>JADLZN010009700.1:0-436561 GCA_018155175.1 Sinocyclocheilus anophthalmus | reverse complement strand
GAATCGACTCCCCATTGGGAAAGATTGTGGTGTCGTCCATCTATGAGGGAGGTGCGGCAGATAAACATGGTCAGTCATACAAACATAACCTATAATAGAGATTTGGGGGGCTAGGTTCTTTTGACTTTAAGGTTCTAGAAAACACCCCAAAACCACAGCAACTGGTCAGAAACACTCTAAAATTGTAATGCAGATATCATGGAAAAATCCAGTTTAGCGCTCTACATTCATTAGTGATATTTATTATATTGACTTAAAAACATTTAGTTGTGTTTTAAAATGTCCTGCTTTGTTTGTTACTGTTATTTTTTTATACATGTTATCTCAGGTGGTGTTGTGTCAGGTGATGAGATCATGGCTGTGAATGGAAAGATCCTGACCGATGGGACTTTAGCTGAAGGACAAACCTCATTGGCTGAGGCCTGGAACAGTGGAGGGGTATGACCGGCATTTCAATAAAACAACCTATCACTGTAAATCAGATGATCTGTCTCAACAGATTGTCCTGTGGTGAAGAAGGCCATACAGCTCATTGGAGCCAAATGGTTTGCATTCTCTGCAGTGAATGGGTACCGACAAAATGAGAGATCAAACAGCTGATAAAAACACAATAATCTACAAGTAGTCCACGCAATTTCAGTTCATCAATTAACATCTAATGAAGCAAAAAACTGTTTGTTCATAAGAAACAAATCCAATATTAAGACATTTTTAACTTTAAACCATTGCTTCTGGCTAAAAAACAAGTCCATAATCCTTAATATTAGATCGGTAATATATTCAATGTTATCATAGCCCATGTGCTCTTTCCTTGTTCTCAAGATTTCACAGAAGAATCCACACACCTGGGTGACAGTTTGTGACTAATTTACTTTTTGATGAATTGTATGAATTTGTTCATTTTTATACAATCTGTTTACGCCCCAGTGAGTTTTTGGTTTAGGGTTGGACCTTCATGTTTAGTTTTTTGGTAAAAATTGTATGAACTGACCACAAATTCACTAAAATGTAAAATTGTTACATTTTCCCACAAGATTGGGTTGGAAGAACACTGAAATGTCGTTATTTACAGTATGTATTTTACTGTTATCAATAACAAAGCTGCACAAGGATCTTATTATTGTTATTAGTTTGAATTAGAAATGAACAATTTCAGAGTACAATGTCATCAATAGCACAATGTAGAATCTCTAAGGTCTTAATTGCACAATTAGAGTAATTACCGTAATTTCGACATGACAAATGCTGCAAAATAAATTCTGCTGAATTATGTTAATTTTCCTACACCTTTGTTACAGAAATAGCGTGGCTGTAGTTATGCATTCATTTTCGATATTAGAAAGTTAAAAGAGCATAAGCTGTTGTAAATGAGTATTGAGTCTTAGCATTTATGTGGTTAATGTCTGCTATTTGTGTTCATATATTTTCTTATTTTTTTCTGGAAAATGTGAATCACAAGAAAGCACACATGGTCACACATGCTATAATGATATCTTCAGCAAGCATCATCAAATATAGATGAAGGCTTGAAAGAGAAATGCAGCAGAATGTAACAGGAACACTGTGCCTATCAAACATTAAAACCTTCATATGCATGTGCTTGACATTTTTCCATGCATGTTCTCTCAGGACTGGATTGACCTGGTCATCGCAGTGTCTCCACCGAAGGAATATGAAGATGAAGTGTACGTATAGTTGTATTGCTTCTTATAACATGATATGTGACCGCACACAATGACAGCTCCAGTGTCCCCCACATTCAATTCATTTCAATGCATTATGTTGCTTGTCTCCTAACCCCCAATGAAAAAAAGCAATCAGTGGTGTAAATGGCTCTCAGTAGTGAACCTGCCATCTACTGTATGTCTTCAGCCCTAAAGCAGCATCAGTCAGACCCACTGCAAAGAAAAAGGTTTTCCAAGGCAGTGCCCCTGTGTACAGACAGGGCTACGTCCTTCAGATGAGGACCCCCCATGCCCTAACCTGATCGCCACTAGCCCAGTGGTAAAAGCCCCCCAATCCCATCCATACCATTCTGCAGTGTGCATCATGTACATGTGACAATCTCTTTGTCAATCTAGAAACCCACCCGGATGTTTTCAGTTGGGGATTCCTTGTACTATTCAGTTATGCAATGGTCAATACTCTTGTTGACAAGGCTATGCAGTCGTTCTGATTGATGTTGTTCAAAGGGACTGTTACATGTCATGACTCGTGCATTGATTATTGCTGCTTTGATCGGTTTTGCTACTGCATGTTACTATAAATGTCTATAGCACTACTGTGTATGGATTCATGAAAAGATACTGCCATTGGTTCCCCAGAAACAATCTTTGAAACTAAAACAGTTGACGGATGAATACAGATGCTCATGAAAACAACATTTGTGTTTGAAAGCACTTATTGCTGCGCCACCGGTAATGATGTGGTGGTTGTGCAGATAGTAATTGTGCTTAAAAGGATAGTTCACCAAAAAATGCTATTCTGTTTTCATTTACTGACCTTCAAGTCATTCCAGACCCATAAGATTTTCATTCATCTTTGAAACACAAAAGATGCATTTATGTTTCCCCATTGAAAGTCCATTCCATTAAATGTCCATGAATCAAGCTGTTTAATCCAAGTCTTCTTAGGAGACACTATGTCATTATAAATGTATTTATTTGTGTTTTGAAGTTTAATGAATATCTTATGGGTTTGGAATGACATGAGGGTGAATAAATGAGGACAGAATTTTCAACTATTCTTTCGAGCATTTTTTTCAAATTCTGTGAACCAATGGAATGACATATTCTTCTGTTTATTTATAGGTTTTATATATAGCAACCTGCTCATTTAAGTCTGTTTCTTTACTATGTGTGCAACCTTGTTTTCTTCAACCCTTGTGTGAATGTGCGATACCAACCCTCTCTTAAATATCTGTCAGATGAATCTGATTTTTATATTTGTCACTCTTTTTACAGGACATTCTTTTAAAAACCCGCCATTGCATCAGTACAACGGACCACAGGGAGAATCAATAGCATTCCTTAGTAGTAATTTTGCAAAAAGCAAATAATTTAGTATCTGTGTTGTAAATGAAGCAAATGCAGTTATTCACATCATTTATAAATGAGGCATCTGTGCTTTAGAATTTCTGTCTTTAGGCTATATTGTTGTAATTTGCAAAATAATAAACATGCATTAATAAAAATGTGTTTTTGCTTTGTTTTAAAGCCTTCTAATATGGTTTATCAAATGTGTTCTTCATTTCAAGCCATAAAAAGGAGTTTTTATTCTGTGATGACGACATCCTCAGCTGTCCTGATTGGCTCATTTTCTCTTGCAATATCTCCAACACCTGTCAAATGATTAGTGGTCATTTACGGTTTTGTAGGATTGCTATCAGTCAAGGGCAGTAATAAGGTCCTTTCAATTCAGTCTCAACCACTTGTATTTAAGTGCAGGGCCAAACAGAACCACTCTATAGTTTCTCAGTTCTGGTCATTCACACTGACAGCAGAGTGCAGTGACAAAAAACCTGCACTCATTCATTTTCAATGCGTGATTTCTGTGATACCGTTGATTATAATAATCTTCTTTGGCATTTAGAACATTTGATTGGTATCAAGGGCACTGCCTTAATGTGGTTTAGTTATTATCTTGAAGGTATTTTTCTGTTGGATAAGTTTGTCTTATCCTCAGTGCCTATTATTAATGGAGTACCTCAGGGCTCCATTTTGGGTCCGCTTCTTTTTTAACTTATTTATATTACCTTTTGGAAATTGTATTAGTTGGCACAATGTTTCTTTTCATTTTTATGCTGATGATACTCAGATTTATTTGCCGTTAAAATTTTAATAATAAAAATATTTAATAATAATAAATTTAATACATTTTGTCGTTATTTGCCTAGAATCTCCATTCGACCGTTGTCTTTTTCCTCAAGAACATTAAGAAATGGTTGTCAAATCACTTTCTCCAACTTGATGAAGACAAAATTGAAATTATCTTCGGTCCCCCAAAATTGAAAGGTGATCTTATTAGGGACTTTTGTAATAATTTTTTCACAGGTAAGAAACTTGGTGTCATCTTGGATTCAGAATTTTGCTTAACCAAGCAAATCAATTATTTTGTTAAAAATAGTTTTTATCAATTAGAAATTATTTCCAAACATAAACCATTTTTGTCTTTTAAAGATTTGGAGAAGTTTATTCACACTTTCATTACATAATGTTTAGACTACTGTAACTCGTTTTATTTGGGTCTTCCTCATTCATTCCTTGTTCACCTCCAGATGCTTCAGAATGCTGCTGCAAGCCTGTTGATCAGTGCAAAGAAATATGACCCTGTTACCCACATCAGTCCATTGGTTCCTGGTCCATTTTAGGATTCAATTTAACATTTTTTCCATTACCATTTTAAAAAATAGGCTGAAAGCATATCTTTATTCCCAGACACTTTAAGTTGTCCTGTTGTTTTTATTATTTTATATTTTATGTTTATCTAATTTTTTTATTCTGTTGGACTAGGGTTTTTCTCTGTTGAGCACTTTAATCAGCTTCGCTGTGTTTAAATGTGCTATATAAATAAAATGTACCCCCTTTCTTACCAAGCATACGTCGTAGCGAAAAATGTCAAAGTGTAGTAGTGATAACGTCTCAGGTTACTTATGCAACCATGGTTCCCTGAATAGGGAACGAGACACTGCATCCTCTAAGGGTCGCTATGGGGAACGCCTTCAGCGTGACCGGTGTCTGAGGCATATATCTAAAAACGACAATGACATTGGCCGGCGACATCCTATGACATCATTACCCTGCACGATACAGTATAAAAGGGCACCAGGATAACAGGTCATCCGTTTCTTCGTCTGAAGCTTGCATCCGAATCATGGCAGGAACTGAACGGACCGTAGTGTTGGCCCTTCTCCCGGGCACCATGGTTACATGACAGTTCCGAGGAGAAATTCGAATGCATCCTCTGGGGTCACAATGGGGATGTGATACCCACGCCACCATACTGAAAAGGAGTGCATGCAAAGGTTCTCAATCGCTGTCTGGAGATGAAGTCGACCAGATGGACATCCAGCATCTCTCTCAGATAGTGCCCAGGGTATGAACATGCTCTCGTACATTCTAAGCTTCTACTCTGCACAAAGATCCAAAAGACTCACAGTCAGGCTTTGGACAGTTTTCAAGTCCACAAGTGTTTTGTAGGCACTGTGGCACACAAGGTTTATGGTACCTTTCATTTTTAAGCTATAGTAAAAACAGGGTTTTAAATAGATTCATGCAATAATTGAATCTTGAACATAACACTTTTTCTCATTTGTATCTGCCAATGTGTAAGGCTGTCATGAGAAGTGAGTGGTGCCATGAAATGAATTTGTAACTTGTCTCCACAGATAGTGGTATTCTACAGAGCCAGCCCTAGACACAAGTTAAAGATAGTTAAGGTGAGTACAGCAAACTGATTGTTTGTGATCATACTCCACATACAACCAAGGGTTTCCCAATCAGACAGAACGTGTTTTTTGCAGTGAGAAGCGCCTTTTTAAAATAGTTTTCTATTGGCAGTGAGCATTTTGCACGCTGTTTATCTTGCGTTTTAGCCTCCTGCTGCGCCTCGCGTTTTTGCAGGAGCGCTCTGAGCACCTGAAGTTGAAAAAAAAAAAAACAACTCTGAGCAGAAAAGCACCCAACGTCATTCGCGTTTTTTCCCCATTGTCCAATCGAATGAATGGAGAGGCGGGCATTCCGTTGTGGTGACAGAAGTTTACAGTTGCTTGGAACGTCTGGAGACTGCAATGATGGAGGAGAAACTTGTGGTGGCTGTCACGGGTTACCTGGAGCTGTATTTTTTTTAAGGTTTCCGCTAATATGAAGCTCTCATGCTATAATGCTCGATTACACTGACAGGACAGTTGATTCGGTGGTTGCCTAGCAACAGAACAAAAAAAAAAACACCGCACACTGCTCTTTTATAAATTAAAAAAAGTCAACAAAAAAATGGCAGTGCGGTGCACCTCGCGTTTTCAAACCTGAAAAATGCGTTCTGTCTGATCGGGACATTAGAGTGCTCTTTCTGGCTTCAGTCCTTACAGAACATTGGTGCAGTTGTCGCAATGACGGGAGACGGTGTTAATGACGCGGTGGCTCTGAAGGCAGCAGACATCGGTGTGGCAATGGGTCAGACTGGCACTGATGTCTGCAAAGAGGCAGCAGACATGATCCTGGTAGATGACGACTTTCAAACTATCTTGTAAGCATACGCTATCTTGGGCTTTTTTGGCTTTATCAGACTTGAGGATATTGATGTACCATCTGCACATGTCCTCAAGCCTTTGCTTCTCACTCTAGGTCTGCTATTGAAGAAGGGAAAGGAATTTACAACAACATTAAGAACTTTGTGCGCTTTCAGCTGAGCACGTGAGTTGGCATTTTTCTCATTTTGTATCAGAAATTAAATTTTGTTCTTTTTACATTTATATGTGGTGTACATGAAGCTAGATGGTTTGTGCTGTTTTTAGTTGTTCTGAAGATTTTGTCTTGTTAACAGTGTGATTAACAGTGTGATTTTGAAATGGTTTGTGGTCCTCCATAATCACAAAAACTCATGGTTTTTATTTCTCTCAGCTTTGGTTTGATTACTATGAATACACTACTGTTCAAAGTTCACTGTTCGTGATACTTCAGAAATCATTGTAATATGCTGATTTGCTGTTCAAAAAATTTATTTGTTGTCAATGTTGCAAATAGTTAGGTGTATGCGCTTAATATTTTTGTGGAAACCGGAATCTTTGATGAATAAAAAGATACATTTTACTTTACATACAATTTTATATACAGTATATATATACAGTGGTGCAAAAAAGTATTTAGTCAGCCACCAAGTGCAAGTTCTCCCACTTAAACGATGAGAGAGGCCTGTAATTTCTCATAGGTATACCTCAACTATGAGAGACAAAATGAGCAAAAAAATCCAGAAAATCACCTTGTAGGATTTTTAAAGAATTTATTTGCAAATTATGGTGGAAAATAAGTCTTTGGTCAATAACAAAATTTCATCTCATACTTTGTTATACACCCTTTGTTGGCAATGACAGATGTCAAACGTTTTCTGTAAGACTTCACAAGGTTTTCACACACTGTTGCTGTTATTTTGGCCCATTCCTCCATGCAGATCTCCTATAGAGCAGTAATGTTTTGGGGCTGTCGCGGGCAACACGGATTTTCAACTCCCTCAAAAGATTTTCTATGGGGTTGAGATCTAGAGACTGTCTAGGCCACTCCAGGACCTTGAAATCCTTCTTACGAAGCCACTCCTTCGTTGCCAGGGCGGTGTGTTTGGGATCATTGTCATGCTGAAAGACCCAAGCACGTTTCATCTTCAATGCCCTTGCTGATGAAGGAGGTTTTCACTCAAAATCTCACGAAACATGGCCCCATTCATTCTTTCGTTTACACGGATCAGTCGTCCTGGTCCCTTTGCAGAAAAACAGCCCCAAAGCATGATGTTTCCACCCCATGCTTCACAGTAGGTATGGTGTTCTTTGGATGCAACTCCGCATTCTTTCTCCTCCAAACACAACAAATTGAGTTTTTACCAAAAAGTTATATTATGGTTTCATCTGACCATATGACATTCCTCCAATCCTTTCTGGAACTCCAAAGGCTCTCTGCAAAATTCAGAAGGGCCTGGACCATGTACTGCTTAAGCAGGGGGACACAGCTGGCACTGCAGGATTTGAGTCCCTGGCGGGCAGTGTGTTACTGATGGTAGCCTTTGTACTTTGGTCCCAGCTCTCTGCAGGTCATTCACTAGGTCCCCCCGTGTGGTTCTGGGATTTTTGCTCACAGTTCTTGTGATCATTTTGACCCCACGGGGTGAGATCTTGCGTGGAGCCCCAGATCGAGGGGAGATTATCAGTGGTCTTGTATGTCTTCCATTTTTCTAATAATTGCTCCCACAGTTGATTTCTTCACACCAAGCTGCTTACCTATTGCAGATTCAGTTTTCCCAGCCTGGTGCAGGTCTACAATTGTTTCTGGTGTCCTTTTGACAGCTCTTTGGTCTTGGCCATGGAGTTTGGAGTGTGACTGTTTGAGGTTGTGGACAGGTAATCTTTTATACTGATAACGAGTTCAAACAGATGCCATTAATACAGGTAACCAGTGGAGGACAGAGGAGCCTCTTAAAGAAGAAGTTACAGGTCTGTGAGAGCCAGAAATCTTGCTTGTTTGTAGGTGACCAAATACTTATTTACCGAGGAATTTACCAATTAATTCTTTAAAAATCCTACAATGTGATTTTCTGGATTTTTTTTTCGCAATTTGTCTCTCATAGTTGAGGTATACCTATGATGAAAATTACAGGCCTCTCTCATCTTTTAGTGGGAGAACTTGCACATGGTGGATGACTAAATACTTTTTTGCACACTGCGTGTGTATATATATAAATATATATATACAGGTGCATCTCAATAAATTAGAATGTCGTGGAAAAGTTCATTTATTTCAGTAATTCAACTCAAATTGTAAAACTAGTGTATTAAATAAATTCAATTCACACAGACTGAAGTAGTTTAAGTCTTTGTTCTTTTAATTGTGATGATTTTGGCTCACATTTAACAAAAATCCCACCAATTCACTATCTCAAAAAATTAGAATATGGTGGGCTGCCAATCAGCTAATCAACTCAAAACATCTGCAAAGGTTTCCTGAGACTTCAAAATGGTCTCTCAGTTAGGTTCACTAGGCTACACAATCATGGGAAAGACAGTTGTCCAGAAGACAATCATTGAAACACTTCACAAGGAGGGTAAGCCACAAACATTCATTGCCAAAGAAGCTGGCTGTTCACAGAGTGCTGTATCCAAGCATGTTAACAGAAAGTTGAGTGGAAGGAAAAGTGTGGAAGAAAAAGATGCACACCCAACAGAGAGAACCGCAGCCTTATGAAGATTTTCAAGCAAAATCGATTCAAGAATTTGAATTTGAACTTCACAAGGAATGGACTGAGGCTGGGGCAAGGCATCAAGAGCCACCACACACACAGACGTGTCAAGAAATTTGGCTACAGTTGTCGTATTCCTCTTGTTAGGCCACTCCTGAACCACAGACAACGTCAAAAAAAACTCTTACCTGGGCTAAGGAGAAGAAGAACTGAACTGTTGACCAGTGGTCCAAAGTCCTCTTTTCAGATGAGAGCAGTTTTGTATTTCATTTGGAAACCAAAAGTCTGGAGGAAGGGTGGAGAAGCTCATAGCCCAAGTTTATTGAAGTCCAGTGTTAAGTTTCCACAGTCTGTGATGATTCGGTGTGCAGTGTCATCTGCTGGTGTTGGTCATTGTGTTTTTTGAAAACCAACGTCACTGCATCCGTTTACCAATAAATTTTGGAGCACTTAATGCTTCCTTCTGCTGACCAGCTTTTTGAAGATGCTGATTCATTTAAAGCAGGATTTGGCACCTGCCCACACTGCAAAAGCACCAAAAGTTGGTTAAATGACATGGTGTTGGTGTGCTTGACTGGCCAGCAAACTCGTCAGACCTGAACCCATAGAGAATCTATGGGGTATTGTCAAGGGGAAAATGAGAAACAAGAGACCAAAACATGCAGATGGCTGAAGGCCACTGTAAAAGAAACCTGGGCTTCCATACCACCTAAGCAGTACCACAGGCTGATTGTCTCCATGCCACACCACACTGATGCAGTAATTAAAGCAAAAGAAGCCCCTACCAAGTATTGAGTACATGTACAGTAAATGAACAACTTTCCAAAAGGCAGCAATTCACTAAAAAATGTTTTTTTTTATTGGTCTTAAGAAGTATTCTAATTTTTTGAGATACTGAATTGGTGGGTTTTTGTTAAATGTGAGCCAAAATCATCATAATTAAAAGAACCGAAGACTTAAACTATTTCAGTCTGTGTTCATTGAATTTATTTAATACACGAGTTGCACAATTTGAGTTGAATTACTGAAATAAATTAACTTTTCCACAACATTCTAATTTATTGAGATGCACCTGTATATATATACAGTATGTGTCATGTGAAAAGTTACCCTATTGAATTCCATGGTTTTCTGTATAATAAATTATCTGGTCCTTGGCAGGTCTTAAAAACATTGTCTGGTCCTTGGCAGATCTTAAAAATTGGAAAATAAAACCTCTGATCAACAACAACACATGACATATCTGTGTCACCGTGTCTTTATTTATTTAACAAAAAAAAAATGAAAAAGAAAAAAAAAAAAAAAAAAAAAACAAAAAAAAACCAAAAAAAAAAAAAAAAAAAAAAAAAAATAAAAAAAAACCAGTGTGGACAAAGTTAGGACACACGTATGATTCAGTTGCATGTAGATCCACTTTTAGCAGCAATAACTTGAAGTTATCATTTTCTGTATGACTTTATCAGTCTCACATCATTCTGGAGGAATTTTGCCCACCCTTTTTTACAACTTTGCTCTAGTTTATTGAGGTTTTTGGCCATTTGTTTATGCACAGCTCTCGCCACAGCATTTCAGTCAGGACGAGGTCTGAACTTTGACTGGACTGCTGCATCCCCTTGATTCTTTTCTTTTCAGCCGTTCTGTTGTAGATTTGCTGGTGTGCTCGGGATCATTGTCCTGTTGCATGACCCAATCTTGGCAAAGCTTTAGCTGTTGGAGTGATGGCCTCACATTTGACTCTAGAATACTTTGGTATACAGAGGAGTTAATGGTAGACTCAATGACTGTGAGGTGCCCAGGTTCTATGGCTACAAAACAAACCTAAAATCATCAGCCCTCCACCAGCATGCTTGACTTTTAATATGAGTTGTTTGTGCTGATATGCTCTTTAGGTTTTCACCAAAAGTGCCACTGTGCATTATGGCCAAACATCTCCACTTTGGTCTCGTCTGTTCAAAGGACTTCGTTCTAGAAGTCTTATGGTTTGTTCAGATGCAACTTTGCAAACCTAAACCGTGCTGTCATGTTTTTTAGAGAGAAGAGGCTTTCTTCTGGCAACCCTTCCAAACATGCCATACTTGTCCCATATTTTTCTAATTGTACTGTCATGAACTTTATCATTTAACATGTTAATTGAGGCCTGTAGAGTCTGCGGTGAAGTTCTTGGGTTGTCTGCAATTTCTTTGAGCATTACACGATCTGTTCTTGGGCGTGAATGGTGATTTGGGACTACTTCTGGCCGAGGACTTGGGTCATGTTGTCTGTTTTGAATGTCTTCCACTTGTGAATAATCTTCCTCACTGTAAATTGATGGACTTCAAATTATTTGGAAATGGCCGTATTACCCAGATTGATGGCAGCAACAATTGCTTCTCTAAGATTATTGCTGATGTCTTAACTCCTTGGCATTGTGTTAACACACACCTGAAGGCTCCAGACCAGCAAAATGCCAAAACTTCTGCTTTTATAGAGCTGCTCACACTTGCTGATGATCAGATAATCAGAGGCATATGATTTAGCAGTGCCTCACCGTTACTTACCCTCTTAATTCAAATGTTAACAGTAAGGGTGTCCTTAGTTTGTCACACATGATTTTTCCATTTTGGCCTAGTTTTTGTTAAACAAATAATGACACTGTGTGATATGTCATGTGATGTTGTTCATCTGAGGTTTTATTTTCCTAAATTTAAGACATGCCAAGGACCAGATATTTTTTATATTTATGCCCCTAATACAGAAAACCATGGAGTATTCAACTAGGGTTAATGTGCCTATTTTTTACATGACTGTATATGTCGCGGACGGCATCCAGGTTATAGCATATGTATTCGAAATGATCTCCTCCTTCAGGGATGCTGCCCCACCCCATTATCGGCCCTGGCAAAAACTACTCATGAACTTCCCCAACCTGTGAGTAGGTTGTGTCTGAATGCCATGCAAATCCTTTGGATCAACATCATCATGGACGGGCCGCCAGCCCAGAGGTAATAAACTGATTACCAGCAGATTTATCACCACCATTGACCAGGACTCAAATTTTAGTATAAGAACATTGTTTATGTCAGAATAAGAATGAACTTTAATTTTCTTTTCCTAGTTTGGGAGTAGAGCCTGTCGATCGGGATGTGATCAGGAAACCTCCACGGAATGTCCGAGACAGCATCATCACACGCAGTCTGATAGTGAAAATCCTAGTGTCGTCCTTCATCATTGTTTGCGGCACGTTGTTTGTGTTCTGGAGAGAGGTAGGCAGTGTTCATCTGATGAGGCCTTCCTGAACATTTGTGTTCTGCTTTGTTTTTCACTTGTGTTCCATATATAGTCAAAACAGGCCATTTAGGTAAATGACTAAACGATTTGTTTGCATTATGCCTTCTTTTTGTTTTAGAGGCATCATGCAGCTCTGTTTATATATTAACTATGTGGTTTCTTTTTTTGTTTGTCTACTTGAGAATTAGCATGGAGCCTTGGTACACAAGTGCTATTACCTTGCCTAGCCTCTAATTGGTCAGAAACACTTAAAACAATGCTGTGAAATGAATGTGTTGTTATTTTCTGGGTAAAGGAGCTTCGAAACCATTCTGGAAACTGTAGTAGTTAATGAAGTACATTAAATTTGATTAAATATTTGCCTCCCGAAAGCTGCAGGAACAATACCAAAAGCGTTGCAAGGAACCGTAAAAGCATGTTCTAGATTTTTTTTCCCACCACTTCCTTTCAGTCAGTTTTTTTTTCTTTTTCTTTCAGCTGCGGGACAATGAGATCACCCCACGGGACACCACCATGACGTTTACCTGTTTTGTGTTCTTCGATATGTTCAATGCTCTCAGTTCCCGATCACAGGTATAAGCAACATCAAAAATGAACAATGCACATACATGTTTCCTGTTTACTTTCTCACGGGACATGTTAAGAACATGGGGGGGAGCAGGATCTTAAACACTGCCACCTGCTGTATGGATTATGAGTCGTGTTGTTTAAAAAGTTCAAAGTGTCAGTGCATTTTGCTCTCTTTTATTAGTGTTTAAGTCTAGATTTTATGTCAGTGATTCGTCAGAGGCCTCACTGTTTTTGTCATCCTGTAGACACGGATGGTGCACGAGATGGGCTTATGCAGTAACAGGATGTTCTGCTATGCAGTTCTGGGCTCCATCATGGGCCAACTCCTAGTCATCTACTTCCCTCCCCTACAGAAGGTCTTTCAAACTGAGAGCCTCAGCATTTTAGGTATGCAACCAAAAAACAGGAAACCACAGTACACAACATTTTTCACATCATGTACAGCAGAGCCCAAAAAATGGTATGTAAAATGCAGAAGAAATAGATTCTGCATTATTTATAGGTCACAAAAAATTAAGAAAAAATGTCACATTGATCATGCAAGCTCCTTGTACAGACAGTCAGATGTTCTTGCTTCCACTGAATCGCAGTTCTTTTGGAACATTCATCTAGAGTGTTATTTAGTTATTCATATACTATAGTATTTAATAATATTTTGGCAATTTATTTTCATTTTAGAAATTCTGTTTGTGCTTCTTTTTTTTTTAATTTTTTTAGCTTATTTAAAGGGCGTATATAGATCTATATACCGGTATCATGTGTGTGACCACTGGACACAACCAGTTTAAGTAACTTGGGTACATTTTTAGCAATAGCCAAAAAAACATGTATGGGTCAAACTTATCGTTTTTTTCTTTTATGCCAAAAATCATTAGAATTTTAAGTAAAGATCATATTCCATGAAGATATTTAGTAAATTTCATACAGTATATATGCCAAAACATCATTTTTGATTTGTAATATGCATTGCTGAGAACTTCATTTTGGACAACTTTAAAGATGATTTTCACAATATTTAGATTTTTTTGCACCCTCAGATTACAGATTTTAAAATAGTTGTATCTCGGCCAAACATTGCCCTATCCTAACAAACCATACATAATGGAAAGCTTATTTATTCAGAAAAGAATTAAAAATTGACCCTTATGATGGTTTTGTGGTCCAGGGTCACATAGATGCTATGTAGATGTGTGTGTGTGTGTGTGTTTTTGTGTGTGTGTGTGTTGTGTGTGTAAATTATTTTTAATACGCTAATTTTAAGTAATAATAACAACATCGTCCTAAAGAACATTTTATCAGGCTTTACTTAAACTAACTGGATTTTCGAGTGCTGCTGTCATGAAAGCAAAAACTTTAATATCAAATATGAATTCTGAAATTAATGTTGAAACTTTTCACTTAATTTGTTGAGCTGGTTAAATGATTGTAAAATTTTAAATCCTTTATTAAATGAAACAATTTTTTATTGACATCTTGAGATTAATATGAACAAAAGTTTTCTTTTGTGTATTTCATTGCTATTTTAGTCGAGCACATATTGTGTTTTGGATGTGCGTGCGTCACGTGATTTGTTCACTGATTTATGCACCGCCCCCTCCGTGCAGATCTGCTGTTCCTGGTGGGCCTCACGTCCTCTGTTTGCATGGTATCGGAGGTCATAAAGAAATTAGAGAGACTCAGAGGAGGAGAAAAAATGGCAGACACTGATGATCTCCATGATGTATGACGCACATTGTGTCCCGTGCAGGAGATGGAGGGTGGGGCTGGGGCACATGGTTTGGAATGTTGCTCAGGCTGGTCTCATACTGTACAAAACTATCAGTCAGGTCCGACCTGTATGTACAGTTCCTTTTTAAGGTCAAGACCAGGAGCTGATTGTGGATTGATAACCTGGTCCTGACTGAAATGTCGTCTCTGACACTTTCCCGTGGAGATGCTTTGGTGTGCTGCTTTATGACTGTACTACTTCCCATAGCATCTGGGTGAACTTTATTTATGAGATACTGTTTCTGTCCATACAGTGGCTGTATTGAATTCATGATTTAAGGGATGTATTATGATTATTATTATAATTATTAAAAGGATTTTGTGTCTTTTAAATCTCCTTTTGTTTAAGCATTTCTGGTTAGAGGTTTGTGGAACAATGGGGTAATGCCTTTCTGCATTCCAGATTCCAAATTATGCTCGAATAATCATTTATTTTGCATTGGAGACTATTGTAAGCTTGTGCCCTCTTAAACCATGAGTGGAAGGTCCAGTGTTTGGTGGAATGGACCACTTAAAGTCTCATGTTTTGGGTCACGATGACACTCGAGGTGTGAATTAAGACACACGTGATATGCTAAATCGTCACATAATGTACTTATAGCATCATGGATGCCATATTTATTTTATAACACCATGATACAGGCACTGTTTAGGTTCTGATTTATAGTGCAAAACTGCAAAGGCTTTCTCGTAATCTGCTTTTTATAACGATTTTCTATTTGAAGATACAGGATCTCACAATATGATGATGCTACGAGATTACAGGGTCCCACTTTTTGAGTTACATGCACTATTAGTTCTTATATTAGACTGATGATTAATACAACTTGCTTGTACAATTCCTTATCAGTTCCTCTGTATTTACATAGTATCAATACTATATTGTTACTTTCCTTGTGTTAATACACTGGTATTAGGGCCATCTGAAAATAAAATGCTTTCGACTTTTCACTTTGGCTTTTCCTATAGTGATATTTATTTTCTCACCTGTTTGGTGCTCGGTTAGGTGAATGCTTAGTTCTTTAAAGGTTTAATGATGTAGTTGTCAGTTAAATGGATGCTCATTTTGGCTGTACAGAAATGTTCGACTAACCAGTCCTGACACTACCCCCCCTCCACCCACCTATGCCAAAAAACCTCAGTGCAGCCCACCGGCATTGTCTTATTCCCTGCCACCACTGTATCTTGTTAATAAGGTACAGCTAAAGATTTTTGCAGTATGCGATCATGTTTGTCCTTTCTATTGCTGGTAGCGTTTCTTTATTATCACTTTGTCCATATTTATTAATTGGTGAGATTCCTTTTCTGCCCTTTCTGTTTTCTGGCATTGCTGTTGCTTTGAATACAAACAATGTAATACACTGATATTAAACAGTATACAAATTTTCAATGAAGGGTGATAGGTAAAATGCTTATTTTTTATTTTATGATGTTTTTTTTCTTCTTCTGTTTTTAAGATTGTATTTATTTTGTGTTTTGCACAGCTGAAACCAGTAATCTGTTGTGGTCATTTCAGAACACAATTGTACAATAAAATTTTTACAAATGTAAAAAAAAAATGTGCATCTGAAGTTGATCATTGATTAATCTGATTATTTAACTATGCATTTTGGAAAACAATGTAATGCATGCACTACATTTTCAAATCCAGCCAGATTTTATTCCATTCAAATCATTGAAATCCATGATGTTAATGTTTATAATGCCTAATTGTTTACATTTAACAGTTTAGTGCTAGGCGATAGGATCATTTCCATATGGTGATAACATGAAAAATAAAACCGTTTAGAGTTGATGTATAACACTTTTGGGGTTATTATAGTCTACGTATGTGGATAACAACTTGTAGTTACAAGTTGGGAGTTATTAATACATTATGCCGTGATATAGAAATCTGTAAGGTTCGTTACACACAAAAGAAAGATTAAAATAGAAAAATATTTTAAGTTGATACTTCAATTAAAATACTCATGTTACTTAAAATACTCTGCTGAATAGGTTGAATTTGCATTGACAGCCATAGTCTAAAGGCCAATTCACACCAAGGACAATAACTATATTAGTGCGCACCTGCGGCTTTAAATTCTCGAGCTCGTTATAGCAGGATTGATTCTGATTGGATGTCAATGTTTTTATCATTCATCAACTGGAAAAAAATGTTCTGAAAGTGATTCCAAAGATATCGTTTCGCTGTGCCTTTATCATTATAGCTGTGGTGTGGACTCTGTTATATTGAGAATGATTTTTAGAACTATATCTTTATCATTATCTTTATAGTTATCGGCCTTGGTGTGAACAGCCCTTAATTCACCAAAATCCCAAAGTCCAACACCTTAATGCAAATATCGTACAATGATTTTTAGCTTAAATCAGGCAGTGATTATCAATAAATAATACAGGATGGCAGGACATGATGTAATTGTGATATACAGTAGACAAGCTGTTATTTTTTTTTCTGGTAGCATGTCTGGTCTCATTTCTATTATTATAAGTGTATTAGTGCAAAAACATTTCTTTTTGTTGTTGTTTTTAAAAGTCCTTTAAGGTCTACTCGAAGCATCTCCTCTCAGGTTTTTTAGAGGGATGATTGGCATTGCGAGCTTTAGTCTTGTGTCTGGTACGGGGGATGCAGGGAACGTCAGGAATTTCATTCTTGTGATCCTTGGCTTTACTCTTCCTTCCTTTCCCATTAAAATCATCATCATCTTCACAGTCATTAATATCCTCATACATCAGATTTTCAAAGAAACTGCTCAGTTCATCTATAGGCTGATCCTGGCCGTTGTAGTCTCTCTGTGTTTTCCCAGCAGCTCTGTGCTCGAGCCCGGTTCTCATTTTCTTGATGAAGTCTTCACCCACCAAGCTCACAACTGCATCCTCCAGCTGTTTGAAGAGCCGCTCGGCGCTCGAGCCCCTCACCAGCAGACAGTCCAGAGTGATGCCACTCCTGAGCTCTCCGACAACATGGTGCACCAGTGTTCCATGGTACAAACTAAACAACATGAGAACAGCACATTTAGTATTCATGTGCAACAACACCAGTTGACACTTTTAAAATGTAAATGTATTATTCATTCTAATATGCAGATTTGCTAACATTTCATATTATTATAGATGTTAAAAACAGCTTAATATTTTTGTGGAAAACCATGATACATTTTCTTTCAGGATTATTTGATGAATAAAAAGTTAAAAAGAGTGATATGGATTGTGAATTAAAAGTATTTTTAAAAGTACTTAATCAATTTAGCATCCTTGCGATTAAAGTATGGATTTATTTAAAAAAAAAAAATTGAATAGCATAATGTGTATGTACGGTGTACACACACACACAAATACAGTATGTATTAAATTTTAAAAACTAATATATATCTATAATATTATACTATAGAATGTTTTTTTTCAAGCAATTTAAATTATTTGCGAGGTTTCAATGAGGAAGTAGAATTTTTAACATTGGAAATCAAAATGATAATTATTATCAAATAATGTATGAAAGCTTTCAAGATGGTTTATGAGTAATAAACGGATGTTGTACCTTGCAACCTCTGGTTCAGATACGGGAAAACACAGTAAACTATTGAGACCGAGACTCCACTTCAGGCAGGACTGCCACTGGCTGTATAGATGAGCTGTTTCATGCTCCAGATCCATCCTTCCAGCAGTTTGTAGTTTCTTAGGTCTCAACAGCATGTCTAAATCCCCAAACCAAAAAATATAATGTTTTCACACTTTTATATGTTACGTACTGGCTTAACACATTTCAAGAACCTCAGCAAAGTTTTTGCCATTTTTCCCATTCCATTTAGGTAATCAGTTCCTCATATCACCATTACATGACAATGGTGGCATACACCGTATGTGCCTGAGGTTACTTTATTGCATGCTATACAGTATATCTTCTGCTAACATGATAATGACATATGATAACTTCAATACCTCTATGTCTTTTAGGTGTACTGCTGAACTTTCCATAGACCATTCCCAGCAGCAGCCCCCAAAGATGCACTTGGGATGGCTGAGGCTGTGCGTTTACTAGCCAGTAATGTGTCACAAACATTTGCAGATGTAGAGCAGGTTGGATCTCTCTGAACATCTCAGACGACACACCCAAAGTGTCCAGAAGCACCTGAAGTCGCACACTAAGTGGTTCCTAGAAACATTACAGTGACAAAAACTGTAAACCACACAATTTCATTTCACTTCAAAAGAGAGCTAAGACATCTTCATTACCTTCTGTAATGTTTCTAGTTGAAGTCCTTCCATCACCTCGGTCTGTATGGCTTCAACTTTCTGACTGCTTAGTTTCGATTGCTGTCTGCCGTATTCCTCTACATAACACTTACTTGTGCCAGTAAATGTTTTTATGTCTAACGCTTGTTTATCTGCTGTCTGTTGTTGTCCCAACAAAAGTAACCCGTAAATCACCTGGCGTATGGGACGAGAGGTTATACTGCTACAGGGGAGTTGGAAATCTTCAACCTGAGATATCATTAAAACCCTTTGATGTACCAATACATCGATAATGGAGGAGCTCATCTTTCCCTCAAGTAGGAGCTTCAAGGTCCATTTAGGTAGAACTTGCAGAGGACCTGTACAGGGAATCGTCTCTGAGTGGAAGAACTGGGCAAGAGAGCCAGGGAAGAGCTTGTACTCGTGGATTCCCTTGGAAAGTGCTTCTTGGGTGATGGCTTTTTCTTTGTCATCCGTTCGTTTCAGCAAAGCACTAACAGCTGCTTCTGGCTCTGGAAACTGGGATAACCAGTTAAGCAAACCATCGATGTGGGCATGCTGTGTGCCAGGAACTGAGTACTCTGTCCAAGTCAGGCATTTGATATTTTGCAGCTTCACATAATCATTGCCTAAGATGGACGCAAAAACTGGTAGAAGGTCTGTGTTCATATTGAAAGATGCACAGAATTTGCCCACTGTAAAGTGTTTGGCTTGGATGAATTTTTTGTTTGTCTGTCTGTCCACTTTCACGTTTTTCCACTGGAAATGTGTGATTGGCAGGAGTCCCGCCTTGAGGTTGAATATATAGAAGTCACTGTCATTGGACAAAACTGGACAGTTCCACTCTTCAGCCAAAGCAGCAATTTCCCAGTCAGCCTCTTCAAGACACTGAACCAGCGGTACATTGAGCTTTTGAAGGAGCTGTCTGAAGACACTTTTAATGAGAATAGGAAGGACCTTCTCTTTATTCCCCACAGACAGGGCAAAGGCCGCATTTATTTTGTCCTGTTTTCGTTGCATAATAGTGTCCCATTTTTTGTCAGTGTGGTCAGTCCCGCCATCAAATACAACATAAGGGCGAATGGCACAGGCTCTGAGGTTCTCAAAGAATTGAATGATCAACTCCTCAAAGGCGTCATAGTCTCCTCCATGCATCTGATCCAAATTACAGTCAAAGTACAGGGTGTAGTATAAGTTACATCCATCGATTATAAGTAGTTTGTCTCTAAAAGCCCAGCTCCTTAAATCATTTCTGTTCCTGCTTTCAATGTAGGTCTTCAGTCCTCTGACTCCCATGTTGACAAAATGGTTGTCATTAACTTTAGCAATATTAAGCCTTTACTTGCTGCAAAAGTATAATAAATAATTTTCCAATTATTCAATTGTAGTTATTTATTCATTTTTTTATTTACATTTTATAATAAGTTAAATTGAATAATGAAATTTAATATCAACTATTAAACAAACAAATTCGTTGACACGGTGGCGATAATGATATGCAGCACAGTGACAGCTACGGAACTTTCTTCAAACAACAGCAGTATAAACAACTACATAATTCCTCTGCTATGCCAAATGTCAAATATCGTTCTTGCTTTGGACTAGATGTAATTCTAAAGTAATATGTTTAAGCAGAAATAATATTACAGTAATTAAAAAGAACTTACCGAGTGGTGTGCAAGTGTGTGAGGCGTCTGTGCGCTGCATGTATCTGAATACGATGTAGATCTAATTATATAAAACTGACTGGAAAGCGAAACTTAGTCTTAGGACGTTAGGTATTTCACGAAAGCGTAAATAAAAACATGACCGTCATGGATACTTCTAACATAAATATATTTATGAATCACCTGGGTGTGTGTGTGTGTGTGGGTGTGTGTGCATGATGGTATTTATCCCTGAAACATGATTTCTAATATGCTTATTTTGTTTTAAAGAGAGACAGTTATTTTTTAGATGCATTACTCTCTAAAAGTTTCGTTTGTTCATTCATTCTGTTTATTTATTTTCAGATAACACAGTGGTGGTAAAAGTAAAAGTACAAATTATAAACAACTATATTCGTGTATTTATAAGTAGGCTGTACTCTTCATGATCAATACCAGTTTGAGGCAGTTTATGCAAAGCTGTGAAAAGAGCGTGCATTTTGAATGACAAATATGATTTGCAAAAAATGACGTGCTTCATTTATAACGAAGCATATTTGTCATTCAAAATCACAACCACACGATGTGATCTGGTTCAGTGAGAAGGCTGTGATACGCTTATGAGGTAAGAATATCTTTATGCGGAGATATTAGAGATTAGATATTAGAGATGTATAACAGTCAGCCCAATGAAGGATGACAACATGTCTTGCTGAATGTATAAATGTTTGTTTTTTTATTTATTTAATACAGTAAATACTGATATTAATATATAAAGACTGGAAAATACATATTCAACTTTTAAAAAAGCATGATGCATTAAGAATTCTGGAAAATATATCAGATCAGATGGAGAATATTTTTTTGTAGGGGGGGCGGGTAACTAGTTTATATTATTGAAACATTTCAAAGTAGGATATTTATTAGTTCATTCTTATTATTGGCAGTGCTTATAAACAATCTTCATGAATATTTAAGAGAATGGTTTTATTTACATGAATAATTATTTATTAGTGCATTCTCATTCATAACAGTGCTTAAAACAATCTTCATGAATACTAAAGACATTTTTGTATAAAGTAAAAGTAAGGTTTCATTTAATGAATAATTATATGGTTGCATTATTTACATTTTAAAAAGATTACTCTTGTCTTAAAAGGTAAGTTTTGTGAGTTCATATGAGTGAGTACATGTTTTTTCTCTCATAGGTGTTCATGTATTGTCAATGTGCTTTGTACACTTCATTAGATCAATCGCATTATTTAAAGCCAAATAAAGAGAATTTTTTTTTAAGTTGTACATTTTTTTTAAAGTAAACTTTTTAAGTTGATACAATTTAAAATAACATTCTTAATTTAATTTAATAAAACGGGTAGTTCCGGTCCTTGATTCTGATTGGCTGAGCCACGTCCGAAGCTGTTGTAAATTACTCTACAAGCATACACCTTTGTTTACGTTTGTGTTGCTCGGCAACCACTTTGTTGCGACCGCAACTGATTCTGAGGAACTACATTGTTTGGTGGAAGAATAATGTTTTTATTAATATCATTACACTTTATTTGCTCTGTTTTATTTTGTGAAACCTTACTACGGATATGGAATAACTGTTTTATAAAAGCAATAAGCCCCGTGAAGCCATGGTTTTACAGTGAATTTATAACAGCTAAGGGGGTTTTAGGCACTCCGCTTCGGATGCAAACTGCAAACTGTTGCCTTTGTTTTTTACATTTCTAAGTACACTCCGTTGTTTCACTGCAGCAAATATATGCTGATATAAAAACAAGTGCTCCTGTAGCTCTCACACTATTGATTTACAAAGCTATAAAACAAGCAGTGTGAAAATGGTGTATTGCAAAATATCAAACGAATGATTTAATATGACTGACACACAGGGTCACATGTTTTTTCTCTCTCTCTCTCTCTTTTTCAGACCACTGACTAAAATCAGGACAGAAATCATGCTGACTATTCTTCTGATTATGGCAATAACTGGCCAAGGTAAGAAATGCATCATTAGTGCTTTCTAAATAGAGCCATTCTTCATATATTGCTGTTTTAGTCCTCTTGAGGCCTAATAAAAGGCATGTTCTGTCGGCATGATATTAATAACTCTTGGTTTAACAGGTCATTCATGGGACAGCCTTGGAGATAGCTTCATCACAATATTCCCAGAGAACATAGCCTTCTACTATCCACTTAGTCCAGTGAACTCTCTCAATATCACCGCTGTCCTTCCCAACACTGTGGTGGAAGTCTTCATCTCAGGGCAGTTGACATACACAAACACACTGCCAGCAGGAAAGCCTGTAACTGTGACCTTGCCAGTGGATATTGAGGAATACCAATTCGGTGAAACTTCTCAGACTGTCAGAATCAGCAGCACGAAGCGCATCGTGGTGCAATCAATCAGCAAGAAAGCATACAGTGTGCAAACTAATGTCATTCAGCCTCAGAAAAATCTTGGTACAATTTACACCATCCCCTTGCTGAATTACAGGCAGATGATCAATACTTTTTATCAATCGGCAAGAAATGTCAGCAAGAGATACAGCTCCTTCAGGCTGGTTATCATCAACGGAGAAGATCAGATTAATAATGTCAGAATTGTAAAAAGGTCTAAAGACAAGATTTACATGCTCGATCCGTTCACCGCTCTCCAGCTTCAAACTGACGGGACAGAAACTGAGATTTATTCTGATTATAGAGTGGCTGTGATGCTGACCCATCCATGTGTAGAGATGGAAGAATGCAGATGCAACATGGTGCTGAACCAACTTTATCCCGACGCTCAGTGGGATAGCAGATTTGTTGTACCCTCAATACTCAACACCAGCAACTTTTGGCTACATGTGACATCCTCAATGAAAACCAGTGCCAATGGCGGGGATCTAGAATCGAGTACTGTGGATGCCTATTCCTCAAAACTCCTGTCCCTTCCATCTCTGCAGTTAGGATCCCAGTTCATCAACACATCGAATCCTGTTTCCCTCAGGCTTGTCAGTCCAAGCGGCATCATCATTGAACCGATCTCCCAATATAGGTTCTCTGCGTGCTACCTAGTGCCTGTCAGCTCGACAGATGCCAAGGCCTTAATCATAGCAGAAACATACTACAGGGATAGTGTGTATATAGATAATGATTTGCTTTTATCTACTAAATGGAATCCCATCGCCAATTCAGTGTACTCATCGGTGTCAGTGTCTCTTGATGACACACACATCATTTGGCATCCATCCACAAAGATCGCCGTGTACGTGTTTGAGAAGAGCACAAATGTGTATGGAGGCCCGGCTATATCTTTAAGTGCAAAGCCAGGTAAGAAGTACAGTATATCTGTTGATGGTTGCTTTTTTAGAGGGGGATGGTGATGTCATATATTCATAATTGTTCTTTTTGTATTATGTAGTGTATAATGCTAACATCAACACAAGTGCATGAATTGCTTCATAGAGATAGTTCATCCAAAAATGAAAATTCTGTCATTACACTCTTAGAAATAAAGTTTCTAATAGTTTATTGGCATTGAAGGTTCCATAAAGAACCGTTAACATCCATGGACACTTTCAACAGGCAAAAGGTTCTTTATAGTGGAAAAAGGGTTCTTTAGAGTATTAAAATGTTCTTCACATTAAGAAAAAATGGTTCTTTTAAGAAAGGTTGAAAGGTTCAACCCAACCCAAAATGGGTCTATGGCCTTGCTGTGGAAACAATGCGTTTGTAATCTTTATTTTTGAGTGAGGTGGGGTCTACCTGCCCTCAATTGGCAACCTCTATGCCTTTTTATATATTTTAAAAATGCTTTAGTGTTTGTTGTCCATATAATGAAAGTCAGTGGGGGACAAAACAACATTGGACCCCACTGACTTTCATTTTACAGACAACAAACACTAAAGCATTTTTCATTGTAAGGACAAAAACAGTTCTTCACAAAATATAGTTTAGTTATGGTCCACAGAAGAAAGAAAGTCATATAGAACATGGAATGAAATGAGGGTAAGTAAATGATGACAATTTTCATTTTTGGGTGAACTGTCCCTTTAAGTAGGGGGAAAGTGGTCCTAGTTATTACATTACTATTTCTAAAGTTAGATTTATTTATTTTTTAAGTCAATTTCTGTATCAAACCTTGTTATCGTCAATGTTATTGCAAGGAAAAAGTTCATAGCTCATTGAACGTTGACCCAGTAGCAATGCATGTTGTCACAATGTAAACCTCCCATTAATAGAACTGAGATATTTTTGCTAAATTTTAGCAGTAAAATAATTAATCAGCAACAAAAAGTACAACGTAACCTACAAACATATCCAACCATTGTTTTTGCTAACAGAAACTGTAATTAATAAAGTGTATGAAAGATAAAATAATATGTGACAACATGCCCTGATCTGATATTTACTTTTTAAAAGTACATTTGTCATATAAGTAAAGTTATCCTTTTGGTTAAAATCTGCCATAAGTTAACACTATCCTGAATGTGTACTAGTGTGGTTTTATTGTGTTCACTTGTTTACTCTGGAATTAAAGCAAAAATATGAGAATATAGAATTGGAGAAGTAAACTGTAAAAAAAAAATGTATTCTAATTTATTAAAGTATTGAACAAAATGTTTTGAAGCAAACTTAAAAAAAAAACACATTTGTATTCGATTTTTGTCTTTAAATCTTTTAGTTACTGGAGTGTGTGGGCAAAACCACACTTTTAAAAATAAAGGTTCTTTATTGGCCTCTATGGTTCCATAAATAATTTTTTTTTAATGTAACTAAGAAAAAATGGTTCACTCTTAAAAATAAAGGTTCCAAAGGGATTTTTGTGGTGATGCCATATAAGAACCATTTTTGGTTCCCCAAAGAACCTTTCAGTGACGAGGTCTTAAAATAACAATTTATTTTCTTAGTGTGAAGAACCTTTTAATAGTATAATGCATTTTGTTCACTATAAATACACTTTTGTGTAAGCAATGGAAATGTTCCTTGGATGGCAAAGGTTAATGGAACCACAAATACCAATGAAGAACCTGAATTTTTAAGTGTACTTTTCAGAAGTCTTCACTGAAAGGTTCTTTGGGGATCCAAAAATGGTTCTTCTGTGGCATCATGAAAAAAAAAAACTTTTTGGAACCTTTATTGTTAAGAGTTTATGATAATTCTATACTTCTTATGTACTTACTCAAACATTAGTGTTGTGTTTGTGTGCATTTAGACCCTTTAGGCTGTGCGTTTGTTCCTTCTAAGTTTGACATCATCATCACACCTCAAACCTGGCCTGAATCCCATCAGTACTGTAAGCTCATGAGTGACGAGTTATTCAGTCCCAGTAATGAAGAGGCCCAAGCGGAGATGACCAACATTCTGAATAATGAAGGTATGAATGAGAGGCTCTGGATTGGTGTGCGTCGCAGTCTGATGACGTTAGAATGGTACCGGCAGAAAGGTAACAGCTCACACAACTTGCCATACACTCGGTGGGGAACCGGGGAGTCAGGTGATGCTGTGAAGGGCATGTGTGCTTCAGTATTCCCAAACCCAAGCATGGATTTCCATTGGGAAACTACGCACTGTTGTACTCAATTGAAGTCTATCTGCTACACAAGGGCTCAGTACTTTCTGATCTCAAATGAGACAGCTAGTAATTCTAATGTTCCAGGAAATTAAGCTTAATAATACAAACTGGCCAGGGAAAACAAGTTGCCAGAAGTTTAAGGTTAAAAAAAAAAGAGGATGACATTTTTGTTTCTTTATAGTTTACGATTTATTGCTGTATACATTAAATTATATATTGTTAATATACAAACCTCATTAACCCTCATGTTGTGTTGCAGTCATTTTGACCCAGAGAGGATTTTGCTTTTCCTGAAAATCAGTTTTTGGAACTGATCGATCACAATTTAATTCAAAGCGACTTACATAGGCCTCACTGATCTGTGAATATTGCCAAAATTATCCACAAGTAATGTGGAGGTGCATAAACTTAAAGCCTACGATCAATCGGTTCCAAAAAGAAACTAAGAATCTGTTCTAATTAAAAGAAAAAACAAGTTGACAAAAGATTGAATTCAGGTTTTGGCTGATACTATGCTAAAGATATATTTACAGCAAGATTTAAAGGTTGGTCATTTTTGACTGGTCTTCAGCACAGCACAAGTGTTAAACCAATATAAGTCTAGTTTATGTTAATAAATAAGACAGAATAAAGATGTCAAATTACATATTAGTAGACGTGAAGTTGTTTTGTCACAAATACCTCCAGAAAGTTCACATTACACTTTTAAAAATAAGGGCTTCAAAGGTTTTAAGCGATGCCATAGAGAACCACTTTTTCTCCGACCGCCCCTTCCAAAAATAACCATTCAGTCAAAGGTTCTTAAAGAACCATCTCTTTCTTACCTTTTTGTAATCTGAAGAACCTTCTTTCACCACAAAGAACATTTTGTGAAACAGAAAGGTTCTTCAGGTGTTAAAGGTTCTTTATGGAACCATTTAGACAAAAAAGTTCTTCTATGGCATCGTGAAGCACCTTTATTTTTAAGAGTGTACTATTATAACCATGAATACTGTATGCAGCCTTATCTTATGATCTTATTCACAATGTTCACACTGTTTATCTAGAAACATTACTTTTTATTGTTATTAGCACTTTATATTTCCAAAATGTAGATATATACTTTCAAAAAAGAATGATTTCATGATACATTAAAACATATCTTAAAATCCATCTGCATAGCATTGTGTAGGAAGTTTTTCTTTTTCCAAATAAACTTTCAGACCGCAAACCTTGTACATGCATTGTTTTTCCTTTACATTTACATTTATGCACTTAGCAGACAATTTCATTCAAAGCGACTTACAATACACTCTCAGACAAAAAAAGGTACAAAAGCTGACACTGGGGTGGTGCCTTTTCAAAAATTACCATAAAAGATGCATATTGGTACCTTAATCTCATAAGTACCTTGGTACCTAAATGGAAAAGATACCACCTCAGTGACAGCTTTTGTACCTTTTTTTTTTCTAAGAGTGTAGAGGAGTGAGGAATTGAGTGATGACTGTGCTGTGAGAATATATAGAAAGTGTTATATGACTAATAGTAATGTCACCAGCTCATTATGCAAACTTGCGTGGAGGCACTAAATGTGTTTTGAATGCAAAATGGGCCTGTTGTTGGAAAAACACACAAAAGAAGATTACTTTGCTCAGAGAGTGGAAGACCTGTGATCTTGAAGCATCAGGTAAGTCATCAGGTTTACATAACAGAATATGTTAATACTGTACTACATGAGTATGTTTATGATCTGTCTGTTGTTGTTGAAAATGCACTATGGGAATTCAGGAATAATTTCTGTCTGATTTAGTATTGGAACTACACATTTAGGAACATTTTGAACTAAGAAGTTTAACTCGGGCTGTGTCAAGAAGTTAATGATAAACTTGACAATTATGCATGGGTTATGTTTGTGACTTCATAATCCATGTTCACTTTTATAGCACTTATAAATGTAACATTGACATTAATCAGTTTTGTTTGAGTCAATTATATTATTTATTATGACTGAATCAAAAATAAATAACGAATTCACGTAAGAACTGCACAGCTTTATATTCCTCTTAAACTCGTTTATGTACTCTTTTATTTTACTCTTTAAATTTCAGACATAATTATTATCTCTGCTGGAAAACAACAATGAAAACATTTGAAAATCTGGTTTGTTTGGTCTTCCAAAACAAACCAGACAAACAAACCGTATCAGGCAGCTTTTTCAGCACAGGAGCAATAAAAGACAAAAAAATACCAGTTTTATGTATCAGATTTATCCATCTCTTTTTTTCTAGCTTGGTCGAACACCAGCAGCTGCTCAAACCAACTGTCCTGCAAACCACTGAGTGACCGTGATGCTGTTTCATCTTATCTTCATGTCATTGGTTTGCTCGGGTAAATCATCTTTCACATTTGCACAATTGCACACGTACAAAGTTGATGTAATCACTGAATATATAAATCTCATTGGTTTTATTGTTGTTTTATGCGTCATTACACAAATTGTTCTGTATTTTACTACAAAAAAACTGCATGTGAAGGGTAATGTATACAGTCAGCTAGCCATTGACAAGATGGTCAGGTCTTCACCCTGTTTTGAGTTTATTTTGCTATTAAACTGACTGGCTGTACATTCTCTAACCTGTTACACAGCTGCTTAGCAAATCAGTGGGCATGACATATTGATCTGAGTTGAAGTTTTTTGGGAAGAAAGAGTGCAGAGTGATACAAGAGAAACTAGACCTTAGGCTCACACTGTGGAAATGTTATTTCAGAATATATATACTCTACTGAGAATATCTATATCTGTATAAAATTCATATTTTTAAACTGATGATTTGATAGGGCTGTCATTGGAGAGCTATGGAAGACACTTCATCACGGCATTCCCAGAAAACACTGCTTACTACCATCCACAGGAGTCCTCCAACATGCTCCAAATTACTGCTTTCTACGACAACACCCTCGTCTCAATCACCATCAACTACACAAATGTGTTTTATGATAAACTACAATCTGGGCAGTCTAAGATTGTGCATTTTCCCAAGTACATCGAGCAATATCAGTTCACAAACTCCCCTCTTTTTGTCAGAGTCAACAGCACCCAAAAGATCGTGGTGCTTTGGCTCAGTCAGCTTGGGGACAGCGTGCAGTCTAATGTTGTTCAACCTGTAAAAAATCTCGGAAAGTGGTATTCAATCCCATTTATCAATTACAATCAGATGATGGCATCCTTGTACAATATGTCAGATCAGTTAGCTCCAGATAACTGGAGATACAATTCGTTCAGGCTGATCATTATCAATGCTGAGAACTCCGTTAACTTAATCACCGTCCAAAGTATCAGCCCGGATGGTCCAAAAGCATTTAATATTACGCTCAGGCCTTACGAACTTTACCAGTTCCAAACTAACGGTTCGGAGATTCAATTGGACTCTTTTGGCACTATGGCTGTGCTGTTAACCCACCCGTGCGTAGAAACTACAGGATGTGATTGCAATATGGTGGTGAGCCATGTTCTCCCCCGAAATCTGTGGGGTGACACGTTTGTTGTGCCGTCGGTGAAGAACCTGAATACAGCTTGGCTGCAAGTGACTAACACAACGAAAGTGAGGCTCAAAGGCGTGAATATAAAAACTCAGCAGTCCAATTCTTCAGAGCTAATTCCCTTCCCGGAACTCAAGAGTGCGTCTCAGATAATCAGTGCATCAAATATGGTGTCCATCAGACTTATTAGTCCAGGCTTCGTCTTAGAACTCATTCCAGAAACCATGTTCGCCGCTTGTTACCTGGTTCAGATGAACTCGACAGAAGGTGAGGCCGTTATCATAGCTGAAACATCCCGTAAGAACTATGTGTATATAGATGGCAAATTACTTCAATTCACTGACTGGAAACCCATTCCCTATTCAAACTACTCTTCGATATCTGTGTCGCTTAGTGGCACGCATGTCATCTGGCATCCAACCTCCAAGATCGGAGTGTACATGTTTGAGAAGATGGAGGGTGGAATTCCTTACGGAAGCCCAGCTGTCATTTTAAATGATGAACCAGGTAAAATTATACCTTTTTTTTATTATCCAAGAGTAAACTAAAGTCAACATCAAATTATACTTATAACCTTTTTTTACTCCCATTTTAGGAAGGATGCAATATTATGTGGTTTATGAAATCAGGAATTGATTGAATTGTGATTGGATTTGCTAAATTAGGATAGTATCATATGTCTGAATGGCACATGACATGAAATTGGTTTCAATTGCAATATGTTTTATATAATTATATTCATTTATAATGCATAAAATAATACTACTACTATACACTACAGTGTAAAACTGGTATTTTATTAAAGAAATCCATGCTTTTACTCAGCAAGGAAGCATTAAATTGATTTTAAAAAGTAACGGTAAACACATTTACATTGTTATAAAAAAATAACTATTTAAAACAAAAATGGCTTTTTGAATTTCCATTCTTTACGAATCTAAAACAAAAATGATTCACAGTTTCGACAAAAATATTAAATGGCATAGCTGTTTTCAATAAGAAATGTTTCTTGACCAACAAATCAGCATATCAGAATAATTTCTGAAGGATCATGTGACACTGAAGACAAAGTAATGGCTGATGAAAATTCAGCTTTGTCATGATAGGAATAAATTACATTTTAAAATATATTCATAGAAACAACAGGTTATTTAAGTAATAATATCTGGAATATTTTCCTGTATTTTGATCACATACTGTAAATACTGCCTTGGTGTGCATAAGTGACTTTTTTTTTAAAAACATTTAAAAAAATCTTACTGACCCCAAACTTGCCCCGTGTATGGGTGGACATACTAATTTAGTCATTTTTAGAGTTTGACCGCAAAAATCAGCGTCCACTGTTATTGTATGGAAATGACTAGCTCAGAAAATGTATGTTTAAAAAATCTCTTCCTGACATTTCCTTATGAACATGTAACACATTTTCTTTGCAGTGACATAGACAGATGAATCATACAAGACCAAGAATAATTTTTAAATTCATTTGGATTTCATGCTGACTAATATACATCACATCATCCTAATTGAAGTTACATTAAAATGTGAATGAAATCAAAATTCACAGTGCAGACTGTAAATGTGTCAACGTATGCTTGTGTGCTCACAGATCGTGATGGCTGTGTGGCAGATTCTGCATATTATAAGACCACTACTGATGTCATGACATGGCCCGAGTCCCATCATTACTGCTTAAATATATCTTACCAGCTGAGCACACCAAGCAGCGAAACGGCCCAAAAAGAGATGACCAACTTTCTGCAAAACAACAGAGGTCCCGGGTATCTCTGGATCGGTCTGCGGCGCAGTCTGTTCACGTCAGAGTGGTACTGGCAGAAAGGCAATGACAGCGAATCCAGCGTGAGCTTCACGAAGTGGGCCGATGGGCATCCAGATATGCCCTGGAAAGCTTTGTGCGCTGCTGTGTCCCAAGACGTCAACAAGGAGTTTTCCTGGAAGAGTGTGTCCTGTTGCTCTAAGCTTGGGCCCATCTGCTACAAACAGGCCAAATACTTCAGTGATATGACCTACTATATACACTATGATGTCATTTTAGAAGTACTTTACCCAAAGGTCTGTCTGCATGTCCAATTCTTGACCTTTTATTTGAAGTTAGTAACTGCAATAATAAATCATATTACAAAAGTTTAATCATGATTCTTAGTAAAATTAATCTAATTGCTAATATCTCGACAGGACGTCTATTGCAGCGCTGTTTACTTGTGGGTATAGTAGTTTGTTGTTTATGTGCGCGAACTGGAATGGCAATATGTAACAGTTAAAGGTTGGATTGTGGATCTTCTGTGTGCCAAACACATACTAAGCGTATCATATCTATATACGCTATATATAATGGCATCACATACCTGTAGTGCACAAGACCCCGCCCGATCCCCCTAAGACTGAATATGCTCTCAATATGACAAATATCAAACTTTAATGTCAATGTAAGATGCGTATGGTGATGTAAGAGGAAGGCAAATAAAGTGAATCTCAGTCCTTGGTTGAGGGTGAAGAGTTACATCGCCTATGTCACAAGATCACAGTGCTCTTAAAAGTCACTATAGACACCTTCAAGCCTATTAGGCTTGATTCTGGTGCATTATGGTTGACTCTTATAGCTCACCATCGCCTCCATTCTGTGATGTCGTTTAGGCAAATCAGGGGTTGTAGCCTTTTAATCACAGACACCTATAGACAAAACCAGGCAACAGTTAGCATTTTACTGAATTATAAATGTGGTTTTGCTTGTAATTTTGGATCACTTGTGCTGCTTTACAGATTCAGCTGTTTTCAATAAATGTTCAAATTCATAATCTGTTGTAAGTATTCACCTTTATTGCATCCTATCCATATGGGACTAGTTTGTGTTTTATTTAATGCGTGTGTTCATCATAGATGTGACCTGAGCATCACATGTTAGTGAACTTGTACTCTGCTGTCTTGTTTTCATCACTTTTCATCAGTTACATTTGGCTGTGGTAATGCACTAAATACCTATGGCAAAATGGTTGCAATAACAATTGAAAACATGATTTTAAACACTTTGAGCAAATCTGTTTGATGTACAGTATGGTGTTTTATTAGTAGGAATTGAACAGCAGAATTTTGCATGGTGAATGTCATTATAGCAAATCATGTACTGAAGTCTTTTGTTTAGCCAGGATCCTATGCAAATCTGAGAGAAAATCAAGCATTTTGAAAGTCAAATGTTTCTAAACTAAAATAAAGCCAAAGAGGTGATTTTTAGAGAGAAGAAGAGTACTGACCAAGACATCAGGTAAGAGATTTTGTTGTAGTTAGAGGTGTTAAGGTCAGCATAGCAGATGACTTCTGTGGATAATTGCTGTTCTGAAATGTGTCCTTTAAACGGTGTACAATTTCTGCAAAGAATATATATACATAGTTGCCTAGCGCTGAGAAGTTTTTAAAATGTGAAAAATCCTTTTTTTCCCCGTTTGTTTGTCTTGGCTGATTTTTTATTTTTTTTTATCTTTAGATATCTTTACAAGACATTTCTGACATTCTAAGGCTTCAGAAAATCTTTTTTGTCATCAGTCTAAATGACTTTGTTCGAATTAGTTGCTTTATGATGGTTTTCTGTGTTACATGTAATTAAAACATTCATCTATACAAATTAACGTGTACCATAACATATTTAGCAATCATTTATTTCCATGTGGTTTTTGACTGTTCTTTCACTACTAGTGCCCAGAACAAGTTAAATCCACAATCATGCTTGTCTTTCTGCTCCTCGCATCAATGTTTCACCAAGGTAAGGGAATAACTTTTACTATATCTATGACAGCAGTTTGGATAAAAACAAATAAATGTAAATGTAACAAATGATAACTAATGGTTTCCCCCAAATTGGGCAGTTTTGTGGGCAGTATTGTTGTTCCACTTGAAAAATGTTTTAGAGCTGCAAGTGATCTGGGATGCAGTATAGCCATTGTCAAATTGATGTGTGAGTGATCTCATGCTCATTTTCAGTGAACACTTTTATTTAAGGTCTTACAGTGGTGGGCTATGGAGACAACTTCATCACTGCTTTTCCAGAGAACATTGGTTTCTTTTATCCGTCTGGTACCATAAAACATCTAAGGGTCACGGCCCTTCATGACAACACTAACATCAAAGTCTTCTACAAAAACACACAGAAAGACCAACAAATTCCAAAGTCAGGGCAGACCACGAGTGTTGTGTTTCCAATGTCTGCTGAAATAAATCAACTAGGCTCCTCGATTTTATCTGTCAGAATTACCAGTGACAAAAACATCACAGTGGTTTCTATAAATCAGCGGGCAGGCAGCACCCAGTCCTATGTCGTCCAGCCAACGGTAAATCTCGGCACAAACTATTTGATCCCTTTGCTGGATTACCCAGAGTATCTTGAATCTTTCGACCTACCTAGGCTTGTCAGTACAACCATGAGATACAGCTCATTCAAGTTACTCATTATCAATGCGGTGGACAGTCAAAACGATGTCACTATAGTCAAGCAAACATCAACATCAGGTACTCACGAACAAGAGACGTTCAGTATGGATTCCTACCAGCTGGTCCAGCTTCAGACCAACGGTTCTGTTTTGAGGGTCAAATCGAGCAAAGAAATCGCTGTGATATTGACCCACCCATGTGTAGAGACTCAGAGCTGTAACTGTAACATGGTAATAAATCAGATTCTTCCCTCAAAGTTTCAGGGTCGGAGCTTTATCGTACCTTCCATCTTCAGCAATTCCGAGACCAAGTTACTTCTGCTGTCAGAAAACACGTCCTCGCTATTTCACAATGGTAACCAGCTACAGGCTACTCCCTCAACGCTTCTGCCATTTTCAGACCTGCAGAAATCCCAGCTGGTAAATGCAACAGAGCGAGTGTCCCTCAGGCTTTTCAGTCCGGGCGTCATTGTGGAGTTGATCCCAGAAACCATGTTTTTTGCTTGCTTCCTGCTGCAATTTTCTTCAACAAATGGCAAGGTATTGGTGATTGCTGAAACAGACAGTAAAGATGATGTGCACACACATAGTGGTTTGCTCTCAGCATCTGACTGGACTGAAATCGCTGGCACAAACTACTCTTCAGCTGTTGTAACTATGCAAGATCAAATTGCCACAATCTGGCATCCAACATCAAGGATTGGCGTTTATATGCTGGAACATATGTCTGCAAAAGTAATGTTTGGAGGCCCGGCTATACCAATCAATGAAAAACCAGGTAAAAGATCTCATTTGAAACGAATCTCTATCTATCTGTCTATCTGTATGTCTGTCTGTCCTTCTGTCCGTCTGTGTGTCTGTCATTTCTAATAGACATTCTCAATTCAATTTTGAATGGCTGGTGGAAGGCAAAAGGTAAAAATCTGTTCATTTGTTCATGCATTCAGATCTTCATGGCTGTGTGTTAGTTCCTGGAGCATTTGCAATTGGAAAGGACCCTCTGAATTGGAAAAAGTCTCGTGAGTACTGCATGAATATTGGAAATCAGTTTGCCTGTCCTATAACTAAATCTGTCCTTAAGGACATGGCTGATAACCTGACCAAGGAGGATGGGGATGGCTGGATTGGTCTCCGGCGCAGTTTACTAACTACAGACTGGTACTGGCAGGAGGAGTATGAGCCCCCAATCTCTGTGAATTACATTAACTGGGATGAGGCGCATCCACTGGATGTTTTGAAGGGCTTATGTACTTCAGTGTCCCTTGACCCTAAAAATGATTTCAAATGGCACAGTGCACGCTGCTGTGATGAAAAGAAGCCAGTCTGCTACAAAAGGCCAGCATACCTCAATCCTTCACAACAATTGTTGGAAATGTACGTTTAGTGCTTGTTAGTAATGCTATTCTTTAGGTTCATTAAGTTCATATTTGCATAACCACCTGCATATCTGAGCTGTTAGATTTATTTTATATACATGATAAAATTATATAAAGTTAAGGTTATATGAAGCAATTGTGTTGATACCATAAATGTATAGAGGCATTTTGAATTCAATTGTTTTTCAACTTAGCTTAGACATTGACTCAAATGGAAGCAGGAAGTAGATCTGGAAGTTATGAATGCCACATCAACATTAAAATGTATATCATTAATAAAATGAACAAAATATTATAATCAACGTACAACTTTAAAGGGTTGTATATAACAAATTGTGTATATAACAAAATAAAATTGTATAAAGTATGACATTTAGTGTCAATCATGAGATATAATGCATTGTATTTTTTATGCATGCAGTCCTTATTTGTGCCTTAAGTATTTATTTTCATTGCTGTCACATAGTTCTGTATGCTTGAACCCAAACCATCTACATTTAGGCCTATAACTTTTGAAAACTATAAGATTTAAAGATATCTGTTGATTAAATGAAGAAATTAGCTTTCATAAAACAGGAAATTTCACCAGTAGCATGCAAATATGCCACCTTTATGTTCCCTTGTATAACACATCATGTTTTGATAAAATATTCTTCACTGGAGGCAGTGTTGAGTGCTTTTTGTGCAAATTATGCATTCTCCTAAATGCAAATTCTCATTAACCAAGGCAGGATAGATGTGGGTATTTATAAAAGCACTAATCTGTTGGAAAGCTACTTTACAAATATGCATGCAAAACAACTATATGACATACTGTACATTTAGGCTACTGATGGCTGTATAGTGAAGATCAAGATTTTGTCCTTTTGCAGTGTTTCAGTGGTACGGATGCTATGATCAGTGGTGTCACTAGACCCTTTTTACTGGGACACGAGCCCCAGTAAAATATTAGGGTAAGATGGGCAAAGATGCCTCTTTTAAGAACAATGTGCATTTACTTTTAAACTGTAACAGATTGAGATATAAGTTTAAGATGATCATGCATTGTGTTATTAAAGGCAGGGCAGGTGATTTGGTTCAAAAACAATTTGTATTATGCTGACCGGTTCTTGAAAGTATCGTTGAGACAAGTCCGGATAGGCGAAAGACTAAGTTAAGTGGTTTTTATTGTAGGCTATTTATATGTATTTATATAGTCTGTGGAAGGCGTAGGACCATAAAAGTTTGTCCAGTCATATAGCCTGTCCTACCTGCTGTCAATGTTTGTATTTGTTTGCATACCTCCATTGCAGGGAGGGTGGAAATTATGCTTTCAAAGCTAGCTTGCTATTAGCCTCTCTGAAATCGCCTACACAGCGCCATTTATGAAGGAAAGTAAACAGAAATATGTGCTCATTTGGTTGCTATAGCACAAAATGTAGTAAAATTATTCAAAAAGGCAAGAAGCGCCTCTGCCTTGTTTTAGTAACAATTTTGTTAAATAATTGAATAACGGATGACAGACAAGACGGAATCCAAGTAAAAGACATTAATATGAGAGGTAAATTTATTCAATGACTTGTACTTCTATGCAAGCATGAATGAAAGGTACATATTTTTATCTTTGACTTATTTTAATCAAAGATATGTCATAATAGCAACACTATGATTCAGATTCATTTAATAAAAAATATATAAAAACAATAAAAGGATAAAAAATTACCTCTGTTTTCTACTTCTAAAATGATATCTAAAAACCAATGATGTCTCACCAGAAAGATCCCTATTTTAACGAGAAATTTGCATAATGAACCTCAAAACTGTTTCGACTGACAATCTCAAAAACTGTTGTTGATATTCAGATAAAATGACAAAATTAAAAATAGACTAATGTCTATGGTCAAGAGGAAAAAATAAGTTTGAGGGGTTATCTTGCCCCTGGGCACAGGGCCACATTAAGATCTCACTGGGCCCCGAGTTATGACTTACTGCAGGGCCCCCCTTCACAATAATGATATACATATAGCTTTAAATAGGATTTTTATCTTGTCAAAATTTTTGATACCAATTTCAATATCACATACACAAAATAATAATACTAAAAACAAGCTTACTGAAGACAAGTAAACCACGTTTCCAATTATACTAAGAACTAAGAAATCGACTATTTAAAAAAATTCAAGAAACTGCCTATAAATATTATATTGTATATAATAGTTAAAGTACAAATAGACTGAATAGTCTTCATGCTCTATAAATTCACACACTAAAGAATTCTTATTTATTTTACAAAAGTGCGTTAGTCAAGGGACAGTGAGTGGATTTTCGATTGATGTTTAATTTACATTATTGACGCAAATGGCAACAGCAGCTATATTAGGCTGCTTTGAAAGAATAGTTCACCCAAAAATGATAATTCTGTTGTTGTTCTAAACCTGTATGAGTTTTCTTCTGCTGGATGATCGCCATAATAGAAGTATAGTTGTTGAACAATATGGAACCATAAAAGAGATTGCTCAGGCCACCCCATTGACTCCAAAGGGGAAAAAAAATAAAAAATACACTATTGGAGTCAATGGGGATCAGAAACTTTCTGGTTACGAACATTCTTCAAATTCAAAATATCTCTTTCTTGTAAGGGAAGATATGAAATGGAGAATGACCTACATGTTTAGAACAACTTGAGGCTGAGTAAATGATGACAGTATTTTCATTTTTGGGTGAACTATCACTTTAAGATCTCATCTACTACTACACATGCTTTATCTTTAAAAACCCTCGTCTGATGGTGGAGTTTGGTTTACTGACCTAATAACTAAGCAGTTTCCCTCATAAAATGTCAGCAGTCATGTCTATGTTTTCTATCAGTTGTTTAGAATCAGAGATAACGATTCGAGAAAGAATCACTATCGATCTATTCGGTCAAATGGGTTTGTAAAAAGTGTGAAATTGTTTGGGATTGACGTTGATTCATTCAGACAGACAGTTCGCTCATGCATGGGATCGGCTGTGACAAGTTCCTGATTCTGAACGCTTGGTGGCGCTGTGTCCTAATAAATAACTCTTGTTGACGTTCTGCGCTGTTACAACATCTCTTTTAAAAGGAGTAGCAGAAATGTACAAATAAATGAATTTAATAAGTAATTTGACATCTTAAAGGGATTATCCTCCTCGCGCCATCTGTGGTCATTGCTTGAGCTGGCCTATTTTTGCACAACAAAATATTAAATAAATGCATATGATTAATGCATAAGTGAAAAATAAAGTAGAAATAAAGAATATTAATAGGTAAAATCGATAACTTGAAAAATTAAGTTACAGTATATGCCAACAAGACGTGCTATTAAACATTTTTTCTTTGACTCGCTCGGGCCCGTGCCCATCATTGGATAATCCGGCCCTAAAACTACACTTCCCATGAACATGTGCGGCACTTTACGGCATATTGTCACATTATCGACAGCGTACGTCACACGCTGTTACATGTGGATTATGTGAATTGTAGCGTAACATTTTAATTTCGTAAACTGTGTCGTTTTGCTTGTAGTTAACTCAGTATTTGAAAAAGACTGTCGAATCTCAGAGGCCGCAGTTTATTCACATGGAACGACAAAAGCCCGCATTTTTCAGAAAAACAGCTGCAGATATCTGAACCGGTTAGCAAGATCGCTACTTTAGCAAAGGACGGGAAAGTAAGTTTGCAATACATTTAATGTGCCACTCTGAATAATAATGCTGTTTTCGAATGATTAAATGTATATTTTAAATAGAGAACACATTTTTGTAATAAACTGTATTCATTTAAAACATTTAAGTCACTTACTCTGAGCTGTCATTGATGAAAATCACCCTTGTTCAAGAGTACACTGTCTCAAAAATTGTAATTTATGAATAAAAAAATAAAAATGGACCTAGGTGTTTGGTCTTTGAAACCAACATACAAAATAGTTGGTAAAGAAAACACACTTTACCAATTGGTCTTGTATTGGTACAGTTAAAGATTTTTTTTGAGGGGATGTTTTTGCAAAACAAACTACTCGTACACAGTCATTAGATTTACCTTTTGTCCTTTTTAATTTCACAGGTAAAGGCTACATGATATGGAGAACTACAGAAAAGCACGTACAGTCGAGCAGCCCTCCCTGTGTCCATTCCCCGACCTGCCCAGCGACACTCCAGAAGTTCGAGTGAAGGATGGCAGCAAAATCCGAAACCTCATGAGGTTTGCTTTAAGCCGTATGGAGGAGAAAACAGCCTCCGCAGATCATCCAGGCCCTCATGAAGGCCCAGAGGTGAGCGTTGGGTCGGGGGAGAATCTGTGCCGTCAAATCGTGTTCACGGGTGTGGGTCAGAGCGTGGCTAAAGCCATCACATGTGTGGAGATCATGAAACGGCGTGTACACGACCTACACCAGAACACCAAACTGGTCTATCGCACAGATCAGGAGGTCTGGGAGCCCCTAGAACCTGAGGCCGGGTTGGACAGTCTCACAGTCAGCAGAAATGTACCCAGTATATGGGTTCTGCTCTCCAGAGACTCACTTGATAAGAACCAGCCGGGTTACCAAGCTCCAGGTTCTTTTGATGCTTTGTGGGCTCAGGCTCTCAAAGAGGAAGCAGCAACTCCGAAACATGGACAGAGAAGGAAGAGGGGTGGAACAGGGACTGGAAGGACAGAAGGGGCTGGGAGAGGAAAGTGTCCACGCAAGCCACGAAAACCTTTTGGTCATGCTGGGGGTGGGCAGGATTAAATCAGTGTTGCATCTTACTGCCATAGCTTGGTTCATAATGAGTATATTTTCCCTTTTGAAGTACCATATCTTGAGAATGTCTGTCATAAATATGGGAGTTTTAAAGGGTATGTAATGACAAGTCCCTTTATAGTTCACCTAAAAATAAGATTCTGTCTTTATTTATTCACCCTTAACTATTTCTGTAAATAAATGAGACTGACTTCAGAAAAGCCTCACTCTAAATCTCTCCATTGAAATATTGTGCCAAAGAGACAAGAATTTTTATACATCAGCATGTTTTTTCCCATTAAAATATCTTACTGGAAAAACAGTTATTCTGTAGGTTTTTTTTGTAGAGATGTCTTGATTATATATACTGATGTTTTTTAGTGTATATGGTATAAATTGTTTTAAAAAATTGTTAGAAAAATACATATTTGTCCAGATTGGTGATCATATGTAATCACTGTTGAAATATATATATATACAGGTGCATCTCAATAAATTAGAATGTCATGGAAAAGTTCATTTATTCAGTAATTCAACTCAAATTGTGAAACTAGTGTATTAAATAAATGCAATGCACACAGACTGAAGTAGTTTAAGTAGACTGAAGTCTTTGGTTCTTTAACTTGTGATGATTTGGCTCACTTTAACAAAAACCCAACAGTCACGGAGTCTCACAAATCTAGATACTCATAAAACATTTTTGTGAATTGTTGGCCTTCTGGAAAGTATGTTCATTACTGTACATGTACTCAATACTTGGTAGGGGCTCCTTTTTCTTTAATTACTGCCTCAATTCAGCGTGGCATGGATGTGATCAGTTTGTGGCACTGCTGAGGTAGTATGGAAGCGCAGGTTTCTTTGACAGTGGCCTTCAGCTCATCTGCATTTTTTGGTCTCTTGTTTCTCATTTTCCTCTTGACAATACCCCATAGATTCTCTATGGGGTTCAGGTCTGGTGAGTTTGCTGGCCAGTCAAGCACACCAACACCATGGTCATTTAACCAATTTTTTTTGCTTTCGGCAGTGTGGGCAGGTGCCAAATCCTGCTGGAAAATGAAATCAGCATCTTCAAAAAGCGGGTCAGCAGAAGGAAGCATGAAGTGCTCCAAAATTTCTTGGTAAACGGGTGTGCAGTGGTGTAGTGACGTTGGTTTTCAAAAAAAACAATGGACCAACACCAGCAGATGACATTGCACCCCAAATCATCACAGACTGTGGAAACTTAACACTGGACTTCAAGCAACTTGGGCTATGAGCTTCTCCACCCTTCCTCCAGACTCTAGGACATTGGTTTCCAAATAAAATACAAAATTTGCTCTCATCTGAAAAGAGGACTTTGGACCACTGGGCAACAGTCCAGTTCTTCTTCTCCTAGCCCAGGTAAGACGCCTCTGACATAGTCTGTGGTTCAGGAGTGGCTTAACAAAAGGAATACGACAACTGTAGCCAAATTCATTGACACGTCTGTGTGTGGTGGCTCTTGATGCCTTGACCACAGCCGCAGTCCATTCCTTGTGAAGTTCACTCTAATTCTTGAATCGATTTTGCTTGACAATCCTCATAAGGCTCTGCGTTTCTCGGGTGGTTGTGCATCTTTCCTTCCACTCAACTTTCTGTTAACATGATTGGATACAGCACTCTGTGAACAGCCAGCTTCCTTTGGACAATGAATGTTTGTGGCTTACCCTCCTTGTGAAGGGTGTCAAGGATTGTCTTCTGGACAACTGTCAGATCAGCAGTCTTCCCATGATTGTGTAGCCTAGTGAACCAAACTGAGAGCCCATTTTGAAGGCTCAGGAAACCTTTGCAGGCGTTTGAGTTGATTAGCTGATTGGCATGTCACCATATTCTTATTTGTGGAGATAGTGAATTGGTGGGTTTTTATTAAATATGAGCCAAAATCATCACAATTAAAAAAAAACTAAGACTTAAACTACTTCAGTCTGTGTGCATTGATTTATTTAATACACGAGTTTCACAATTTGAGTTGAATTACTGAAATACTGAATGAAAATAAATGAACTTTCCACGACATTCTAATTTAATGGAGAGGCCACCTGGTGGGTGGGTGGGTATTGTATATATTATATTATATATATATATATATATATATATATAGAAATAAATATTATAATTATTATTATTATTTATATTATTTAAGGGGAAACAGGTGGATTTATTGCTGCTTCAGGAGAAATTCAAACCATGCAGCAAACACAAAATCACCCATCACTTGATCTTTGTTTTGTTTTTGCGATCTGAGAAACATAGTAAGTGCCAGGCTAAGGTTTTCATGTCAGAAGAATGAAGATAGGCGAATGTAGAGCCACTAACCCTGGCAATTTTTGTTATTCGGTTAAAAAATAAAGGAAATTGTGTATTTTGAATACCAAATATGTCTGTGCAGAAAATACACAAATGTGGCCTTGAAGGGCTGTGACCAAACACCAGTGTTTTTAAATGGCACAGCTCAAAGCCTGAAAGCATGCAGATTGGGTGTTGTTTTTTGATATAATTCAGTTGAAAAACGTATGTTGCTTGATCAGATTTTAGGCATATCAGCAGCAGTGGAGAATTTAAGTCAGAACTTGAAACAAATTTCATGCTTTCCCACCATAGACTGCTTGTCAGAGTAAAGTACAAAGACAGTGAACGCTTGAGAGAAATATGGAGCTTTATGTTGTATATTCATTAAGAAATTTCTATTTTGTAAAATTCTGAAAAAAAATTCAAACAATATAATTGAGGGTTGTGATGTGTAGATATACACACAATTTTCAGTTCGGTTGCTGATGAAATTGTAACACTGTTTTTTTTTTTTTTTTCCCTTTTGGAGGGTGGGGGGGGGGGTGGGGGGAATGTTTTGGAACAAGTATTTTGAGTGAATAAAGTGTCTTACGAAGGTTTTGGTGAATTTCTAGATCTGTAATATGAAACTTGTTGATCTTAAGACACAAACCTTTCTAGAATCATATGCAAAACCACATGGGGAGAAGAGAGGAGTTTTTGAATGTCAAATGTTCTTTTACTGAATGAGCAGTGAACGCACGGCTTATTCTGTTCAGATAGAGAAAGAGTGCTGGCCACGATAAGGTAGGATGTTTTAACGTTTGAGGCAGTGAAGCAAACAATCTCATTTATTAATTTATGTTTGAATTAGTGTAAACTGTAAATATTTCTGAATGTTCTCCTTAAAAGTGATCTTTGGGATGCAGGCATAGCACTTTATCAATATTTAGAGTAGTATTTTTCTTTAGAATATAATTTTTCTAATCTAAGTTTAAGCAGAACAATTGGTTGTCTTTATAGACCATTGTAAAATCTGTAGAAATTTAATAAGAATTTAAGCAAATGACAAATCAGTGGAAAAGAACTCTTGTGGTTGCTGTTGATTAACTTCAACTGATGCATTTATCTGAAAGAATCAAAAAGATTTAATACAGCCTCCTAGATATTAACTAATATTTGTTTCTAGTTTTTAGTACATTTTGTATGAAATTCTAAAACCTTTTAGTATTTAATATATGTGACCCTGGACCACAAAACCAGTCTTAAGTGTCAATTTTTCGAATTTCAGATTAATACATCACCTGAAAGCTGAATAAATAATCTTTCCATTGATGTATGGTTTGTTAGGATAGGACAATATTTGGCCGCGATACAACTATTTGAAAATCTGGAATCTGAGGGTGCAAAAAAATCTAAGTATTGAGAAAATTGCCTTTAAAGTTGTCCAAATGAAGGGTATTAGCAATGCAATACTATTTTTTTTCTTTTTTTTTTTTTTTTTTTTTTTTTTTTTTTTTCATCAAAAATTAAGTTTTTATATATTTATGGTAGGAAATTTACAAAATATATTCATGGAACATGATCTTTACTTAATATTTTTGTCATAAAAGAAAAATGTATAATTTTGACACATACAATGTATTTTTAGCTATTGCTACAAATATACCACAGCGACTTAAGACTGGTTTTGTGCTCCAGGGTCACATATGACTACTCGATGTAGGGCTGCTCAACACAATTTTATAGACTGAAGAGTAAACCATTAATGTTGTTCATCAGGATTATGTTTTCTATATTCTTGATGGCTATAGTTAAAAAAAAAAACCAATTTATTACTTTTTAAAATTTGTTTCTTGTTTGTGAAATGTTAATTTAATTTTCAGTGCTTTCTGAATCTGAACACATCTAAGGACATTAGTGTCAGTAGATGTACGTCTGAATGAATTGTATGTATTTGAAAGAAAATAATACCTTTGTTCAGCAAGGCATTAAGCCGATCACAAGTTAGATATTTCTAAAGTTACAAAAAAATTTAGTTTCAAATATACGCTGTTCTTTTAAACTTTATATTCATTAAAACATTTGAAGAATGAAGTAATGGCTGCTGAAAATCCAGCTTTGCTAAAGAATAAATTACATTTTAAAACGTATTAAGACAGAAAAATGATCTTTAAATTAAATTATAATATTGCACAATATTACTTTGTACCATATTTTTTACTCCTCCCCCCCCCACACAAAAAAGAGCAACTTCAAATGAAAGACAAAACATATTGAAAGCAGGTATTTTACATAGTCTTGTTTCTAGTTTGACTAACTGTAAGAAGAGCTTCCTCAGTGGAAAATATGGTTTACTGTTGTCTGCATATGAATTTTGTATAATAAACACTGGATCAACTAAGTGTTTTTAAAAAATAATTTGTCATTTACTATTTTTTTTGGCAGCTTAGTGCACAGCAACTGAAACCAACTTCACACAAGGTGGAGCTGCACATGCAAAATACGCAGTCATGTGGGCTGTTCTTTTGACAATTTTGATGTTTAGTCAAGGTAAATAGTGCATATAGACAAATCTTTTGTTTTGAATTATTTAAAGGAACACTCCACTATTTCTGAAAATAGGCTCATTTTCCAACTCCCCTAGAGTTAAACAGTTGAGTTTTACCGTTTTCGAATCCATTCAGCCGATCTCCGGGTCTGGCGGAAGCACTTTTAGCTGTAGCTCAGTACCATGGGTGCAGCAGGCGCAATTATATTACTCAGCGCCTGAAAATAAGCTTATTGGAAGTTACCTAGCTGGGACTATTTTCAGGCGCTGCGTAATATCACTGCGCCTGGCGCACCCATGGTACGGCAGCAAAGTTCCTTTATTATTACACCGGAAATAACTCTAAGGGAGTTGGAAAATGAGCCTATTTTTAAAAATAGTGGAGTGTTCCTTTAATATAATTACTAGGGATGCACCAATACCAATTCAAGACACCAAACATTTTGAACTTTAAAAAAAAAAAATATTCAATTGATTGTGCTCAAGTCCTATCCTTGAAATTGCTGTAATAAATATTGCAATTGGCCATCTTTTTTATCGTTCATGTTTAAAAAAATGTGATGTTCTCAAATTGTTGGAAATTTTAAAGTGCAATTATGCCAATATTTTCAGAATACTGATGATTATATTGATACCAGATACAAGTAATTACCTTGTTGGTGCATCTGTAGTGATTATCACTGGCTGAAAATTTGTTTGAAATTTGAAACAAACGTGATTATTAGACTGTTGAACATTCACAGGGCTTTCAATGGACAATCGTGGGACGAGTTTCATCACTGCATTCCCCGAGAATATTGCTTTTTATTATCGGAAGACCTTTAACCTATTCAAAATCACTACCCTTCACCCAGACACTACGATCAATGTCACCTATATGGCCAGCGGCAACGCCACCACAAATGCAAGCCTCGCAAATGGAACCGTTTGGACTTTGAATTTGACAAAGGAGGTTGAAGAATCCCAGTTTGTGTCTTCCAATAAGACGTTTCAAATCACCAGTGATAAAAACATCACAGTGGTTTCTGTGAGTGGATGGAAGGGGGGATTCCAGTCTCACGTTGTCCAGCCTGAACAAAATCTGGGAAAGGTGTATCATGTTCCCTCTTTGAATTACACCAAGATAGCCGTGTCCTTTAACCTTATGATGACATCAAATGTCAGACTCCTCCCTTTTAGGCTGATGATTATCAATTCAGTGGGCATGGACAACAATGTCATCATCAAACAGGTAGATGAAAGAGGTCAGAGCCAAGAAAATACAATAATGCTTGATCCTTACAATCTTTACCAGATTCAAATTAATGGGACGGTGAGAGAAATCAATGCAGAGGACAAAGTGGCTGTGATTCTGACCCATCCGTGTTTTGACAGCAAAAACTGCTCATGCAACATGATTCTGAACCAGCTCCAACCATTTGTGTTAAATGACAAGACAGACATATTCCCCATGCCCCCCTTCTTCAGGGCCAAACAGCTACTTGTGACAACAAATCAACCCTTCAGGGTCTGTCAGGGTTATTTTACTACTTGTACTAATGTCAGTGTACAAAATTCTTCAGACATCCTGCCATTATTACCAAATTTTATGGATGGGGCCTCACTTATTTCTACTTCCATGCATGTTTCCCTTCGATTAGTTAGTCCTGGGCTCATTCTAGACCTCATTCCGATAAGCATGTTCTCTGGGTGCTATCTGGTAGATTTTAATTCCTCAAGCAGGGGGGCCTTGGTGATTGCTGATACACACAGCGTTGATGGTGTGCGAATGAACGATCAGCCTTTGCCCTCATACATCAACTGGAGCGTTATGGATGACACGGAGTACTCTTGGGCTCTAGTGGTCGCAGAAAGGTTAAGCACAATCTGGCATCCTTCTGCAAGGATTGGTGTTTATATGTTCGAACGCTTGGAGTCTAACAATACCTATGGGAGCGCAGCAACAGTTATAAATATGGACCCAGGTTAGTGTTCGTGTTGAAACAATTGTGATGTTTAACCATAATTATATTCTACACACATTTGCTACTGTATTTATGTATTTATATGTATGGGATACCCTAATGCACGGCTATCTGCCCCCTTTAAATCAGAAGTAGTTTTAAGAAGTTTAAATTTGAAGTAGCCTTACTAAACACAGCTTTATTGTTTGCAGAGAGAGATGCGCAGACGCAGGTAGCCTAACTCACACAACTGTTATTTCTCTCTCTAGATCGATCACTAATTAATTCAAATAAATGTGGTCTTACCGCATTATTTCATCTCTGTGTCTGATTTGAAGGGGGCAGATATCCGTGCATTATCCCTTACATATAATTATAGGTAATATGATTTATATTAGATATAAATGTATAGTACATATATTTCTTAAATATAGACATGTATGTGACATGTAGTTATATACAGTGGGTAAGGAAAGTATTCAGACCCCCTTAAATTTTTCACTCTTTGTATATTGCAGCCATTTGCTAAAATCAAAAGTAATTTTTTTTTCCTCATTAATGTACACACAGCACCCATATTGACAGAAAAACACAGAATTGTGACATTTTTGCAGATTTATTAAAAAAAAAAAACTGAAATATCCCATGGTCCTAAGTATTATATAAGCTGTGACACTCATATATTTAACTCAAGTGCTGTCCATTTCTTCTGATCATCCTTGAGATGGCTACTACAATTCTTTGAGTCCGCTCGTGTTTTGATTATACGATTGGACTGATTAGGAAAGCCAACACCTGTCTATATAAGCATTACAGCTACAGTGCATGTCAGAGCAAATGAGACTCATGAGGCCAAAGGAACTGCCTGAAGAGCACAGAGACAGAACTGTGGCAAGGCACATATCTGGCCAAGGTTAAAAAAAAAAATCTGCTGCACTTAAGGCTTTCCAATAGAGCACTAGCTGGCTCGCACTTCTCAAATGGAAGCCACGTTGGGGTACGACCAGAACCACCTTCCTAGGAGATGGACAGTGCCGGCCAACTGAGATATCGGGGGGAGAAGAGCTGGCGTTGGTGAGAGAGTACAAGAAGAGACAGAACCCCAAAGCATTCACCAGCTGGCGTGAGCTCCAGAGAATGCAGTCGGGACGATGGGAGAAAAAGAAGGGTTGGTAGAAAGTCAACCACCTGCACAGACAGCCCGCACCACCAGTCGCGGGGCTTTATGGCAGAGTGGCCGGACGGAAGCTTCTCCTCAGTGCAAGACACATGGAAGTCCGCATGGAGGACTCCAAGATGGTGATAAATAAGATTCTCTGGTCGGATGAGACCAAGATAGAACTTTTTGGACTTAATTCTAAGTGGTATGTGTGGAGAAAACCAGACACTGCTCATCACCTGTTCCAACAGTGAAGCATGGTGGTGGCATTATCATGCTGTGGGGGTGTTTTTCAGCGCAGGGACAGGACGACTGGTTGCAATCGAGGGAAAGTTGAATGCGGCCAAGTACAGGGATATCTAGTACCAAGTACTTTCTCCAGAGTGCTCAGGACCTCAGACGGGGCCGAAGGTTTACCTTCCAACAAGAAAATGAACCTAAGCACACAGCTAAAATAACGAAAAAGTGGCTTCACAACAACTCTGTGACCATTCTTGAATGACCCAGCCAGAGCCATGACTTAAACCCAATTGAGCATCTCTGAAGAGACGGGAGGACTCGCCCCTAGAACACAGACCGGTCACCAACGATTTTACCAGTGCCCGAACCTTAGACAGCACTGGAGTAGGAGGGATCAGTGCAAGGGCGCACACTGGCAGAGGGATCCCAAATCCAGAGTGTGAAAAAAACTTGTCTGGATCGTTCCCAAAAGACCTAGGGCGTATTAGTATCAAAATGGTGCTTCTCACTAAAATACTGGAGACAGGGGAGTCTTGAAACTGTAAGGATGTGCATATTTCGTTTTTCTTTTTTAATCAAATGTGCACCAAAATGTCACACCAGATCTGTTGGTTTTTCTGCAACGTACGGGGTGCTGTGTGTACATTACTGACGGAAAAAAAACTGCACTAAATGATTTAGCAAATGGCTGCAGAAATTAAAAAAAGACGGAGAGGAAAACATTTAGGGGTCATTTAATACTTTCGACGTAGCCCTGGTTAACAACACGTCTAAATTACACACAGTACACACACATGTATTTATGTAAACACAAACTTTTATTTTGGTGTGATTAATTGTGATTAATCGATTTTATAAGCCATATATATAATTAATCACACCAAAATAAATAAAATACGATTTCAGTTCTTCTGCTTTAAAATGTTATGTTTATTTCAGTTTATTGCAGTTTCTTTGTTGTGCAGTTTACTAGCAATTTGAAAATGGTTTCCACATATTTTTCAGTGTAGAAGATGATTATATTCTTTAAATATTTACTATATCGTAATAATAATATACAGTGGGGCAAAAAAGTATTTAATCAGCCACCAATTGTGCAAGTTCTCCACTTAAAAAGATGAGAGAGCTGTAATTTTCATCATAGGTATACCTCAACTATGAGAGACTAAATTAGAAAAAAAAATCCAGAAAATCACATGTAGGATTTTTAAAGAATTAATTGGAAAATTCCTCTGTAAAATAAGTATTTGATCACCTACAAACAGAACAAAAGCACCTTTTTTTTTTTTCGGCATCTCACAGACCTGTAACAACTTCTTTAAGAGGTTCCTCTGTCCTCCACTGGTTACCTGTGTTAATGGCATCTGTTTGAACTCGTTATCGGTATAAAAGACATCTGTCCACAACCTCTAACAGTCACACTCCAAACTCCACCATAGACAAGACCAAAGAGCTGTCAAAGGACAGCAGAAACAAAATTGTAGACCTGCACCAGACTGGGAAGACTGAATCTGCAATAGGTAAGCAGCTTGGTGTGAAGAAAATCAACTGTGGGAGCAATTATTAGAAAAATGGAAGACATACAAGACCACTGATAATCTCCCTCGATCTGGGGGCTCCACGTAAGATCTCACCCCGTGGGGTCGAAATGATCACAAGAACTGTGAGCAAAAATCCCAGAACCACACGGGGGGACCTAGTGAATGACCTGCAGAGAGCTGGGACCAGAGTAACAAAGGCTACCATCAGTATCACACTGCGCTGCCAGGGACTCAAATCATGCAGTGCCAGACGTGTCTCCCTGCTTAAGCCAGTACATGTTCAGGCCCGTCTGAAGTTTGCTAGAGATTATTTGGATGATCCAGAAGAGGATTGGAGAATGTCATATGGTCAGATGAAACCAAAACAGAACTTTTTGGTAAAAACTCAACTTGTCGTGTGTGGAGGAGAAAGAATGCTGAGTTGCAACCAAAGAACACCATACCTACTGTGAAGCATTGGGGGTGGAAACATCATGCTTTGGGGCTGTTTTTCTGCAAAGGGACCAGGACGACTGATCCGTGTAAACGAAAGAATGAATGGGGCCATGTATCGCGAGATTTTGAGTGAAAACCTCCTTCCAACAGCAAAGGCATTGAAGATGAAACGTGGCTGGGTCTTTCAGCATGACAATGACCCGAAACATACCGCCGAGGCAACAAAGGAGTGGCTCAAGAAGAAGCACATAAAGGTCATGGAGTGGCCTAGCCAGTCTCCAGATCTCAACCCCACAGAAAATCTTTGGAGGGAGTTGAAAATCCGTGTTGCCAGCGACAGCCCCAAAACATTACTGCTATAGAGGAGATCTGCATGGAGGAATGGGCAAAATACCAGCAACAGTGTGTGAAGACCTTGTGAAGACTTACAGAAAACCTTTGACCTCTGTCATTGCCAACAAAGCGTATATAACAAAGTATTGAGATGAAATTGTTATTGACAATATACTTATTTTCCACCATAATTTGCACATAAATTCTTTAAAAATGCCTACAAGGTGATTTTCTGGATTTTTTTTTTCTCGTTTTGTCTCTCATAGTTGAGTATACCTATGATGAAAATTACAGGCATCTCTCATATTTTTAAGTGGGAGAACTCGCACAATTAATGGCTGACTAAATACTTTTTTTCCCCAATGTACATATTTCGCTATATATTCTTTGTTTAGAATAGTCTCTTTATAATATATAAAGATTATAGTACACATAAGTACTGTTGTTAAAGTATATATAAATTGATTATATGCATGTATATAAAGACCTTTTTAACTTTTTAATGAGATTGTTTGACTGTTGCTGTGCTTCTAGCTTTGTATGTTTCTTTTTAGTCATGAGGTCCAAATTAGGAGCTTTTTTTTTTTTTTTTTTTTTAAAACTCCCATTTGCTAGTGGCTGACAGATAATAATTGACCATGAGTCAGGTTAATGGTAGCAAGTATGATTATAAATAACAGTTATAATAATAAATGTTTTTTTTCTTTCTTTTTCTTTTTTTAAACAATTATGTATAATACTAACTGAATATTTGTTTGTGTGTTTAGATCGTTATGGCTGTCTGGTGACTCCGGAGATGTTTGTACTTGGTGAAGATGAAATGAGCTGGTCCAAGTCCCATGAGTACTGCACGGAAAATGCTGATCTGTTTGCCAGGCTCAACAATAGAAGCAGCCAGGATAAGATGGCCTCAAACATGGCAGTCATAGACCCCACGGAGGGCTGGATCAGTCTGCGCCGCAGCCTGTACTCAGCAGAGTGGTATTGGCAAAACGAAGGCAATTTCTCATCCAATGTGGACTTCACTTACTGGGAGAACGGACAGCCTGAAAGGCCGGAGAAAGGCTTGTGTGCCACAGTTTCCCTGGATCCCAACAAGAACTTCAAGTGGAAGAGTGCTCGCTGCTGTTCTAAAAAGAAACCTATTTGCTATATCGAACCAAAATATCTCACCTTTTGAGATACTTTGTAATAAGCAGATGTCTTAATTACAATACTTGTAAAGGGATCTCCAAAATGTCAATGTTTATTTTTATGCTTTCAGAACTGGTTAGGGATCAATATAGATTGGTTTTACTTTCATAATTAACATTTATCTGTCTATACATAGTTAGGCCCCTATATTAGACTAGATTTAGAAAATGTTATCTGGTGGGCAATGAAATTGATCTAGCAATGTAATTAGCAGTGAAAGAAAAAATTGTATTGCAAACTTTTTAGGTTAAATAAGACTATTAAAAATTAGTAAGTGGAGATGCATTTTGAGGTGTATCCAGGCTAAGATTTAAATGATGATTATTATCAAAGAATGTTAAAATAGATTATTAAAGAATGTTAATAGAACAACAATGAGTCCTGTTGACTTTTTAAAAATAAATAAATAATGTCATAAGCTTTATTTTATTTTACTTTTTTAGCCCTTTATTTTAAAAATCTTTAAAGTTATAAAATGGTACTGCAAGAGTCAAGTTGCAAACAAGTTCAAACTGACTTCAAAATCATCACAAAATCTAAATTTAAGATTTAAATCCTCACAAATGGTCTTTTTCTTGAATGATTCATTGGTGCATGTTATTTAAGGAAAAGAAAAAAAAGCAATATTTGCTACTGCTTTTCTTTTGGGTTTTGCGGAAAAATATCAATCAAAAATATCAACCGAAATGGTTATGATGTTTTGTAAGTGGTGGTGGAAATAAATATAAGTAATCAGTCCTTATGAATCAGTGCAGTAGATCCCAGTTAAAGGCAGATTTTTTTTTTTAATTCTTTATATTTTCCAACCCACTGATTTTCATTTGCAAAGCTTATTTGACAGATGAATGCACAAAGATAAAGATTAATTTTTTTCTGTTAGTTATTAGTTATTATATAAGTCACTCTTGTGTTAACTTGTCCAGTCAGGTCCGACAAAGACGGAAGTCAGAGTCTTATGGCTCACTTCAGAAGAAGTTTATTTTAATCCCTTGTATTTTTAACAACACACATGGGACAAGAAACAGCTTTGAGACCAGAGTGTTCTGATTATGTGATTACATGAGTGTCTTTTCAGTGCTCCACGCTGCTAGCTCTGACACTAAACCTCCTCTTGATCACCCAAGCTCCCAAACCCAGAGCCAAAAGCAGCTTGGTACTCAACGCTAGAGCAAGATGCAGCACAAGGAGCGAGAAAGAGCTTTTTGCGATTGAACTGTCTGGACTGGGGGGCAAAAGTTAGAGCGTGGCTTGATCCTTCCCCAAAGAGTTTGAAGCCGCACAGATGTACTGTCGCCCGTTGTATAGGCCAAACCCCATTGGAATTTGAATTGGTATGATTGGAAAATGGCAGGAAGTGAAATTTACTGAATTATAACAGAGCTCTGCAGGAATAAGTTAAACTCCTGAAATTTTTGCACTTATGGGCAATTTTTATATATATATTTTTTGGTGGTATTTTAAGCATTACAGGTCTTGAAAAGGGCAGTTGAAAAGAGGTTAAATGGGTCTACAGAGATAGTTTAAATTAAAGGGGTCCTATCATGCTTTTTCACTTTTTCAACTTTAGTTAGTCTGTAATGTTGCTGTTTGAGCATAAAAAAGATCTGCAAAGTTAAAAAGCTCAAAGTCCAATTCAAAAGGAGATATTTTATTTAAAATAAATATTATTTCAAAAACTACAAGGAACGACTCGTTTGGAACACAACGCATATTTTCCGGGATTTGTGATATCACAAATACCAACGAATGGGACGAGACCTGGTTGAGCTGCACTAGAGAAGGCAACGAGTGTTATCACTATGTCGGAGACACGCTAGCTTTCCCAAGGCAGACAAACTTAGAGTGGTTACAATCATCCGGGTTTAAATCGCGCTCAAATTGATTTTGACTATATTTACACTGAAGCTCGCAGGCGGCTATGGTAAGGGGATGCCATTTCCTGACCAGGCGCCGAGTGCTGCCAATCACAACACACACTGGCCAGCTAACCAATCACAGCACATTTCGTGTTTCAGAAGGCGGGCCTTCATTTGATACAGGAACTATTCAAGCCGTTCATGCCAGACTGAGGAGAGAGGTGTTGTAATAATGTAAAATATGTGAAAAATAATGTGTTTTTCGAACAACCCAGTATGAGAGCCTGTTCTAGTACACCCCCAAAACAAAATCAATACTTTGTAAAAGAGCATAATTGAACCCTTTTAAATGCCGAACGGAAACTCACACTAGTCCACTTTCACATCTTCATTGTGTTTATGCTCATGCTCTGTCAAACTATTCTAACTAGATTTTAAATGATGATTGAAAGAGTTTTTGAAAACTTGGTGATGACCTTTAAGTCATGTGACTATGGTGTGGTTTGTTTATAGATTTTTTTACTTCTACTGATTTTGTTTAGGCTTCAAAATTAATGAATGTTGTGCTCATTTGTGAAGATTATCTTGAACAAAACGTGTAAGAATCATCCAAACTTTTGTTCTTACACAAGACTCATTTTATGTAATAATCAAAAAGCCTGTTGGGTTTGTGTCCGAGGAAATAGGGTGATGGAAATTTCTGGGTTGGCCTACAAAAATATGCCATCTCTGCAGTGCTCTATTCAGAGAAATTCGACAGCCATACAGAGAAACTACAGTGCTTTTCCTGAAAGATGAATATATTAATTAACTTCAAATTTATAGGTGACATTTCAAACATATTTGTCTATAAGGTCTTTAAAATGTTCAGGACTTTTTAAATGTAATTCACACAAAGCTTTATCAAGCCTTCATTTAAATTTTCGAACAAACCTTAATTTTTCAGTTAACATGAGTTATAGGTTATGGAAGTGGTTCCATCGTCCCGGACCTCAGTGGGCGCTTTCATCAACCAGCCGTCGTCATCTTTGGCTATAGCTAGGGAAAGAAGTTTACAAAGCTTTTTTAAAAAAGGTCAAAGAAATTATAAGTTTACTGAGTTACTAAGAATAATAATTCCTTACATTTATATAGCGCTTTTCTGGGCACTCAAAGCGCTTTACATAGAAAGGGGGAATCTCCTCAACCACCACCAGTTTTAATCTATTCGAACTCTTTTGAATTTTCTCACATGCAGTATGAAGGATCACCAGCAGATCAAGACTTTTACTAAAGCAGAGTGCATCCATTGCAGATGTTCTGGATTTATGATTCAGTATGCAAAGAAAAAAGATATTCAGATATTGCAGTGCATCCGAGTTAAAAAACGATATAAATACTGTTCAGTTTCTTGCACAGACCGATCGTTTCGTGTCTTTACACATCAATGTATCGTCACGTGTCGCAGGGTTTAATTTGGTTTTGTCTGTGTATGTTTTTTTGACTCTCAAAGCCGTGATTCCCGTTCACTTACATTATATGACTGACAGACTGGAACGGTTTGAGTTAAAAATCTTCGTTTGTGTTCTATTGTCGATTTGTATATTTTATTCCTTATTTACTTGTTCTATTTTTTATTTATTTGGATTTTTTATTATCTGTGTTTTTTGTTCCGTCACTGTCATTCTGTTACACTGTGGAAGCTTCTGTCACGAAAACAAATTCCTTGTATGTGTAAACATACCTGCCAATAAAGCTCATTCTGATTCTGATTCTGATACTGAAGAAACAAAGTCACCTACATCTTGGATGCCCTGGGGGTAAGCAGATAAACATCACATTTTCATTTTTGGGTGAACTATCCCTTTAACACTTGTTATCACGTGGTATCTGTTTCTTTTCTAGGCGCTGATTCAGATGGACCAATCACATTCGTTTTTGATTACTCTATGGTAATTTTTAAAAGTCATTGTATTTGAGATTTGTATGGTGTATTTTGGTTCGTATTTCAGATATATGTCATTATAGCAAATATGTTTACATTTATTTTCGTGTATAAATGTTTTCAATGCTTTGAATGGCGCCTAGTTGGGGATTCAGACTTTGAGCCTCCACACGCCCCGTGTGGACGAGGCTGGTTTATAGCCCGTGGAAAGTCACACCCTGTTGTAGTTGACGCTTCTCCTGACTCAACTGCTGGTTCAATGTAAGCGGTTTTAAATAAATATTATCTTAATTGTAAAGTTCCTCAAATATTATATACCAGAATGCCTCACACTGTTGTTACTACTACAACCACAACAACAACATCCACCTCGGATGGAGGATTTTGCAACATCGGTTATGCGCGTTCATTTCAAGGATTACTGAAAATCGGCCAAGTGGTAAGAGAAAGTTATACTTGTATCACATGTATTTCATGAAGTAAACGTAGACGAAAGTATAGAATCCTTAATGTAGGGAAGATAGATGGTAACTGACTGTTTTAAACCACGACGCTACATTGACCGAGTAACGGAACTCTTCACTAAACTTTCTATGAATAGGCTAACGTTACATTTATTATGCACTAACAATGCAGCATACTGTAATCAGTGCATTTATTTACAGCAGCAAGTCTAATATTTCTTTTGGGGAAACGTTGGACAAAAGTCTTCGAGAAGTTACACATGATTTTCTGAAAAATGCTGAAACGTAAACGTTACTGTAACATGATATTACCACGCCTTTTGTTTGCTTGTTTGTTTTTACATGCATTATGTTATTATAATGTTTTTGGGCAGTAGCCTACCATGTTATTCTTTAGAAGATAAATCTGAAAACTTCTGCTAACTAAAAGTTTTAATTGAAATGTACACTAAAAAAAAACAATCCCAAAAACTATCCCAAATCCCAGGCCCAAAAGAATGCTGGATTAAATACCATGGTAGATGAATATGATAACCCTTCAGTAGCTATCATGGTGTATAATCACAATTAGGCTTATGTACTTCATCAGTTCAACAGGAAACATCAGAGTTCACAGGAAAAGGGCACTTTTTTTGTGTGTTTGCATAAATTACTCAACCTTTTGTTCAACAGCTGTTGATTCTGAAGTGGGAAACACATCATATTTTAAGCTTAAACAGTAATATAGGCCAAAACAAACATTACTGCAAAGCTCAGAGCAACTAGTAATAAAAGTTGTTGTTGTTTTTGATGTTATTATTTAAATATTTTTTACACATAAATGCTTCATTGATTAACAACTTTCCACTGCACTTGGTATGAATACTAATACTAATATGAATAATTTGATTATGTACAAACAAAAGATACAGTGGATTATTTTACAGTAGCACAGCTAATATTATGTTAAGGAAAAATGGGTATCCCAGAAGTTAAATCTAAACCTAAGTTTGACCAACAAAGATGCTAACACCTGTTATTTCCATGTTTTTTATATTTATTTTTTTTGTACATGTGTCATACTATTAAAATGTTTTTTGCAATAATGCAATTCTTTAATGTTTTTTGGATTAAATACTGTGGTTTGTGAATATGGTCATCATTCAGTACCAAAGCATTACTGTACCATGGTACTGCTGCGGGGGGGGCATCCTCAAAATAAAGAAATTAAATACTGTCTTTATTAACTACTTAAATAACAGTAGTGTTTTGGGGTTCAGAGTGTGGGTGTGTGGGTGTGTGTAGAAGGTGATGACAGGCAATGATAATTTGTTAAGACTCACACACCCCGGCTGCTCAGGAACAGCCGGCTACTAAAATGGTTGCAGTGATGAGAGAGATTTAGAGAGATTTGCACTGCAACATGTGGGGCCTCTGTGTAAAAAAGGGGGTTCACCACAAAACCCACCAAACCCAAAGATTATAAATTCACCAGAAAAAGATAGACGATAAGATAGATAAGTGGTTTGACAACAGAATTCAACAGGAAACAGGTTCAATAGGAAACACCAGTGTTCACAGGAAAATAAATTTTTTAGTATTTGCATAAATTATTTAACACTTATATGCAACAGCAATTCATATTGAAGTGGGAAATGCTAGCCCTAAACAAATATGATTGCAAAACTTAAAATAGTAATACTAGAGCAATATTATTGGTTGGACTTTATTATTTTGAAAATATTAATCATGCATATATTTTGTGTTGATTTCTAATGTTTATATTACACTAAGAAGCAGAAATAGGACAATACTGGTAATTGCATTTTTAATAATTTATTTTAAAATATTTTTTACATTTTAACTTTCTTGATATACATTAATTCTTAATTCTTAAATGTTTTTAATTTCATTTTTTAAATATGAAATAAAAAGTTATTAAAAATCAGACACTTAAAATATCAGAATCATAAACTTGTCACTTCTTCTCGTTTCTACTTGTTTTATATATCGAGTTGAATTATCTTGTTAAATTAATCCAAGGTTTTACTGCGCAAAAGCATCACTACTTTGTTCTGTGTGTCAAAGTAAAATATTAGTATTTGCTGTGAAGTGCACAAGGGATTTTTAAATGAAATTTACTACCTCTAATTTTGCAGGTGATCCTCCTGATCGCTTTCCTTTGTGTGCACTATGAGCATCGGCGGATTGAATACTCTGCCTTCCACTACTTTGAGGTGGTCACTGCATGGTTTCTCATTGTCTTCTCAATCTTCTTCCTCATGCATTTGTTTCGACTTCAAAGCAAAATCACATGCATCAACTGGACATTGACGGTAAGTGGTCACAGTTCACATTAAGTGTCTTTTGTAATCTTTCAGAAAGTTTATGCTGCTTTTTCATCTCAAATTGGCTTTTTATTGCTTTCACAGGAGTTTTTACATTATGCAGTGGGAGGAATTCTGGTCTTTATCGCCTCAATAGTGGTAGCTGTGAAGAGTTATGGGGTCTCAGCTTTGATCGCTGGATCTGTGAGTGCCTTTTTATGCTTGCAATATGTGCAGTGCATGCTGCTGACTGGCCAGGGAAATGCACAAAGCTTTCTTGTGTAGGGATGAGAAAGCAAGAAATGTGAACCGTTACTGTTGCATTACACTCTGTTATTGGGCAGTGCATGTGCAATTCTTATAAAAGGTCTTTTAGGCATCAAAAGCAAATGACATTTCATGTTAAGTAATACAATTTATGAATATAGAATGTTGTTAATATGTTACTAATGCCTGTTTTTACATAAATGCAGGTGTTTGGCTTTATAGCTACTTTTCTTATTGCGATCAGCATATGGACTTCTTATAAGGTCACATGTGGCTCTCAACCAACTGGTGAGTCTGACCCCGTTTTAACCATGTAATTTGTAAAATATGAAAGCCGTGAACACGTTTTAAAGGAATAAAACTTTAAAATTAAAATTTGCTGAAAATTCACCCTCAGGCCATCCAAGATGTAGATAAGTCACGTGTTTATTGGAACAGATTTGAAAAAAATTATTATATCAAATTACATCATCACCAATGGATCCTCTGCAGTGAATGGGTGCCGTCAGAATGAGAGTACAAACAGCTGATAAACACATCACAGTAATCCACATAACTCCAGTCCAACCATTAACATCAGAAATCAGTATTGTGGATTATGAACTTTTATTTTAGCTGGAAGCAACGATTTGAAGTTAAAAATGTCTTAAAGATGTATTTGTTTATTATAAATATCCAGTTTTTCACTTCATAAAGACCATGGGATGCTCTAGACTGGAGTCGTTTGAACTTTCATTCTGATGGCACCCATTCACTGCAGAGGGTCCACTGGTGAGCAAGTGATCTAATACTAAATTTTTCCAAATCGGTTCTTATGAAGAAACAAACTCAGCTACGTCTTTGAAGGGACATGCACGAGGAAGGTGAGTGAAAAATAGCAACATATGAAGTAGGGTGAAACATATTCCTTTAACAGAAGAAAGGAAGCCAGTTGAATTCATTGCCAAGCATCAGAGTTCTGCTAATTCTCTCGGAGGTGCCTGTGCAGTTGTAGACTGGTGAAGAAACTTGTTTATCAGCTGGAATGTGTAGCAGGAAAGAATCTCAGTTTGTACTGGAAAGAATGATGAGTTCTGTAAGGAGCGGGGTTTTTGTGGGGTGGTGGGGGGGGGGGGGGGGTTTGCATTAAAGGACATTTTGGTTGTTTTTGAAGGCGCTGTATGCTTCAAGAGTGGATTTCTTCATCAAAACTTGAGTGCCTCAGTCAACTTTAATCGGCTGGGATCTGGTTTATTATAAGAGTGGAGACTGGTTTATTATAAGAGTGGAGTTTTGGTATATTTGTCATCAGTGTCTGAAACTAAAAATGGCCATTTATTCAAGATAATTTTTACATTATTTATTTGACAGTATATTGCGTGATGCGGATTTGATTCAGTGCCTGTGATCAAAGAATATTTTGGTTTAAAAATGAGGTGTTCAAGAAGAACTGATGCTGACCCACAGTATTATTATTACTATTATTACAGGAGTTGAAGTGAATTATTATTAGTATTATGATATGCAACTGTAAAGTTTGAAGAATGTGTTTTTGACTTTCTAAATGTAAGTCCCTTTGTTTTATACACTGATAAAAAGAAAAAGTCTCCTTATGTTGTGTACATTGTGTTGCGTCTTCATTGATTCAAAATCAGAATTTGAATCAGAACAAGACTTTTACTCTTTCCAAATTTTCTGAACATTCCAAACCTGTATGACATGCTTTCTTCTGTGGAACCCAAAAGAGGATACTTTGAAGAATGTTGGTAACCAAACAGTTTCTGGTCCCCACTGACTTCCACTGTATTTTGTGACTCAGAGAATGGACAGACAATGGGAAGGAAACACGAAAATTCAGCGACGTCATGGCCGCACGCAGAGCACGTCCACATTTACATTTACATTTAATCATTTAGCAGATGCTTTTATACAAAGCGACTTACAAATGAGTAAGTCGCTCAGCGCTGTCCAAACCGGATGGCCTCCCTCTGTCGGCTGTACTGCCCATGATGGCGGTTGCCATCTTGTGTGTGCAGGCTTCACCTTGGTCCCGTGCTCTGCTCTGGTCGCCTGCTCCACCGGCTCCTCCGTGGTGGTCATCTGCCCTCCGCCTGCCCTGGTGGTCTTCGGCTCTGCTCTGGCTTCCAGGCCTGCATTGCTCCATGGTCCAGGTCCTCCACAGGCAATCGACAAGATTCGCGCGTATGCCTCACGGTCCAGGTCCACCACTGCCAACCCTAGAAGGTAGGCGCACATATGTGACGTGGGCGTATGGTTTTGATCATGTTCATTGGTTTAATATCAGACATTCATGTTGGTTTGTTGTCATTCCTACGAATGATTTCTGTCATGTCATGTGTTTCCCTTGCCCTCATGTGATCCTGCTATTGGTTCCTTTGTTCTATGTGTCATGTTCTGATTGGTTGTCTAGTTCATGTGTCTTGTTCTCATTGGTTGGATTGTATCATGTGACCACCAGTGTTGATTATATAGCCCTCATGTTCAAATTGTCCTTGTACCATTAGCTGTTAACATGATTCGAGTTGTGTAATCCACTGTTTGGTTAGTTTGTTCATGTTTTTGCCAAGCCAAGTCTTGTTCAGGTTTTTGCCAAGCCAAGTCTTGTTCATGTTTTTGCCAAGCCAAGGCCTGTCAAGGGTTGTTGCACAAGCCAAGTCTTGTTATGTTTTTGCCAAGCCAAGTCTTGTTCGTTGTGTTTCTGCTCAGTTTTGGTTTTAGGATGAAATATGACCTCGACAAGTTTTTGTGTATTATACTACGGTTTAGTCAGATTGACTTTAATGTAGCAAAATGATCAAAGTAAAATGAAGTTTATTAATCATGCTACCCATTCATATTTAAATGTTTAAGATATCTTGCAGAACTACTTAACACAGAGTGACTCACCATGCTCACTACTTATGGTTACAGGAAATCCCTGACCTCTATCAGGGGAGGTGCTTCCAAAAGAGAAAGAAGGAAATACAGTTACATATGCTAGATCACTTATGGGTTATTTTAACTCTACTGCAATGTGGAAGAGAATTAAATTCCTTGGGTATAAATGAAGCCATTATTTATGGAGGGAACGAGTGAAATGGAGCGAGCTGCCATACTAAAGAGATTCCATCCTAGTATTCCAGCTAATTTGGAAACATGACTCATACAAATCAGAACCCCTCCTTAAGGCTCTGTTTAGAGTACTGCTGAAGTAAATGGCACTTTAGTAACTGATTATGTTCACAAGCACAACACTGAAATGCCCAAACAAACAGGAAAAAGAGCTGACTGGGATGCAATAGAGGAAGAAATGTACTACATTTCTCACAGTTGTTGGTCATACTTTTCGGAAGTGCAATGATGAAAAAAACCCCTTTTTTACACAACTTGACGTTGTTTTGTTTAAAGGGGTCATATGATGCGATTTCAAGTTTTCCTTTCTCTTTAGAGTGTTACAAGCTCTTGGTGCATAAAGAAGATCTGTAAAGTTGCAACGACTAAAGTCTCAAACCAAAAGAGATATTCTTTATAAAAGTTAAACGCCTCGTTTAAACACGCCCCACCTAAAATGGCTCGTTCTAACATGCCCCCACATGCCTACATCACTATGTGGAAATATTAGCATAATGCGCCCAAATGTGCAAGCAAAGAAAGAAGGCGTGGTTTCAGGAACAGCAGTAGCATTGATGCAGTCATGTCAGGGAGACGCTGTGTGTTTCTATGTGAAAGCAAAAGCACTTTTTTTGGCCTTCCGGAAGTAGATGCAATAGGAATCATTGGTTAAGATTTATTTACAACAGAACAGCACAACCCAGATGTTCGAATTTGTGCAACGCATTTTATGGACGACAGTTTTTTTAACATAGAAGCAGGGCCGTTTCTAGTAGGGATGGGCGTATCGATCCGAAGTATCGATATATCGATACTGACACGAGTATCGAAAGTACTCAAACAAAAAATATTGATACTAACATGTGTTTTATTTACCAGTGATTTTGTTAATTCAACAAAAAATAAAAATAAATAATGCGTACAATATGCATTGAATTGGACGATAACCTTTGTTAGCGAGTAATTGTGTAGGATAGAACTATTTTCCTGTTCATCTGAACACGCAAATGTTGCAAGATGGAACCAATCAATCACAGAGAGCATTCACTCACTGCTGACAGTACATTCAAACAGGGCTGCGTTTCCCAAAAGTATCATTAGAAAGCATTAAAGCTTTTGGGAATGGCAGCCCTGAACACTGCTTATCAGAGGACAGAAATAAAAACAAATGTTTGAGTTATTTCACAATAAAAAAAAATTGTAGCCTACATAGTTTGTGCAACTACAATTACTTAAATTGAACGTTGAAAAATAATATTGATCATGTTCTATTCTGTAATGTTAATAGAAATCATACACTGTCAGAATAGAAAGGTTGCATTTTATGCATGCAACAGCCATTCACTGGCAGTCCCTAATGACAGTACAAAATATTGCACTAAATCAAAAGTTCAAATGTTACAAATAAGTTAGAATATTAATGTTGTAATACTGGTAGCACATCACAATATAAAAATGTGATGATATATTACAAAAAAAGTAAAAATTTTGAAATACGTTGATGGTTGTATTTTTTTCTATTTGATCTCAGTATTCCTATCAATGCTGTATAAGGGTTTTATATGCATAATAGTAACCCTAGAATGTGATCAAACTATTTAAAATAGCTGGGCTAAGATATATAACAATTTTTAAGACTGCAGAAATATGTTAATTCAGTATACACATAACCCACCGGTTACAATTGTGACTGACCATAAAATAAAATTTTTCACACACTTTTCCAAAAAAAAAAAAAAAAAATTTATTATTTCAAAGGGTTACTAATGACGCATCATTTGGATATTTTCATGTCTGGGAAAAATTTGGGATTAAACGGGTTAAAATGCATTTTAAACAAAGTTGAGTGGTTTTCATTACCCATTTCACTCTTAGTAATTTAATAATTTACTAAATTTCATAATTTAAAAGTTGTGCGAAGTAGCGAACGGATATCGACGATACTGCCTGTGCAAAAGATACGAGTATCGTATCGAAAACAAAATATGGGGTATCGCCCATCCCTAGTTGTATATAGGCATAGGCGAGAATAGGCGGTGAGGTTGTACACGTACTGGATACTTTTAGCAGGGTTGTGATCAAAGAGTGTCACGGGTCACCTGATTGGACTAGAGTACTGTCAAATTGACACGATGCCTGTATGCCGTGGGATCAGCGTGCTGTCAATTGCGCCCTGTTTGTTGCATTTAAAGTGTGCATTTGGGAGGCGTCTCAACAACAGTGGGATCAGGGGCTATGTCAGTGCTTTGCAAGGTAACACCTATTTATTGCCTAGGCAATAAAGTAAGTTCAAAGCTAATTTAAAATATTTGTACAGTAAATAAAGTGAACAAAAGCAGTATTTTGTTTAGGCAGTATTTGTGCCACTGATAGAATTCATGTTTGCGAGATTTGTCCAAACGTTGTGGTTTTGCGTTTTTTTGCGCCAGTGCATGCGTTAAATGATTAGGGTGTCATGTAAATATCATAAACGTTTAACATCCATGTAAGAAAATATTTGGTATAGTAAAATTCGCTAATTCACGAGATCAATACATCCTTTAGACCGATTTGTCGAGTTAAATGCATCCTTACGGAGGTGTCGAAATGCTGAATCAATTCATTCACTTCCAACAGCTCTTAATGGCAGCAGCGTCATAGAGGGCAGAGCGTCACGTTATTTAAAGGGGACGTTAACGCGTTAACAAGTAGCAAATTATTAAGTTGCTGCATTGGTTATTTTTATGCCACTGATAAAGCTTTTATATGTAGTTTGGGGTAACAAAGGGTTTGACTGAAAGAATAATGCAATAACTGACACTTTAAAACAATGTTTCAAGAAAAAAACTGAACAAAAAAAATTTAACAAAAAACAGATAAAGACAAAAAAGTAGCCATTGATAATATCTAAACATGCATCCAAATCCAAATGTAATCAAATTAATTTATGTGTAAATTATGTGCAATGTCTTAGCTACTAGAGATTGTTACATAGGGCTATACAGGCATCTAGTGGCAACACAATGATATTACAGATACTAAATTGTGCAAAATGTTTAACAGTCAATTTACAAATAATGCAATCAGATTTGTGGAACTCAATGCACTGAACCTCCACAAATTAATGTTGTTACTATGACAACCAATTTGAATTTGACAAGCAACTGGTGTCTGAAAAGAATATACACTCACTGGCCACTTTATTAGGCACACCTTGCTAGTACAGGGTTGGACCCCCTTTTGCCTTCAGAACTGCCTTAATTCTTTGTGGCATAGATTCAGCAAGGTGTTGGAAACATTCCTCAGAGATTTTGGTCCATATTGACATGATTTGTTGGCTGCACATCCATGATGCGAATCTCACATCCCAAAGGTGCTCTATTGGATTGAGATCTGGTGACTGTGGAGGCCATTTGAGTAAAGTGAACTCATTGTCATGTTTAAGAAATCAGTCTGAGATGATTTGAGCTTTGTGACATGGTGCATTATCCTGCTGGAAGTAGCCATCAAAAGATGGGTACACTGTAGTCATAAAGGAATGGACATGGTCAGCAACAACCCTCAGGTAGGCTGTGGCGTTTAAACAATGCTCAATTGGTACTAAGGGGCCCAAAGTGTGCCAAGAAAATATCCCCCACACCACCAGCCTGAACCGTTGAGACAAGGCAGGATGGATCCATGCTTTCATGTTCTTTACGCCAAATTCTGACCCTACCATCTGAATGTCGCGGCAGAAATCGAGACTTGTCAGACCAGGCAACGTTTTTCCAATCTTATATTGTCCAATTTTGGTGAGCCTGTGCAAATTGTAACCTCAGTTTCCTGTTCTTAGCTGACAGGAGCGGCACCCGGTGTGGTCTTCAGCTGCTGTAGCCCATCTGCTTCAGGGTTCGACGTGTTGTGAGTGCAGAGATGGTATTCTGCATACCTTGGTTGTAACGAGTGGTTATTTGAGTTACTGTTGCCTTTCTATCATCTCCAACCAGTCTGCCCATTCTCCTCTGACCTCTGACATCAACAAGGCATTTTCGTCCACACAACTGCCGCTCACTGGATTTTTCTCTTTTTCGGACCATTCTCTGTAAACACTAGAGATGGCAGTGTGCAAGTGAAATCCAGTTGTAGATCAGCAAGTTTTGAAAATACTCAGGACCAGCCCGTCTATTGGCACCAGACAACCCCCATTCCACATTCAAAAGACACTTAAATCCCCGTTTTGCTTTACCCAGTCGGTGCATGGCGCACGGTTGAACTTAAGCAAGTCGCTCTTCACAGATCTAGATGCCTAAAGCAGGTTGCAGTGCTGACACATGGAGACTGGAGTAAATGATGTGTTAGCAATTTGGTGTTACCCAAAGCAAAGGAACAGTCTTGACCTAATAAAGTGGCCGGCTCTCCCCGCGTGTGCAGTGGGGATGTATTATGGTAAGACTAATATAAAAATATGTAATATATGTATATACAAGACACATCATACGTATATGTGAAATAATTACAGTTCAGGTCATGGGGGTTAATAGGGTTTCTCCTAGGGCGTTGAAAAAGTCAACTAGAACACGCCCTGCCTTGAATGATGTAAAAGTGTCTGACTGGTGCACAAAGGCTATTTCTAAAAAATATAAAAAAGGGTCAATTCCGACTTTGCTTTGACAATCTGGCACTTCTGAATCAGCAACTATAAGTATGTTTTGCTATTAGTTTAAGTATTTGCTATTGACTTCAAATGTGGAGTTTTGACACGACCGCAGAGCGTACAGCGTCGTTGTGTGTGTGATGTGTGGTGGCTCTTCATGTGTCGTGTTGTGGGTGTGCTTGCAGGTGTGTGTGTGCTTGTGAGGGGTAAACCAGGGGCAAAACCATCACAAGAGAGTACACTGGGCACTGTCAGACATCATGCATCCGTCATGCGTGTGTCTTAACACCGCGGGGCTTGTGAACTGCATGATCATCGGTGTCTGTCACGCGACTCTGTGTGTCCCTTTTCGGGCGTGAACGGATGGTAAATATCCAGACCACGACATTATTAACGTCTGATATTTATTTGCACAGTGCTGAGTCCTGCAAAAGGGTAAGTTGTGGCGTACATATTCCGACGTCAAGGCGCTTGGTGTGGTGTATCACTGAGCCAAATCACAAGCTGCACTGGTTCAGCTGGACCAATCAAGAGCAGACGCGCTTGTTCAAATGAGGGGCTTTGATGAAAGCGACGGTGTGAGAGATGATTGGCGGGGCATTATAGGAGGGACACCTACACATTAATGTTCCAGTCTTGGACAAAAAATAATGTGTTTTTTGAACATTAAAGGATGTCAACATATTTGGTTACACCAAATACACAAAATAATGATCTTTAAGATAGCATCATATGACCCCTTTAAGAGAGCAACCATACATTTGTGTTGGTTTATTTTGGATTTTTTCATTCGATTCAGTCATTCATAATAATTTAACATTTTATATTATAGTTATATCATATATACAGCATGTAATATTCACATCCAGGTAAGCTAGAGTTATATTACCGCCACGTTTGATATGTCATTTATTGTTGTTTATATTATCAGTTTTCACATTATCAGGTAACGCTTTATTCATTAGATGTGTGGTTTCAAGGGATGATGGCTGGTAATGAGTAAGAGATAGGGAATGTCTTCATTTCAAAGGATTTTACACCATCAACATGTTGTTTGTGATGCGCAGTACTTTTCCAGTGCTGTGGTTTGTGATAAATAACACTTGTTGATTTGTGGGTACCAGACAGATTGTCTGTTACAGGATTTGGGTATAGACAAATTTGTCGGACTAGTGTTCTGGTACCAGAGCGAAAAAATTATATTTTTGCTTACAGGGATCTGGCATGGTCCTGGGCTAGTACACTGCAAATTCCTGGCGGGAGGCAGGATTCAACAACATTAAACTTGATGATATACCTCCCAGAAACATAACCTGCATATGCTTGCCACACTCATGTCATTGCATTATAATACAAGAACTTCTACAACACAGACTTTGTGGGGTCACTTGTTGCTGTTGTTGTGGAGAAGACTTATCGTCTGCAATCTTGTGGTTCTGTTGCAGTCTTCAGTGAGGAGTGTATTATCATGTGATTAAAATCTAAAACTAAAACCCATAAAACGTCACTTTAAGTTAAAATTGATTTACATAATAATGATGTGAAAGTTAAATAAAACTTTAACTTATTTTATTTCAGCTAGTTCTCAAGGCATAATTTCTCATTTTCATTTAGTTTAATTTAGGTAGGCCTACTGTAAATATAACATACAAATCTAACTAAAACGACATATGTAGTAAAATGAATAAAAACACGGGCAGAAGTATATAATAAAACGGTCTACAAGACACTGCTAAATAAAACATCACTAAGCTTTATACTACGAATGGAATTAAATATGTATTCGAAACGTATAATTAAAAATCTCATTTAACAACTATACGAGGAGTATTATATAAATTATACTAAAATAACACTGCTTCTGTGACACGTATTTCTTTTTAAATAAGCCTTTATTAAATCTCTTCAAAACACAAACGGGCATTATAATTGTTGAACAAGTCCACAATGAGTCCAAGCAGCATATATTGAAAGATTATATATACAAACAAAATAATTACTTGCAAATAATACATACAGAAATATCTAAAAACAAACTATGTATAAACTAAATTTAAGGGGGACTAATCAATACATACTGCAGTAATTTAGAAAGTTTTAAAATGTTCCGTTTTTCAGCTGCTTTAAGGATTCAAATCAAATTTTGAAATAATTTTTAAATGCCACAAAACTTGAGTAAGTCTGTGAAACTATGACAGTTGATTTTCACTGATTTGATTCGAAACAGAGGTTCCGATTATGATTATAACACCAGTGTGGATAATCACATGAGACTCTGGTGGTGGCGCATGACTACAGGTAAGGTTCAATACTCACCAGTTCAACTGAATTTTAGGGGTAGGTTTAGTGTGCCAGCGGCGATAGAAGAAGAAAATAAGTTTTGTACAAGTTATAAAAAACCATTACGCCTATGGGGAGTCCCTAGTACAAGGATAGTGCACCAGACTGTGTGTGTGGGGCTGACTGAGGAAGGACAAAATTGATTAAAACCTTCTGCTTTCTAGACAGACAACTTCTAGTTTGTAATATGTATGGAGATTAGAGTCATGTTATTGGATTCTGGTCTCAAGTGTAATGAGGTGTATTTAATGCAAGTTGTGCTCTGGTATTCATGCCTACGCATAGCTAACAATAAAGTGCATTGCTATTTGTACCGTTTATCATTTATTTTGTAAAATGAACTTGAATATGACATGTGGGAGGATTAAAACTCTGGTCAGTTCACATCTGTCTTTACAAAAGTTTATTTCATTGTACAGAAAGGTTAAGACCCATATAGGGATATAATCAAATTCATTAAAGATTAGAGAACCCTGGATTCACAAAGACCCACAGTATAAACAGCCCTTGTTAAAGATGGGAATTAAAAGCATGTGTTTTCTCATTTGATGGCTGCCCCCCCCCCCCACCAGTGCTGATTACATAGTTTCCAAACTCCCAGTCATGCCAAGCATTTTCTAAGCAAAATCTTTTTTATTGCAAGAAAAGCACAATGATCACATGCATGTGAAATGTCAGAATCCTTTGTCTTTCTAAGGCTGTTTTCATAGCTAGCATTTTATGCGTCCTCAACACAATCAATGGAATAATATTCTCACACTTTTCAAATAATTTGACAAAATTACAACTTGATTGGAAATGTTGCACAATAAAAAAAAAATTGGTTTCTATTGCGTCGTTTTGTTCACGTGTCATGTCTCATCTTATACATGCTCTTCACTGACACTACTAAGGTTAGCATATACTGTAGCTTACACTAAGTTTTAGTAAAACTTTATTAAGGCCAAAAATATTGGATGTGGTGGCTACAACTGAGGGAGAGTTAGTTTATTTATTTATTTATTTTGATAAGGATTTTTCACATAATAAACATTGAAAAGTTTTGACTTCTCTTTGTTCAGACATCACCAGTGTTGGGGAAAGTTACTTTTAAAAGTAATGCATTACAATATTGCGTTACTCCCTAAAAAAGTAACTAATTACGTTACTTAGTTACTTTTTATGGAAAGTAATGTGTTACGTTACTTTTTAAAATCTGGACAGGGCTTGCTTGTTTGTTTTTCAAATAAAAAAGTTATATTTTTGGCAAATATAAAAGCCTTTTCACACCAAAAGTGAAGTGAATAAGCCTCAGGCTGAAGGGAAAGTACATTTACGTCCGTGCAGTAGAATGCAGAAGAAATTTCAACACACTTCAGCAATAAAAAAAGACACACAAATGTTTGTCTAGAGTAATTTTTGCTTATTAGTATGGTTGAACTGAATCATCGAAGACATTGGTTAATAGAATGGGATTAAATACATAAAGGATATTTGTGTTGTTTAACATTTAATTATTGCAGGTTTGTGTCATATTCTGAGTTGTATTATTTTTATTCATTTTGAGAAATACTGAACCTGTCTTGTATTTTAGTAGATGAATTAATGCATATTCATATTTATTTTAGAACTACAGTAACATCTGATTTCTCTCAACATGGGGACAGGAGAGCTGTCGATGAATAAATTGGGGGGGAAAACAAAGTAACTTGCATTACTTATTTGAAAAAGTAACTCAAATTAAAAAGTAATGCGTTACTTTACTAGTTACTTGAAAAAAGTAATCTGATTACGTAACTCGCGTTACTTGTAATGCGTTACCCCAACACTGATCATCATAATAACGTAATTAAACGTCATAATTCATATTTTAATACATGTTCAAAGTTTAAAATTCAAAGGACCCGAGTAAAGCACTACAATCTACATAAAAGCCACGCTAAAGTACCAAATAAATGTAAGCACGCATGGCAAAAACGTTTCCAAGGCAGTTACAGCGATTTTTATATACCAAAAACAGAGCCGAAATCTGTTACAACCACTGGAAGGTAAAAATCGCAGAAAGAAAAATCCCAATAACACCCGTCTGTTGTCCAGTGAGGAGTCGCACAGCCTCCGCAGGAAGTCCTTCCTCAATAAAGAAAACTTGAAGAGAGTGCGGAAGTGAAACACAAGTGGCCACACAAAGGACGCGTGAACGGCATAAACAGAGCACATTAAAACAACCATCCGAGGTATTTAACCCTTATATATTTATCAATATTGTTATCACACATACTCGGTTGCATACCATCTTACACAGTGTTTATTTCGATAGGTCTGTGTTGATTAAGTATGTTAGCCTAGTTAGACTTGACTTTGACGGGTTTACTTTCGCTTTTCTCGGCGTGAACACCAGCGGTCGAAGCGTCGTTACTTTGCAGTATCACAAATATCTCTGATTTACAAACGCGTACACATGTTTTATCGCTAATCTGTTGTATTCTTGTTTTCAGGTTTAGCTACAGTATATACAGTATGGCCACCACAGACACGGTGTACAACACCACCACAACAGTGCAGGAGCCCAAGTCCAAAAAATGGATCATCATGCCACCAGAGAACCTGGACAAAGTTAGATACGTGATAAAAGGGATTGAAGTGGTAAGCAACGTGTTTCGTGTTTGTCTAAAATCAAATAAAAAAAACACAAATGTGACCGCATGTTTACATGTAACTTACTGTGATCGTAATATATTCGACATCTAAATAAATTAACAATATAGCCTTAAAATAGGCGAATCTAATTTAGCATATGCACTTTTCTTTGTAGTAATGTAAAATGCTTAGCAACTTTTTTCTAAACCATTTAAACCAAAGTGCATTGGGACATGGATTGAGTAGCAGGTCTTGTAGCTAAGTGGTTAGTCCGGTTTAAATACAGCACAAGTCAAGCTGGCATTATTGGAAAAGTGCGTGAGTTTCCATAAAAGTGTATTATGGTAAACAATAATGCTGACAGATCATTAACATGTAAAAGGTGGGGCTAAAATATGACTGCTGATGTTTTAGTGTTCATTAGAATATTGTGGTTTCTGTTACATGCTAATGAAGGATTCTGCTGAATGAATCAATCCACTGCCATGTCTCACACATCCTGATAATGCAAATGATGTTTAACAAGTCCTTGGGTGCCAGTGAGGGTGGCAACTTTTTTTGTCTCCATTTAATAATGACAAGCTTTTGTTCTATACAAGCTTGGCCATTTGAGCATTGCAGTCATATGCTGCTTGGTTGGTGCTCATGGGGCTTTTTGGACTGTTGGTACTAGGCTGTTGGTGTTTGAGTTCAAGTTAGAAATTCCCTCCATTTCCTTGGTATCTTCTATATGTGTCAAACTGATTTCTATAATTGATGACAAAGCAGAGCATGCATGCGTCCCTGTTCACTCGGGAATAAATGTTGGCGTATCTACCGTTCGAGTGGCTATTTAGTAGATATTACTAGTGCTTTGCAAAGAGATGCAGTCAACTCCTATGAGGCGAGGTCTTGGTTCAGCATCATTCATTCACTGCAGTGTTTATGTTACTTGGCACACAGTAAGCATTAAAATATCTTTTTAATCCCAAATACTGGCATGGGCTCGACAGGTTTGTGCTCCATTTCTTAAGATATGAGAAATGTTTATGTGCTTTAATGGACGCGAGGAAATCTGACCATTTGATTTGATGAGTGACCTAGAAATGGTGCTGAATCCAATTTTTTTTCAAAGTGTTTCTTCGTTTTAAAATAAAATCCAAAATCCTTTTGGTTTTTCTGGGCTAAATTAGATTTTGAGTCCCCGATTCTCAGTGAAGTCTGAAATATTCAGACTCCTCCGTACATATTTTCATCTTGATCTTTAGCTTTTAGCATCAATTCTCAGGGTGTCACTAATTGGTTGTCACTTTATTTTAAGTGTTTGAATTCACAAGGTAACAGCTGAAAAGACCAAAGGGCATTGTCTGCTTGCATGTGACAAACTAAGTGATATCAGGTGTAAGAAATGACTGTCTGCCTTTAAACTGTAAATGCAGTTAGAAGGCAGATGCTAAATTCAATTACCCAATTCTTATCTTTCACAATATGTTGTGGTGAGTCAAAAGTTTAAATGACATTGAAATTAAATTTAGCTAATAATTACCACATAGAGGTCAACATTGAGACAAATACACCCTTTATGAGTAAATGCCCCTACAGTCCAGGGCCTGGTCTCATGCTTTTCAGGAAAATAGATTTTATCAAGTGTTTCTCCTGTAGTGTATTCAGGGAAATTGCCACTGGAGTTTTTTTTTTTTTGTCCATGTACCCGTTCTCCTAGTGACATTAAACAGTATGTTATTAAACATGTTATATTATGTTTAAATTTGAACTTTGAGGTTTGTTGGAGTTTTTTATATAGATACATATAATCATATATGTATATTACTATAAGAGATCATAATAATTTTTTAAATATATGATTATATATTGTTGTTTTAATGATATATGATTTTTTTTTATGTACTGATTTCTTCTGGATGCCCTTGAAATTCTCTACATTTAATTTCCTTTTCCACTTAGCTAGTGACATAATAACACTGGAACACCTTGGTACTTCCCAGATGAAACCTCATCTAGATCAGTTGCTGAAGCTTGTTCTTAGAAGCCCTTCAGTGAGAAGAGTATCTTTCCTCATCTACCTCCAAACCACTTTATCAAATTATTGCCCACAAACCGTAGCGTTTGTTTTTTGTGGTATATAAACCCAGTGCAGTGTACAGTATTAGTAATTTACCAGTGGGAGTTTGCAGCTGCTTTGTTTCAGTTTTTTTTTTAAAAGTCAGCAATTTTTTTTCTCAGTTCTTGACAATCAATTTCCATCTGTAACACTTGATATTCTGTGTATTTAAGTTTCTGTTTTCAGTTTCTTGAGTTTGTAAGACTACTCTGGTTTTGTTCAGGAAATCAATCTACCCACAATGTATTCAGCAGAGCAGAGACGGTTGGCCGCAGTCAAGTGACTGTACTGTATTGTGCATAAATTCTTTGATTTTATTGTGGTCGGTCTATTCCAAAGTACAGATCAAGTTTAGCACTTAAAAATAATTAAAAATAATTTGAATGCATGTTTTCCAGGAGTGAAGCTTTTTGTGTTTCGGTTTTAGACTGAAATCATTTCTGTATGGTTTCATTTTACTTCACCATGCTTTGTTACATTTGAGGTCATTTCACTCATAAATGTCTAAAATAAGCCCCTTTTTGGGTGGTGAGCGGGCAGTGTCTTTATTCTGTTGAATAGCAGCTGTGTTCTATCCGGCTTGTTTGGATGGAGGATTTCAAATGGATTCTGTGTGGTAGCGATAAGGTTGTGCTTCTTAAGCGACAATAACAATTGCATGTGAACCTGCCCTGTTCCTTCCTAGCAGTCAGGGCTGTCAGAGCTGTCAGCGCTCAAAACAGACGTTATGAGTCAGACGAGTGGGCTAGTTTGTCATTTTGACATTGCTTCTCATGAAACTGTATTTTGTGTAAATGAGAACACTGTTACGATTTCCTCTTCCTCTGTACTGCCAGTTACTTCAGATTTTCCCATTTTGCCTTGAATCTGTTCTCTTTTTACCAGTTGAATGTCAAATACCAACTATTTGTTATATGCATGCATGTTAAAAGATTAATAAGATTTTAGTTTTATTATTCAGTTATACTTATTATTATTCCTATACTCCCTTCCCCTTTGTCATAGTGATTATGAATGTAATTGCTATGTGTTTTATTAATAGTTTAAAAGAAACAAATTCATCACCCAGAGTTTAATAGCAGAAATGTTATAGAAATATTCGTCACAACAAACAATGGAGTTATTTTGAAGGACTTCTCTATAAAGTATATTTGAGTAACTTTAATAGCACGAGTGCATCAGTTACAGTTTTTTTAACAGTTTCAGTTCGCTAAAGGGAAATGGAGTGGAAAGTCTCCTGGAATTGTAACGTTCCTGTGTGTGAATGATCCCACCGCGCGCACTGCGTCCTACGCCGTTATTGTTTGTGTCTGTTGGGATGACACACCACCTCGGCGATCTCCGGACGTGGCTTGCGCTATCTCAGGCCTGTGCTGTTCAAGGAACCCGATGAACACACTTACAAACAGTTTGCTGGGGTGTTGTATGTGGATTTTGCCTGCAAGATAGCCGTGTCTTATGCGGTGACACTAGCCTATTCTCACCTTCGGGATCCCGCCTAACTCTGATGCGTGTGGCAGAGTATGCTAACCTTTCCCACTGTTTTGTCAGGGCACGCATGGTTCCGAAATGTTGTGATCTGAGGGATGAATGTGACTTCCTGAACCACTAAGCAGCATTCGGTCCAGCATGTTAAACGGCAATATCTTGGCGCTTAGACAACACCACACTAATCAGTCATATGTCTTGGGTCAGGACTAGCGTTAGTGTAATGGTAATGTAAGAAGCTGGAATTCCTGCCACTAGTGGTTAATTAGTAGCGACACTTGGCTGTCACTTTGGATCCCCTCAGCTCCATGCTCGTTTTGTGGCTTTTGTGATGGCGGCGAAGGTCGTGCCAACTGTGTTTGTGACAGTGGTCCACTGCCTTTTTGAATTGTCAGTTGATATCAGCCTTTCCTTTCACTCTGGATTGCTCCTATCCTCCTGGCCTACAGGGTTGCATCCGCGCGGGATTAACTGCATAGGGTCCTACTCTGGTCAACAGTCAAAAAAAACAATGCCTGAACTACTATCAACATCACTACTTGATTATTACATTTTTTACAATATACCAATGTTAAAATATGCTCCAGTAGAAATTTGAGCAATACTTTTATTCCTTACGGGTGTTAAAGTTTTAGACACGTGCTGTAGAACCACATTTTTTTAGGTTTACAGTATTATGTTTTATAGTAAAATTATAATTGGAATTTGTGGCAAACTGTGTCCTGAACAGTCCGATAAAAAACCCTATTCCAGAACTAATACAATATTCATGCCAATCTACTTTGAATATCAGTTACTTTCTTTTTCCATCGGTTTTGTTACCACAGTGCAGGCCCATGGCCGTATGTCCTGTTCCTCATTGCGCTTAATGGCATAGTGATGTGTGTGCGGCCACGCACCGAAATGTCAGTTCTTAGTACTGATCTGGACTCGCAAGAGGTCGCAAAAGCAGCAAAGAGTGGAATGTGGCACTAGTTACGATTGGTGTTTTACGTGATATGGCCCAGACTAGCGTGCCTATACTGAACTGAGCGTAAAACTGCGCAGTTTAATGTCTTTCCTGTAGATTATGAGGTGTTGGCTTCCTGGCCGAACAGTGGCCTTTTACTATGGACGTGGTTGTTTGTGAAAGATCACTGGGTATTCAACTGCACGAAAGGGACAAACACCAGCACACAGCAGACGGCACAGCCCAGCAAGAAGAGAGTGAGGGAAAACACTTCTATGGAACTGATCAGTGAACTGTAGAGCTTTTACAACGCCACGTTTTGTAACGTAACAAATTCACCTAAAGCATTTTATTTCCCTTTTGTCAAAACCATTGAACTTTAGTTCTAGTGCAGAAGGACTTTTCTACCCCATCCAACTGACACGCAACCCCCCACGCAACATAGGTCCGATTTCGGTCCGTTACAACTGGCCATGTGCCTGAGAGACCCCACATGTGGAATTACTTGTGCCCTCTTTGTAATTACGCATATTATCTTGTTCAAGTCGTCCTTTGTCAGACCGCCCGTCTGCTGAACCTTTCTTAGGACTCTCCTTTATACCACCCACACCAAAATATGTTAGCCCTCTCGTCCAGCGTCTCCTTTTGGCCTGCTTCTCCGCCACTCATTCCGGTTTCACTATCACTTCTGTGGAGTGTATGAGTACTGCGCAAGGGTTAAGACCATCTATGGCACTGCTGACATAACACCCGTACAAAACCGCTATATGCAATCATGTAGGTATTACACACGCCGTCCTCCTGTCCTGCTTGGTTTTTGTCCAGTATCTATATGCTAGTTTCTAGTGACACTCGCTCTTTGGAAGCCACATCGTGGTAGTGTGCCACACTGTTGGACGTCGTCCCTGTTTTACAGCACCGAATAGCAAGTATGCTATTGGACTCGGCGCTTCACACATCCTGACAGTAATTTGAATGTTTTAACAATGCGAACTGTCTCCCCAATGTTCATGAAATCAGTTTTTGTAACACTGCGTTCACGCTGTGAGTTGTTGACACTGGCGGTAGAATGGACAGCCACGCGGCAGATGTTTGAGCTCTGCTGATCATGTTTCGCTGTGCAAAGGATGTCAGGGGTGTACAGTCATAGATTTTTTTTGTAATTTTTTTTTATTAAAACGTCATTTTTGTATTGTGTGGATAATGACGTGTGGTCTCTTTTGCTGTTTTGTGCATTTTAGCTCTTGTGTCCTAGGGGCAGCACAATGATTTGTGGTTCTTTTGTAGCCTTGCGGGTTAAATCTGCATGAACCCATGAATTAGTCTTCAACATCTCCCTGGAAAGTTTTAATGTCAACCTCTTTCACACAAGATCAACAGATATTTGTTGCATTTATGATGATGGGAGGGTAGTGTGCGTTTTGTGGTTTAGGCCAGCATCTAGGTTTGTTTAAATGCCCGTGGAGATGAACGGACTGCAAGTTTTCTGAGACACTAATCTGCCTGACGCTTCCACCCTCCTGTGCTGTACAACTGACTGCTGCTTTCTTATGTTAATTAAACATTGTGCATATTTAAAATCCTGATATTGTGTTGATGCTTTGAAAATAGCCACTCTCTTATTATTCCTTCTTAAGATATGGATCAGTCATCTGGTTAGTTTTAATTTTTGTAAGGACTGTATGATTTTTAAAATGAAAAGACTAGTGGATCTGTTTGAATACCAGCATTGTTTGTACAAAAGGTCACATGGAACATTTTTAAACATCTCTGCATTCCAGTTAAGCAATAAATGGCGGGCTCCGAATATCAGACTCCTGTTTTTGTGTGAAATTTATTTGGAAAAATGCTTGTTAAGGCTTTGCAAACCAGTGATTAATAGCTGTGTATGTGATTCATCGGTTCAATCAAATGTGCAGCCTTGCTGAAGACACGCAAAAAGGGAATAGTTATTTTCTTAAAGATTAATTTATTTTGCCTTTAAAGACTGATGAGTACATTAATTTATGCTGCTATCTTGCATGTTTGTACCTGTTTCTGACCTGAGTAAATCTAAATGTAGCTCAAGTATATCAATGTATATTGTGTTGATTTATTATATGTTCCCTTTGTACTTAGTTGTACTTTGTAAAACTTTTTTCCCCCTAAGGCTAACACTAGATGTCGCTGCCTGCACAGTTACCATCTACCGATGACCGAATATTTGCCTTTGAAGATCATTTTCATTTAAGGTACGACAGGCATAAATTATACAATTTTGACTTTTTGCTTGCTTTTACAGCCATTTTTAGGTGACTGGTTAAATCATTTTTTTTTTAGCTGGGATATTTAATAAGGTGATGCGTAATGTGCATATTTAAAAACGGAAATAGATAAATCCACTAATTATTATAAAGACTTGTTTTTGTGTTTATATATGTCACGTTTTAATTATAGTTAAGGAGGAGCAGCAAAATCAAATCTGTCTGTTTACCTGTAGTACCTCCCCTTAAAGAATCTTCCGTAGCGCGTGAAGGGGAGGGACGCGCTGTACTTTACTTTCACTCATCTGCACAGCGGCTTGAGGATGGAGCTCGACTCCTTGTGTGGAGCGTATGTCTGCTCAGTGCTCTGTGTTTGATGACAAGCAGCCAAGCAACAATTTGCCTGGAATTATTTTTTATGTTCGTTAAAGGTGAGTGAGCAGTAGCGCTCGCGAGTGCAGGTGCCTCACAGAGGCGCGCGCTTTTATTTGCACTTGAATCACTTTAAAGTAAAAGAGGATGTATGCTTCAGTAGCACCAATGTCTGACAGTCTGTTTATGAAGTTGTTAATATGTTATGTGTGGTTTTTTGTGTGTGCGTGGCTTTGCTTACCGTTATAGTAATTGGTGTATGTTCTTTGTTTCATTTAAGTTTTAAGTAATTAATTTGAAGCTTGGATAAAATGTGTTGTAAGATTAACAAGAGAAAATATTTAAGTAAATGTCCTTTATTAATAATTTAATTATTTGTTTAAATGCACAACTTGAACACAAAACGGGTATAAAACCAGTAAACAAATATTTACATTACAATAAATCTATTTTGATTTAAAAAGATGTTTATAGTTGGTTATACTTTTAAATGTACTCTAAGCTCTAAGTATCTTCTCCTTAACTTTCGTTTAAAAATTGTACCTAAAATTTGTCAAGATGTTTTATTGGCACACATCAGCCTTTATTTATAAAGACGCGATTCCTTCAGTGTCCAGATGGGGGTGAACAATTAAAGCAAGTGATGTGCATGAGACCTTTTATTTTACTTGCACATGATGTTAGACATACTTTGTTTTACTTCTAAAATAGCTTTATGTTCACGAGATTTCTGGTATGGAAGCCAGAGAGAGGAAACGTTAACAGTATTAAGTAAATATTGTATGAAAGCATTGATGTGCATGTCTGGTAGAACTTTACTGAAAAAAAACAGTGACCATGTTAAAACCATTTTGGTGACTGTATGGCATTAAATGATATGAAGGTACTGTACTAAATGTAAAATGTGCTGGTAATAACATGCGGCATGATGAAAAGTCACATAATAAATGGACCCTTAATTAAAAACTGACATTTTCTGTAACTTATTACATCTAAATATATATATTAAAAAAAAATAATATATATTTCACTAGTAACTTTACATGCATCCCCCCAAATTGTCATATGTTTTACATATACGTTACTATTTAAAAGTTTGGTGTCAGTAAGATTTTCTTTTTGCCACAAATAATTAATCATCTTTTATGTAGCAAGCGAGGCATCAATTGAGTTTTTGAAACTGTGACGTAAAGGCTGATATTCAAACTATATTTAAAATGCCCTTGGCTGTGCTCTTTTGAACTTTCTATATCAAAGAATCCTGAAAAAAATGTACATTTTAAAATATATTCAAAAACATGTCACTGTGGTTTTGATCAAATAAATGAAGCCTTGTTTAGCATAAGGGATTTCTTTCAGAAACATTTAAGAGTCTTACCAACCCCAAACTTTAACCAGGTAATATTTTTTACTGTAGCATTTTAGTATATTGTCACATACACAAACACAAGTGGTGGTGAAAAGTTTTGAAGTGTCTTGGTGGTTCTTTCCAAGAACATTCCTAGAAATCCTGATTGTACAGTGTTTCCCTTCCCGTTGTGGGCAGCCGAGTTAGTTAGTTTGGTTAGAATGTTAGTTTAAGTTTAGTTAGTTTAAGTAAGTTTTGCATAGAGTAAGTAGTTTTTTAGTTAGTTTTAACTGAAGTCAAGAAGTTTACACAGTTAAACTCATTCTCTAGTATCAGTTACGTGATTATAATTTTTCAGGAGTTAGGAAAACAAGTATATCTTAGTATGGTAGGATTTTTAGATAGTTGTTGTTTAGTCGTAGGCCTTAGTGAGTGATACCAGTTTGTGTCTTATATAACATTCAAGTGTTTCTTTGGGTTTCAGTTTTCCTTCATATCATTCCTATTTTTATATTCCTTTATCTGATATATATTTGAAGTCATGAATGAGAACACGTTTCATCCCTGAAAGTGCAATTTAGTTGTGAACCAGGGCTGATCTGTTCAGGATTCCATCTTCTCATAAGGTCATTACTTAAAGAGGTGGTTCACTGTTTTTTTTTTCTAGGGTTGATTGTGTTTATGAGGTGCAGTCTAACACGTGTTCATGCTTCGTTTCTTAAAAAACACATTATTTTTCACATAACTTACCTTTATTCCACACCGCTCTGTCCCTTCTCTGAGAAATGGCTGATCATTTCCTGCTTTTATGAAGCCCTGCCCTCAGAAATAGGCGATGGGCTCTGACTGGTTAGCTAGCCCAGTGTGTTGTGAATGGCTAAACCGCCTCTAGTGCATGTCTAAACGTCACGTCGCTCACCTCAGCGGCATGTGCTACGGTTGTATTGTAAACAACGGCGTCGTTAATATCACTTATCAGTTTGAGCCTGATTGAAAAGCAGAGGATATTATTGAAGAGGATCGTGCAGAACCTGTGCAAGCACGGCTTTTAATGGTAGGCCAAAGATTTTTGTTTGTTGTCGTCTCATACTTTTAGATAAGCTGTTATTTGTAAATGCTACTGCTTATGTTAGCTTTTAATATACGGTTTTATCCTGATTAAAGCTTTAATACAGTACGGCAACTGCACGCGTGTCCATGTTTAACGCTTCTCATAGCTATGTGAAAATAAGTGTATAACTGGAACAGTTCATTGTTTGAGCTGAGCTGATTGAGAGAGAGATGCAGAGCGTGTGCAGGGCAGGAGAACACGAGGAACAGAATTAAGAACCGCTGCTTTAGAACATTAATTATGAAACTTGTGAATCCATTAGAATAGTTAGAAGACAGAATCGTGGTTCATATATGAATAGATTTTTACGTGCACCTCTAGTTTTCTCTTCCTCTTCTCTAAAGCAGCGCAGCATGGCCTCGCCTCCTTTCCCGAGGGCGGGGTTTATCTGGGTTTGTGACGTCACGAACCCGGGAGGTAACTTGTTGTAGTTCCTACCAGCCGTTTGTGTAGGCATTAAACTGCCAGAATTTTAAAAGACTATATCTCCGTTTGCATTGAACTTTCAGCTTTTTAACTTTGCAGATATTGTTTATGCTCAAACAGCAACACATTACACACTAACTAGCGTTAAAAAAGTGAAATCGCAGTCAACCACCCCTTTAACGTTTCATGGGTGCCTTGTTATCACAAGCATTTAATGCTTCTCCATTTACAGAATGTGATATGTCCCAACCAATTAGCCAACTTCCTAAAGAATAATGAGCTAATTCATTTATCAATAGCTGCCTGCGGTCTTGTTCCCATCCTCATGTAATCGAGCAGGCTGAGGCGGCGATCACATCCAAGTGAATAATTGGTTTGTTGTAAATGACTGGAAATAAGGCTAAATGAGCTGAGATGGCTGGATGCAAGACTCTGGTGAGATTCCATTTGACTGCAACATTCATTCTCTGTTGAGAGCCATTACTGGTGTTTGTCAAATTAGGCACACTGGCTGAAAGGAGAGGAAATTAGTAATTACCTGCTGAGATGTGAGAGAAAAATGTGGTTATCGGTGTAACATGGTAGTGGGTTTCACAGGTTGCATCTGACGTGGCACTTCTGTTTGTTTTTAGCATAAGTGAAATGATGCTGAATGCTTGATACTTAATAATAATGTGTTGACAAGAAGTCCTCATTAGAGTGTGCTTAAAACCTAAGCAAACTTCACTGAACTTTAGAAGACAGTCTTTTATGTCACATTAGTGGCTTAGTGGTTGTATAAAATGTTCAGATGTTTCCAAGATTTTTCAAATGTTTCCGAATGTCTCATATTCATCAAGACTGCATTTATTGCATTTATTACAGTAAAAACTGTAATATTGTAGAATATTATTGCAATTTCAATTTTAAAGTTTTCCATTTTAATAGATTTTTAAATATAATTTTAGCAGCCATTACTCCTGTCTTCAGTGTCACATGATCCTTCAGAAATATTCTCTAGTCTTCATAATTTTATATAAAAGTTGACACACGCTAATGGTTATGGAAACTGATTTTTTTTTGATGAATCTAAAGTTCAAATGAACCGTATTTATTTGAATATTTTATATTTGTACATTTTGTACTCTTGCTTTTGATCAATTTAATGCATGAATTCTTTAAAAAAAAAAGTTTAACAGCAGTGTATATGCACTTGTTGGGGCTATGCTTTTCAAGGTAATATTAAAAATGCCTTGTGTGTGATTTTATAGGCACTTGTTTGTTTTTGTATTTTTGTGCTTTGTTGGAAAATCTGTGTTGTGAAGTAAAACCATCTGAGAACCACCACCTTAAATCATCTACTAAATCAAGATTAACTGTATAGTCTTGAATTCTATGAAATCACGTTGTTGTTTTTTTCACCATCTGGCAAACATGACATATTTGCATGTATTATTATATGATTTTAGACAAATCCGAAATTTTTTTTTTTTTTTTTTTTTTGTTTTAAATCCAACACAGCCAATTTTACTGTCTCTAATATACGGAATACATCAAAGCCACCGGGCTCTGGAGATGATCGTGGCCTCTGCAGAAATGATTAAGTACCCAGAGCCTGTTCCTGCTGGGAACAAACAGAGTGGGCTTCACTCACACATACAGTCATTTATCAACAGTGCTGTGATTTTACATTGAGATCATTATGAAGGGTTCAAACAGAATGCTTTACGCTGTTTTTTAAACCGTACTCACTTAGCACTAAGAAACTGAAAGGGGAGGAATAGAGCCCAAATCCGGGTTTCGGGATTGGATTTACAGTGGACTATGCACACGCAACTCTCAATCTTGAATGATTTGAACAGGATGAGTAACTTGTTATGCTTTTTAAGAAGAATCTGTTAGCGAAACATATCACCAAAACATTCAAACTGTTGTCTGCTGTATGTGTGTGTCTGCTGGATTTGATATATTACCTACGCTAATCTCATTATATCAGAGGTAGCCATATATAGTGTATTTTGCACAAAATTATTTTTAACAGGCTTCCATATTATGTGCATAATGTTAAGAGATATATATTTACAAAGGTTAATGGATATTGAATTGAATTCAATTAATGGTGATTTATTTATTTATTATAAAGTGGGATTAATATTTTTTTATACTATTTAATGTGTGGGTGTGTGTACTTCTTTCTAGTCCTATTTTTTTTTTTATTAAAATTTTTTTTCTCTCTCTGTAATTCTGCCATACAAAGAGTGCAAATGAGTACTTTTATGATAAGTCCTATATGATTGTCATTTGTAAATACATTTTCCAAGGCCTTTCTATGACAAAGCTTGCTTCCTAGTATTGTTATACTACCATTAAAAAGTTTGGGGTCAGTAATTTTTTTTAAAGGGATTAAGATTAAATTAGGATTTTGTGAAAGAAATTAGTACTTTTTCTGAGCAAAGATGCATTAAATTAATCAGAAATGACAGTAAGATGTTTACATTTTTTCAAAAATATTCTATTTCAAATAAGTGCAGTTCCTTTGAACTTTACATTCATCAAAGAATCCTGAAAAAAGTATGGCTTCCACACAAATATTAAACTGCACAACTGTTTTCAACATTGATAATAAATGTTTCTTGAGCAGCAAATCAGCATATTAGAATGATTTCTGAAGGATCGTGTGACACTGAAGACTGGAGTAATGATGCTGAAAATCCAGCATATCAGGATAAATTAAATTTTCTAATATACTAAAATAGAGAACAGTTATTTTAAATTGTAGTAATATTTCACAATTTTACTGTAAATTTGATCACATAATAACAGACTGGGGAAACATAAATCAGACAAAGGTTCCAGTAATATCAGTTTCAACTAGCATTTTGTGAACAGGACGCTCGATTCATAAACATTTTTGCATCTTTAAAGCTGAACACATTTTATAAGCTGTGATTATGCTGATTTTCCACATTTCAGTCTTTCAAAACTTTATTTAAGGCTTGTGAATGAAGTTAAGCAAACTGAAGATAGTATTAGACTTCAAAGAATGGCTCAGCATTCAAGCTCTGCACATTGGATCTTGAATTACAGGGCTGTCAAAAGTGTTGAGAGCTTTGTGCTTTGATAATATTAAGGTTATAATGCACTCTGTTGTAAAAGGAAGACACTTACAGTCTTGCGGAGATGGTATGTATCCATGCTGGCAGCTCCCCTGCGGAGACTCTCTGTATGATATGAGGGTATGAGAGAAGGGTTCAGCAGGGAATCTGCCTTTTGTTTATGATCTTGAAACATAAGTGAAGTATTTCTGCTGATGTACGAGTACTGTGACTGCATCTCAGGAAACACACGTGACAGTAAAAGAGGAAAGGTTGTAGACATTACCTGTCAAAATGAACAGCGTAATCCAAATCAGCTCATCATTTGCTAAATAGCTGTTGCCAAGCTAGCCCTTTATGCAGTGTTTTTATTTGTTTATTTGTTACTTGATATTTTTACTGTATGATAAGCCTACAGAATGTGTCGCTGCCAGGTAATTGCTTGTAAAATACTTGTCAAGGGAGAAAGCGGTCACAGCTTGCAGATAACCGTTCAGAAGTGCACGCTTGCCATCTGTTTACCTTAGCAGTTTACATATGAAAACCGAAGCTCTTTTTTTTTTAACTCACTCTGGATAAGAGCATCTGCTAAATTCCATAAAGGAAAGTGAAATTAAAATTCTTAAGCCTTTATTTACTCAGTAATATTGGAACAAACTCAAATGCTCTGAAGTTTTTCTGTGGAACACACAAAAAGGAATTTTTAAAGAGTCAAAACATTGATCATAGAATGAGAGTTCTTAGGAAACTCAGGCTGTCAAGATCCAAAAAGGGACTTAAAAATAAATAAATAAATCATACACAGTCCGTATGACTCGTGTGCCAAATTTCTTAAAGGAGTAGTTCACCAAAAATTTCAATTTGCTGAAAATGAACTTACCCTCAGGCTATCTGAATTTGGAACAGATTTGGAGAAATTTAGGATTACATCACTTGCTCACCACTGGATCCTCTACAGTAAATGGGTGCCATCAGAATCTCTATCAGGTAATGTCTTGTGAAGTGAAAAGCTGCATGTTTGCAATAAAATCCATCTTTAAGACTTTTTTACTTCAAACTGTTGCTTTTGGCTAAAATATGAGTCCTTTATCCATGATATTGCTTCCTCCAGTGAAAAAGTTGCCTGAATCAGAAGAGAAATATGCACAGACAAAGCACCGTTTACTAGCGTAAACAGTCCAAAACAGTTCTAAACAAGTATGTTGGTGGATCTTGATATGAGGAGACAACACGGATTGGATTTTTTTCACTAAAGGAAGCATTATTATTGATTATGGACTTGTATTTTTTGGCCAGAATTGATGTTTAAAGTTGTATGAAAAACGAGAAAGATTCTTTTAAACGACTTTTTTTGCGTGTTTTCTGTGGAAAAAATAACAGCTTACAGGTTTGGAACAACATGAGGTTGAGTAAATAAATTACAGAAGCTTAATTTTTATGTGACATGTCCATTTTGAGTACTGGTTCATTTTGATCTCTTAGTTTAAGTAATTAAACTTAAATATTCTTCACCGTAAAAATACCAGAATTTCTAAACATTGAGCGTTGTGTGTTGGGGGGTTTTATGTGGCCGAATAGGGGGATCTGAGCCATGATAGAGGTAATCACAGTCCCATAGTTCTGCTAAAGCAAATAAATAACTCTGAGCCAGAGGGGATTGTGTGGCAAAAATTGAGGGATTTCTTTGTGGATTCCAAAAATCTGCCTTGATTCTCAGCCCTGCTTTCAACCTTTCAAAAATCTATGATGCTTGAAACATTTTGACTTCCGTTGCTTTAACAAGCAGGATACTGTACATTTTGTAGAAAGCAGAGGGCTATTAGATGAACATTATCAGATCGTGGACCGAATACCGCTCCATGATTACAGCTGTTGTCACAGGGAGTTCCTCAAATCCTCATTCAGTCTCACCAGCAGTGGAGGAGACCGCATGTACCGGTGGAGTCTGTCACAGGAGCGCTGCTTACCTGTCGCCCCATCAGCTCCATTGTGTGGTTGTTCTCTTGAGACTGACACTTCACTGAATACAGAGAGAGGTATTCAGCACTACCTGTTTTCCCAGCATGTACCAGCAGCCATTAGGGATACCAAGTTTGTACATCTTTCTCACTTGTCTAGCTTAGATATAATACCTGTATTAGACTTTGAGTTAGTCTTGGTGTTCCTTTCATATTTATGCATGATACGTAGACATTTGAGATTAAATTCCCTGATGTGTGTGGTATTTAAAAAATGAAACCGTATTTAGCGGGGCATAGTGTATTTTAATGGATGTTAATGTGTGAAACGCAGAAAATTAAATTTGAACTTGAGTCATTGAGTTAAGTGCGCTTGAATCATATTTCACCTCAAAACCAAAAGTAATGAGAATCACCATCGATAAAAATTAAAATACAGAAAAGTGAATACCTTGATACATAATGATAATGAGAAATGCAAAAAATCCAAATGGTTCAAACTTCAATTTCATTATGCAAAATATTTTTTTTTACTTTTTCTCTTTGGATTTGGGAGTGAAATGTGTCCTGGGCATGTTTTTTATGTGTTTTATTGAACCTAATAGTATTTTTCAACACCTGCACACCCTTGGTCTTGCATAAAAGGAAAAAGACTTTCCAAAAATGAATAAAGTTATTACTTTTTTGGCCTTTTATATGCCTTTTTTTCATAGTATGGTAGATAGATGGGACGAAGATGGGGGATTAAAAAAAAAATATATATTGAAGTACACAATATTAAAAGCACACTTTAATGTGTAGTAATAGTATAAATTAAATGAACACTGCATTAGATTATTTACAATAACCACAAGTTGCATTATGAAACTGCATCCCGTAATTAGCGTTATTTACCGTTCAAGTGTTATCAGTGGGTGTAATTTAGCACTGAAGATTTCTTGAGCAATTATATTTCTGCTGCAGACATTGTGCGTGTCTAAAAAGGCTCAGTGAGAGTCATTAACAGAGACAAAAATAGAGGGGAAACTGGCTGAGAAAACACTCAAAAATAGCATCCAGAGGATGAAAGACTGATGACGTAGTTTGCCGTTGATGTTGAGATGTTTGCACACATGCACAGAGGGAGAGAACCGCTCACTGTATTATCGCTGCTGACCTATAATGTATGAGGCTGTCAGCTGTCAGTGCGATACAGTGGGAGTGATGGGTGACTTTGCATTGGCTGAGAATAATCCTTTCATTGAGTTGTTCTCTTTCACAGTGCGGTTCTCATAGGTCAGATCTTCGCTCATGGTCTGCTTTTGGCTTTAATACTGGTCTGTGTGAATCGCAGCCACAATTTCATAATATTTAATTACATTTGAAAGCTCTGACAGTAACTAAAGCAACATAACAATTAAAAGATGTGTTTTCTACCATTAGAGTTTTTGTTTGCTAAGGCAAGCATCACTACTGCACATTCTGGGATTTTCTTTCTCTATATTAAGCCATCCAGCCATCATTTAATATCCAGCTCAGAATTCTCTCTTCTTTTCCCTCCCTCTCCGCATATGCTGTGTAATTTCAGTTAGCTCAGCTAATTTGCTCTATATTATAGATGATTGGGATGGTGGGGGATTCTGATTAGAAATTTTCCCACACATCAGCTCAATAAATTACTGTCTCTATAGGATTCCCACATGTCTCATTATAAACACACAGGCATAATATGTTCACAGTGAAAAATGATGGGCCATTATGTAGCAAATCACACATTTATTTTCTTTCCCAGTATTTTGAAATATGCAAATATCCACCATGCATCAAAACCAGACTTATTTGCAGTCTTTAAACAGAAAAAAGTAAAGAAATTATCTGACTTCATCTGGTTTTTATTTTATGCCACTGATTTTGTGATACAAAAATACAAAAACATTCAATCAACTTTAATTGAATTTAATTGAACATATTGAATACCACTGGTTTACAGTCCACAGCAATCCATTTTGCAAACAGGTTGTTTGATTTCTCTGTCAGTCGGACACATTTTTGTATATCTGTGATATTTTCAAATTGTTAAATATAATAAATCACATTACTTTGACATATAAAAGAAAATTATAATAAAACTGTACTGTTTTTTTTCCCTTTTAGCACAAGTATCTCCTGAAACATGAGTGACATCTATGAGTCTGCAGCCAATTCTCTGGGCCTGTTCAACAGCCCCTGCCTGACCAAAGTAGAGCTGCGGGTCGCCTGCAAAGGCATCTCAGACAGGGATGCCCTCTCCAAGCCGGATCCCTGCGTGGTCATCAAAATGCAGTCCCATGGCCAGTGGTTGGAGGTGGGTTTGTGTTTTATGGGTTTAAGATGCGTTGGATGCATAACATTTCTAATTAAGTGACTAAATTAAATAATATTTTAGCTAAAAAGGTCTGCTAATTGTTTTTGGGGACCATATCAGTGCATTTTTCATTGCACTTGTGCCTTTTTCACACATTCCTTTGCTGTTTTCTTCCAATTTTCACTCATTTTCACACTGTAGTATCTCACATGAGTTTAGGCTTGGGTATGAATGTATAGAAATGTCCCTACCAAAGTTAAGAGACTACTGAATAATATTTACAAATATTTCATGGATTTTTTTTTTAATGAAGTATTTTATTTCAATTGAGAAGTGGTCAATGAGATATACTATTATAGTTTTTATTAATTTTTTTTATTTAGTTCTTAATTTTTAAATGTTCTGTTTTTAAGTTTTTATTTTTAATTAATTTTAAAAAAATTTAAAAGAGAGAAAAAAGTTTCAGTATTTTTTTTTTTTCATTTTTATTAGTTTTTGTTTTTAATAGATGCACCAGGGCATTAAATACATATATATAATTTATATTAATTTTTGTTTTAGTTTTGGTTATTTAGTACCGTCACGTTAAACTAAAGAAAATGCAGTGTTTTTTATATTTTATTTCCGTATTTCAAGTAATTTAGTATGTTTATATTTTTGGTTTGAATTTAGTTCTCTATAATAACCCTGGAAGCAGTTTGCAGAACTTTACATTTACAAAATTAGTGGAAAAGTTCTTGCATAAATACTGTTCAACTGAACAACTGTTCCGCCAACAGGCAATTTCAGTGTGTAGGTGACACACATGGGCCTCGGTTATACTTCATTTATATTTTTAAAACTGACGCAATCCACAGTTGGCCTCGATAATCTACCACTTAAGTCGAGTTTGCGAAAATGATATTTTGTGTGCTATCAAAAATAGTATATAATAATGTATGTATGTGTATATCTAATATAGATATATATTATATATATTATATTGTAGATGAACAGTGAGAGCATGCATGTTTTGGTTGTGACCTGACTGAGCGAGAGAAGCAGGTGTCATATGTTCACTGAGAAATCTCCCTGTCAGGTTATGAAGGCTTTGCGCACAGCGGGAAATGTTCTCAAAAAAACCACTCCTTACTCTCATTAGACATTCACATATTCACTTATGGTGATTCTGCTCTTTGAGTGTGTGCGTGTGTGTCTCTGAAGGAAACCACACTGTAAAATCTTCATTTTGTGAGTTTCGTACCTGTTCTCAAAAGACCACTTCATTCCTCTTGGAAATCCCACTATGAAGAACATCTGAAGAACGTCTTCTGTTCAGCTGCACTGTTTGTTCTTTAAGGGGTGCTAGCTGAGCTTGTTGCATCACGCTTTCTACAATTTTCCAATTCCAAATGCACCGAGACTTATACACATTAGAGATTTTAAATGGGATTACTTTTGAAATTGTGTTTAATGTCGTAAAATAAAGCTAATAAACATTCTCAAAGAGTAAAAAACTCTATATGAACTATAAGCTAATGTCTATTAAGAGAGAAATATCATGATATTTAGATTCTCTGATGTTGCCTGAAGCAAATTTACATTTCTAGCTCAACAAACAAAAGCAATGACTTATTACAGTCGTGATTGCATTTCTTTTCACACCTCTTAACCCGTTTCCTCCAGTATTCAGTGCTATTATGGGTCAGACTCATTTATCTGGAAATGTCACTTATGGATGCTATTGTATTGAGTGTCCCAGTGACTTAAATTTCATATCCGTGGGTTTTTGGCTAAATCTAATTTGAGTGGATTATCCCACTGTGATAGTTTCTCTTTCCGTTTGATAGCTCATCTCTCACTTTCCAACTGTACACTGGGAGTCATTATCAAATCTTTAGCTGAAGTATGACAGTGTTAATTAAACTCGGTCTGTATTTCGCTACCAAGTATATCCCACATTCATCTGGAGCTGCGAGAGGAGAAAACTGGGTTGGGAATTTGGGATTGAGAAAGTTCAGAAACAGATTTTATATTTTAGGTCACTAAAGAACTAATACTTATCTCTGCAAAGGATGTATTAAAATCAGGGGTGCCCACACCTGCTCCTGGCGACTCGACTGTCCTACAAAGTGTAGCTCAAATCTATCAAAGGCACGGACTTAATTTTTAAGTGATCCGATACCCGAATTAGTTGATCAGGGGGTGTTGATTAGGGTTGGAGCTGAACTTTGCAGGAAGATAGATCTCCAGGAACAGGATTGGGCAAATCGTATTAAATTGATCAAAATGTAGTGAAGAGATTTACATTTCATAAGAATGTTGCTCTTTTGAAATGTTCTTTTCATGGAAACGGGAATCTGGGCAGACAAAACTAATGTATTATGATTTCAAAAATTTAGCACAACTGTTTTAACATTGATAATAAGAAGAAATATTTCTTGAGCAAATGAGCATATTAGAATGATTTCTGAAGGATCATGTGATCCTGAAGCGTGGAGTAATGGCTCTTGAAAATTCAGCTTTGCTGTCACAGGAATAAATGTCATTTTAAAATACATTAAAATAGAAAACAACTGTTTTAAACTGTAAAAATATTTCAAAAATAATACTGTTTTTACATTTTAATCCAAAAAAATTAGCTTTGTTGAACCTAAGAGTCTTCTTTCAAAAACATTAAAAAATCTTACCAACCACAAAAATGCAATTAGGGACTTAAAAGCAAATGGGTTTACTAATAAAAAAAACATACTGTCTGTCAATAGTGTTGCATTTTAAAATCTCAGAGTCAGCAGTGGCTGTTTGTTGACACTGAGCAAGATGTGTTTGTTTGTTCTGCCCGTTTTTGTGACCCTTGATCAGATAGTGTTGTTTGTTAGGTGGTGGCTCTTGAATGAATGTAAGTACAGGAAACAGATTTGGGGCTGATAGCTTTTTAAACACAGTCACAGAGAGTAAAGACCTGCTGCTGACCCTGCCTGCGATTAGCCCACTGCAGCACTGCAGCAGCTCAGAGCTCAAGCACCATCAAGCAGAAAGAGATGGTCACAAACACTCTGAGCAAATCCAGCATGCTCTAAATCACAAAGAAGGCACTCTAGAATGTGGACAGTAAGCCATGATGGGCAGTCAGTCTCTGGGGTGAAGGGCCTCTAATGCACTCGGGCCGTTTCCATGTTGTGCCCTTGAAAATGTGCTGAAAGTATGATTTGTGCATGGCAACTCCATTCAAAGAGGCTTTTGCTCACTGGTCATGTGCAACTTGGTCTAGTGTGTGTTTTAAATCCATGGCCTTACATCTACTGTCAAGACTGTTTATCAGTGATCAGCCTCTTTCTGACTTCTCATTTGAATATTTTCATCTTTCTCCATTAAAAATGCAACTTTTAAAGCATTTACAGTCTGAAATACATGATGGCGCCGACGCTGATGGCTGCCTCCGTGGCGTGCTCCGCAGTTGTTTTTATGTTTTTGTTAGTTTGTCCTGTCTTTAGTTATATCCCTGCAATCAGTTTCACCAGAGACGAATTGCTGGACATTCGGAAATACAAACCACCTGATATTTCACCGGTTTTCGAAAATTCTGATGTTTTGCTGGACATTGTAATCGGGGGAGCAGCTGCGCTGATCAAGCGCTTCAGGAAGCGCAGACGGGGGAAGAGAGCCGGCGCGCTCGTCAAGCTCAGACAGAGCGGATTCAGAACGCCGTTGCCTAGCAACCATCTGGCAAACATCGCTCTCTACCCAACAAAACGGACAAACTACTTCTGCTCTCCCGGACAAATAAGGATTTTTCTAACTCTGCTGCTCTGTGTTTCACGGAAACCTGGCTGAAAGACGCCATCCCGGACAGCGCGTTGAGTCTCCCGGGCTTTCAGCTGCTCAGAGCAGATCGCGACGCAGAATCAACGGCGAATCCACTGCGGTCAAGCCAGCCGCACTTCAGGAAAACACGGTCAAGCCAGCCGCGAGTGAAATTATGGTGCGCGTGTATTATTATAATTATGGTAATAGCAGGAACAACACAGGGAACGCGCTTTCAGAGCGCTTTTCATCTAGACGCCCAGAATTGAGATATGATGACATTTTTAGGAATTTTTTTTGCCCATCTGCTTTAATATTCATGTAATTTATTGTTGTCTTTGACTGTACTGTATTACTATAATTTTCAAAGGATAATATTACAATTTAGAAGGCTATAAAGACCTAATTTCTAATAAGTAGAAAAAAACAATAGTCGGTTCTTATAAGGGACGTCCCATACTATATGCACATCTCATATCAAACCATTTTACTGCAGCATTTTGGAGATATCGGACCTTATTACAATTTAGAAGGTTATAAAATTCCCATTTCTAATAAGTAGAAAAAAAACAATGGTCGGTTCTTATAAGGGACGTCCCATACTATATGCACACCTAATACGAAACCATTTTACTGCAGCATTTTTGAGAAATCAGACATTATTACACTTTAAAGGGCTATAAAGACCACATTTTTAATAAGTAGAAAAAAACAATGGTCAGTTCTTATAAGGGACGTCCCATACTATATGCACACCTCATATCAAACCATTTTACTGCAGCACTTTGAAGATATCGGACATTATTACACTTTAAAGGGTTATAAAGATCCCATTTCTAATAAGTAGGAAAAAAACAATGGTCAGTTCTTATAGGAGACATGCCATAGTATATATGCAAATATCATATAAACCATTAGCAGATTTTGGAGAACGCAGACAGTATTACACTTTTCAGGGGCCGATTAAAGAATACATGCTACTACGTAGCACAAAACAATGGTTCGGTTTATAAGGGACGTCCCATACTATATCATCACTCCTATCAAACCATTTTAATTAAGCGTTTTGGAGCTAAGGGACAGTACAAATTTTTAAAGGCTCTAAAGACATACATTTTAATAAGTAGAAAAAAACAAAACCATGGCAGTTCTTTAGAGGAAGTCCCATACTATATACCCAACAGCTCATATCAAACCATTTACGCAGCATTTTGGAGAAAATAGAACGAAATCAACATTATTACCTTTAAAGGGCTATAAAGAAATACATTTCTGATAAGTAGAAAAAACAATGGTCGGTTTTTATAAGGGACATCCCATACTATATGCACACCTCATATCAAACCATTTTACTGCAGCGTTTTGGAGATAAGGGACATTATCACAATTTAAAGGGCTAAAAAGTAAAGAACCCATTTCTAATAAGTAGAAAAAAAAACAATGATCGGTTCTTATAAGGGACATCCCATACTATATGCAAATCTCATATCAAACCATTTTACTGCAGCGTTTTGGAAATATCGGACATTATTACAATTTAGAAGGTTATAAAATTCCCATTTCTAATAAGTAGAAAAAAACAATGGTCGGTTATTATAAGGGAAGTCCCATAGTATATACACACCTCATATCAAACCATTTTACTCCAGCATTTTGGAGATATCGGACATTATTACACTTTAAAGGGCTATAAAGAATACATTTCTAATAAGTAGAAAAAAAAAACAATGATCGGTTCTTATAAGGGACATCCCATACTACATACACACCTCATATCAAACAATTTTACTGCAGCGTTTTGGAGATAAGGGACATTATCACACTTTAGAGGGCTATAAAAAACACATTTCTAATAAGTAGAAAAAAACAATAGTCGCTTCATATTCAGGACGTCATTATAGATGACCACCTCTATCAAACATTTTACTGAGCTTTTGGAGACATCTGGACTTATTACATCTTAAAGGATTTAAAGATCCCAGTTCTAATAAGTAGAAAAAAACAATGGTTGGTTCTTATAAGGGACGTCCCATACTATATGCACACCTCATATCAAACCATTTTACTGCAGCATTTTTGAGCTATGGGACATTATCACACTTTAGAGGAGTAAAAAGTAAAGATCCTATTTCTAATAAGTAGAAAAAAACAATGGTCGGTTCTTATAAGGGACATTCCATACTATATGCACACCTCATATGAAATCATTTTACTGCAGCATTTTTTAGATATGGGACAATATTCTACTTTAGAGGCCTATAAAGATCCCATTTCTAATAAGTAAAAAAAAAACAATGGTCAGTACTTATAAGGGACATCCCATACTATATACACACCTCATATCAAAACCATTTTACTGCAGCATTTTGGAGATATGGGACATTATCACTCTTTAAAGGGCTATAAAGAACACATTTATAATAAGTAGAAAAAAACAATGGTCAATTCTTTTACGGGATGTCCCATACTATATGCACAACTCATATCAAACCATTTTACTGCAGCAATTTGGAGAAATCGGACATTATTACACTTTAAAGAGCTATAAAGAACCCATTTCTAATAAGCAGAAAAAAACAATTGTAGGTTCTTATTCAGGACGTCCCATACTATATGCACACCTTATTTGATATGAAACCATTTTACTGCAGCGTTTTTGAGATATGGGACATTATTACACTTTAGAGGGCTATAAAGAATACATTTCTAATAAGTAGAAAAAAACAGTGGTCAGTTCTTATATGGGACGTCCCATAATATATGCACACCTCATTTAAAACCATTTTACTGCAGCGTTTTTAAGATATGGGACATTATTCTACTTCAGAGTCCTATAAAGACCCCATTTCTAATAAGTAGAAAAAATGAATGGTCAGTTCATAAGGGACGTCCCATACTATATGCACACCTCATATGAAAACATTTTACTGCAGCATTTTTGAGATATGGGACCATATGGCACTTTAGAGGGCTATAAAGACCCCATTTCCAATAAGTAGAAAAAAAACAATGGTCAGTTCCTATAAAGGACATCCCATTCTATATGCACACCTCATATAAAAACATTTTACTGCAACATTTTTGAGATATGGGACAATATTCTACTTCAGAGGCCTATAAAGACACCATTTCTAATAAGTAGAAAAAGCCAATGGTCAATTCTTATACGGGACGTCCCATACTATATGCACACCTCATATCAAACCATTTTACTGCAGCATTTTTGAGATATGGGACCATATAACACTTTAGAGGGCTATAAAGACCCCACTAAGTAGAAAAGGCCAATGGTAAATTCTTATACGGGACGTCCCATACTATATGCACACCTCATACGAAACCATTTTACTGCAGCGTTTTGGAGATATGGGACATTATCACACTTTAGAGGAGTATAAAGACCCCATTTCTAATAAGTAGAATAAATGAATCATCAGTTCTTATACGGGACATTCCATATTATATGCACACCTCATATAAAACCTTATAAACCTCATATTTTATATGCACACCATATAAAAATTTATGGGACGTCCCAACTGATCATTGCTTTTTTTCCCTACTTATTAGAAATGGGGTGTAATAATCTGTCATATCTCGAAAATGACGCAGTAAAATGGTTTTATAGGAGGTGTGCATATAGTATGGGATGTCCCATATACAAACCGATTATTGGTTTTCTCTACTTATTAGAAATGGGGTCTTTATAGCCCTCCAAAATGTATTCATGTCTCATATCTCACAAATACTGCAGTAAAATGCTCACCTTATATGGAACTATTTTACTGCAGCGTTTTCGAGATATGGGTCATTATTACACGTTAGAATCCAACTAAGACCCCATTTTTGATAACTAAAGAAAAGCAATGATCAGTTTATATATGGGATGTCCCATGCTATATACATACCTCATATGAAACAGCTTGCTGCAGCATTTTAAAGATATATAATATTATTAGACTAGTAGAAGTAATGAATGAGAATTTTGCTGAGGCATTTTAGAAAAATTTACCATTACTTTACTTCAGAGACTTATAGAGAGGTGTAACCTTCTAAATAAAAAAAAAGTTGATTCTTATAAGTAATTTACCGTCTTCTATACATACATCAAAGGAAAACATTTTACTGTATCATTTTTAAGGAGCATGCTATTATTTCACTTATAGAGTCATAAAACTGTAAAATTAAGCATTCTATTAAGTAAAAAATCAAAAACCAATTCTTATAAGGGACCTCCTATACTATGTGCACCGATCAGGAATAACATCATGACCACTGACAGGTGAAGTGAATAACACTGATCATCTCTTCATCACGGCACCTGTTAGTTTATGAGATATATTAGGCAGCAAGTGAAAATTTTGTCCTCAAAGTTGATGTGTTAAAAGCAGGAAAAATTGGCAAGAGTAAGGATTCGAGTGAGTTTGACAAGGGCCAAATTGTAATGGCTAGACGACTGGGTCAGAGCATCTCCAAAACTGCAACTCTTGTGGGGTGATCCTTCCATAGCTGTAGTGGTCAGTATCTACAAAATGTGGTCACGGAAGGGAACACAGTGGGAAACCGGCAACAGGCATTGATGAAGGGGAGCGAAGGCGGGCCCGCTTGTGGTCTGGATACAAACAGACGAGCAACTGGATCTAAAATTGTTCAAGAAGTTAATGCTGGTTCTGATGAAAATGTGTCAGAATACACAGTGCATCGCAGTTTGTTGCGTATTGGGCTGCATAGCCGCAGACCAGTCAGTGTGCCCATGCTGACCCCTGTCCACAGCCGAAAGCACCAACAGTGGGCATGTGAGCATCAGAACTGGACCACAGAGCAATGGAAGAAGGTGGCCTGGTCTGATGAATCATGCTTTCTTTTACATCACGTGGATGGCCGGGTGTGTGTGCATTGCTTTCCTGGGGAACACAGAAGCAAGGCACTTCCTACTCTATAAGCAAATATGAAGTCACACACACTTCAGAACTGTCACCTCACAGAACTGTCTGAACGCCTAATATGGAGTCTTTGCTCTGTGAAAATTTAGAGTAGCATGCATCTGATGGATGGATGGATGGATCATAGCGTATGCCCAGTCTTGCTTCTGGAGATCTCACTAAAAGTTCAGCTCCAAACCTAATCTAATTAAGAGTCAGGAACAATAGATAGTTACAGATAGGTTTGCTGGAACAGGACTGACACTGAACTCTGGAAGAAGGTAGATCTCCTGAAACAGGATTAGGTATCCCTCATATTTTATGTGCCTTTTAAAAATAGTCAGTGTTTCTACTTATGTGGTTAAATAGTGTTTTGTTGTATTAGGATACATGTTACTCCAAACTGCCACAGTACACAGACTTCATTTTAGCTGTGCTGATAGGAGTAGGAGGTGCCTTGCATGAAATGGCCATTGTTTTTCTCTACTTAAGGTGACATTTCTATTCGTCTCAAAATTTGAGAAATTAGGCAAGGTCTCAGAATTTTCCTGACTCTGAATGCATGCAAATCCAAATTGCTACACTAAAATGCTTTTATATAAAGGTTTCACATATTAGGTGAGGTCCCTTAAGAATTGTTTTTAATTGTTTTTTAATTTTAAAATTTTATTATTTATTGGAATGGATAAATGTACAGTTTTATAACACTATATGTGAAATAATTGCATTCTCCTAAAAAATCATACAGTAAAATGTTTTCAATTGATTTACTCATAGATTTTAGAAAACAACTATTTTTTTACTTAATAATTTATACTTCTCTATGAGCCTCTGAAGTGAAATAATGGTGCATTTCTCTAAATTCCCTCAGTAAAATGGCTTCATATAAAGTGTGCATATGATATGAAATGTCCGATTTAAGAACTGACCTTTTATGTCTTCTTCTTTACAGAAATGAGGTCCTAATGGCCTTCTAAAGTCTAATAAAGTCCCATTATCTCGAAAACGCTGCAGTAATATGTTTTGATATGAGGTGTGCATATAGTATGGTACGTCCTGTATAAAAACTAACCATCAGCATTTTCTACTTATTAGAAATAGGGTATTTATAGGCCTCTGAATAGAATAATGTCCCATATCTCAAAAACGCTACAGTAAAATTGTTTGATATGAGGTTTGCATATAGTATGGGACGTCCCTTATAAAAACCAACCATTGTTTTTTTCTACTTATTAGAAATGGGATCTTTATAATCCTTTAAAATGTAATAATGTCCGATTTCTAAAAAACGCTGCAGTAAAATGGTTTGATATGAGGTGTGCATATAGTATGGGACGTCCTGAATAAGAACCGACCATTGTTTTTTTTACTTATTAGAAATGTGTTCTTTATAGCCCTTTAAAATGAGATAATGTCAATTATCTCCAAAATGGTTTGATATGAGGTGTGTATATAGTATGGGTGGTCCCTTGTAAGAACCGATAACAGCTTTTTTCTACTTATTCGAATGGGGTCTTTATAGACCTCTGAAGTAGAATAATGTCCCATATCTCAAAAACGCTGCAGTAAATGGTTTGATAGGAGGTGTGCATATAGTATGGGATGTCCTGAATAAGAACCGACCATTGTTTTTTTCTACTTATTAGAAATGGGAATTTTATAACCTTCTAAAGTGTAATAATGTCCGATATCTCCAAAATGCTGCAGTAAAATGTTTTGATATGAGGTGTGCATGTAGTATGGGATGTCCCTTATAAAAACCGACCATTGTTTTTTTCTACTTAATAGAAATGAGGTCTTTATAGCCCTTTAAAATGTAATAATGTATGATATCTCCAAAATGCTGCAGTAAAATGGTTTGATATGAGATGTGCATATAGTATGGGACGTCCCTTATACGAACCGACATTGTTTTTTCTACTTCTAGAAAGAGATCTTTATAACCTTCTAAGTGTCATAATGTGTGATTCTCAAAAACGCTGCAGTAAACAGGTTGATATGAGATGTGCATATAGTAGGGGACGTCCCTTATAAGAACCGGACCATGTTTTTTTACTTATTAGAAATGAGATCTTTATAACACTTTAAAGTGTAATAATGTCCGATTTCTCCAAATCGCTGCAGTAAAATGGTTTGATATGAGATGTGCATATAGTATGGGACGTCCCTTATAAGAACCGACCATTGTTTTTTTCTACTTATTAGAAATGAGATTTTTATAACCCTACCCCCCCCCCCCCTTTAAAGTGTAATAATGTCAGATTTCTCCAAATCGCTGCAGTAAAATGGTTTGATAAGATGTGTGCATGTAGTATGGGATGTCCCTTATAAAAACCGACCATTGTTTTTTCTACTTATTAGAAATGAGATCTTTATAACACTTTAAAATGTAATAATGTCCGATTTCTCCAAAACGCTGCAGTAAAATGGTTTGATATGAGGTGTGCATATAGTATGGGACGTCCCTTATAAGAACCGACCATTGTTTTTTTCTACTTATTAGAAATGAGATCTTTATAACCCTTTAAAATGTAATAATGTCCGATTTCTCCAAAACGCTGCAGTAAAATGTTTTGATATGAGGTGTGCATATAGTATGGGACGTCCCTTATAAGAACCGACCATTGTTTTTTCCACTTACTAGAAATGGGATCTTTACACCCCTCTAAAATGAGATAATGTCCCTTATCTCCAAAACGCCGCAGTAAAATGGTTTGATATGAGGTGAGCATATAGTATGGGACGTCCCATATAAGAACTGACCACTGTTTTTTTCTACTTATTAGAAATGTATTCTTTATAACCCTTTAAAATGTAATAATGTCTGATTTCTCCAAAACGCTGCAGTAAAATGGTTTGATATGAGATGTGCATATAGTATGGGACGTCCCTTATAAGAACCAACCATTGTTTTTGTCTACTTATTAGAAATTAGATCTTTATAACCCTTTAAAGTGTAATAATGTCCGATTTCTCCAAAACGCTGCAGTAAAATGGTTTGATATGAGGTGTGCATATAGTAGGGGACATCCCTTATAAGAACTGACCATTCTTTTCTTCTACTTATTAGAAATGAAGTCTTTATAGCCCTCTAAAGTGTAATAATGTCTGATTTCTCCAAAACGCTGCTGTAAAATGGTTTGATATGAGGTGTGCATATAGGATGGGACGTCCCTTATAAGAAATTTTGAGTACATTGTTTTTTTTACTTATTAGAAATGTGTTCTTTATAACCCTTTAAAGTGTAATAATGTCCGATATCTCCAAAATGCTGCAGTAAAATGGTTTTGATATGAGGTGTGTATATAGTATAGGACGTCCCTTATAAGAACCGACCATTTTTTTTCCTACTTATTAGAAATGTATTCTTTATAACCCTTTAAAATGTAATAATATCCGATTTCTCCAAAACGCTGCAGTAAAATGGTTTGATATGAGATGTGCATATAGTACGGGACGTCCCTTATAAGAACCAACCATTGTTTTTTTCTACTTATTAGAAATGAGATCTTTATAACCTTCTAAATTGTAATAATGTCCGATATTTCCAAAACGCTGCAGTAAAATGGTTTAATATGAGGAGTGCATATAGTATGGGACATCCCTTACAAGAACCGACCATTGTTTTTTTCTACATATTAGAAATGAGATCTTTATAACCTTCTAAAGTGTAATAATGTCTGATTTCTCAAAAATGCTGCAGTAAAATGGTTTAATATGAGGAGTGCATATAGTATGGGACGTCCAGAATAAGAACCGACATTGGTTAAGTTTTCTACTTTTATTATGATTTAGTAATGGGATCTTTATAGCCGTTTAAAGTGTAATAATGTCCGATATCTCCAAATTGCTGCAGTAAAATGTTTTGATATGAGATGTGCATATAGTATGGGACTTCCCTTATAAGAACCAACCATTGTTTTTTTCTACTTATTAGAAAAGGGACCTTTATACTCCTTTAAAGTGCAATAATGTCCCTTATCTCCAAAATGCTGCAGTAAAATGGTTTGATATGAGGTGTGCATATAGTATGGGACGTCCCTTATAAGAACTGACCATTGTTTTTTTATACTTATTAGAAATGGGATCTTTATAATCCTTTAAAATGTAATAATGTCCGATTTCTCCAAAATGCTGCAGCAAAATGGTTTGATATGAGATGTGCATATAGTATGGGACGTCCCGTATAAGAACTGACCATTGGTTTTTCTACTTATTAGAGGATCTTTATAACCCTTTAAAATGTAATAATGTCCGAATTCTCCAAAATGCTGCAGTAAAATGGTTTGATATGAGGTGTGTATATAGTATGGGACGTCCCTTATAAGAACCAACCATTGTTTTTTTCTACTTATTAGAAATGAGGTCTTTATAGCCTTCTAAAGTGTAATATTATCCTTTAAAAAGTATAATACAGAACAGTCAAAGACAACAATAAATTACACGAATATGAAAGCAGATGGTCAAAAAAATCCTAAAAAATGTCATCATATCTCAATTCTGGGCGTCTAGATAAAAAGCGCTCTGAAAGCGCGTTCCCTCTGTGTTGTTCCTGCTATTACCATAATTATAATAATACACGCGCACCATAATTTCACTCGCGGCTGGGTTGAACCGTTTTTCTGAAGTGCGGCTGGCTTGACCGCGGCTCTGTGAAAGACTCGTGAAGATGAAAAAACCACTAGAGTATGGTAGGTTAATATTCGTTTTTGACTCTTTTATTGCTTGATGCGTTGTATGCTGATGTTATTTGTGCGATATAAAGCCAGGTTTAAGTTTCCGTAAGAATATCTCCGTTTCCCGAGTGGAGCTATATTAGCCGGTCTTTTCTTCCGGCCGCAGCGCCGCTAGCAGAGGCAGACCAGCGGAGAGATGAGAGTCACAGAGGTACGTTAAAAAACACATGTATACGCTTTTCTTCATCGTCTTGTATGAATTATTCTAATGTTACTTGCTCACTTTCCTAGTAAAGCAGTGCTAACCAGTATTTTCCTCCCGCAGTGCGCTGACAGACCAGCGGGGAGACTCGTGAAGACGAAAAGCAGTAAGAGAACATTAAATTGTTAGGTCATGTTAAAAAAAAATGTAATCACCTTATTTGCTTTACTAACCAATGCCAATCTGTAAGGTCTAAATGCGTTTGGGTGAAAAAGTCTGTAAAACATTGGATGGATGTAGTGTGCATTTTGTTAGGTTATGTTCAAGATACCGATGTGTATGTTTCTTTAATGTTAATTGGGTTTTTTCTTTAGTAATGGCATTCATTCTCGCTACATAAGATACCTGTCTGTTATGTAGTGCCCTGTTATACTGCATTACTGTGTAATATTTATGGTTTCTATAGCCGTGGCATCATTATGATGGTATGAAGAGATGGATTAATTCATGTAGGATGCCACTGAAGGCCTAGGTGTAAAATGCACGGCCCGCCACTGATATATAGGCCTACATGTATTCTATTTATAAGGGTTTTGAACTGTTTGGAACCAAACATTTGGACTTTTGGCTCAAAACTTTATAGTTCCTGAGATTTCCAGCCCTTGTGACTACTAGCCCTGTTCTCTCTCTTGTAGAATGAAAGTTAGGTTACTTGATTTAAACTGCTTTCAAAGATTTTAAAAGATCTCTCTTTCTATGTTACGCAGACCACACAATATTAAAAATTCAAAGCTGTGTAATATCTGATTTGCTGGGGTATGAAATTGCAAAACGAGAGAATGGAGAACCTTTATAGAGCATAAATCGTGCCAGTGAACAGATGACAAGAGCCATAAATAACTGAATTCTTTCTCATTTGCTTTTTTTCCCACTTTCATCCCCTTTTATTTTCCTCAAAGGTTAGGGGAGGAAGCTTTCATTTTAAAAAAAAAAAACAAAAAAAAAACAAAGAGGGGGTTGCCAGGGGAGGGGGAGGGGAGGGGGAGGGCGAGGTCGGTCACAAACACAAAACACACATAGGTAGGAAGAAGGAGACATTCACATGAATACAAACACACGCAAACACAAACACATCTCCATGTCAGAAGCCAAAGGGCATCTGTCTACCTGTTAGTCCAAGTTTTGCGAATCTCAGAAGAAAAAGGAAGAGAAATGTTAATAAAGGCCTTGAGCCCTATAGTGTGAGGTCTGAGAGACCCTGCTGACTCCCACTACTGAGTTTCATCTCACTGCTGAAAGCAATATGAACACTACATGAAAAGCCTCCATAATATAAAATTTACTCTTATAGCATTCCAGAAGAAATTGCATATTTTTATGTTAAAGTTATGATGATGAAAATGATGCTTCTGTTTTTCTTATCATAGGCCAAGCGGACCATTAAAAAAATTGTGCTCAATGACCGTGACATAACATCTGACATAAATCTGACATGTAATAAGAAAATTACATTGGGAGTTTTTTGATATGAACAGAAAATAATGCAATGTGACTGGATGCAATATAGATAGAATACGCATAGGAAACACTATTTGCTTTACGGTATAAACAGAATTGGTCCATTATAACAAAAACAAAGTAGCAAATGTTGTTGTTGCCTACTACAATGCCAAAGAAAAGTCTGAATGTAAGAAAAGGTGAGTGCTAAAATGTTTACTTCTTAACATAAGCGCTAAAATATGATTGATTTCATAAGAAACACAAACTAGACCCTTCATACTATAAATATTTTATGCCATGTGAAACGGAAATGTGTCTGTGTGTGTATAAGTGTGTGTATATGTGTGTTTGTTTGACTATGGGTGTATGAGTGCACTTGCAGGCATAGGGTCAGACTGTCTGTGTGTGTGTGTGTAGGCAGACAGTGGGTAAGAGCGATGAAGGGTTTGGTTGTTGGTATGGATAGCATGTTGACTGAGCGCTGAGTTATATATTCTGCAGCTGTTAAGATCTGAGCCTGGTGAATGTCTTTCTAAGGAAGAGACTCTCCAGCCATCCAATGCACACTCCTTGTGCCAACAATTACTAATACATCACAGCCTTGTAGACACTCCAGAGTGCAGTAGCCATGACAAACATGAAAGCACTCCATGGCAATTTCCTGAGGTAATAGAGCAACACTTTCATTTCTAACATATCTACTACTAAAAAACAATCAATCCAGCCTATTGAATTCTCTAAATTACCTTAACCTTCACTTTAAATTGCTCCGAATTCATTGCTGGTTATAATTAACCAGCTACAGCCTGATAAACAGGTGCTTCATGGTGCAGCATGGATTTCAACAGGTTTCGACATGTATTTCGTAGATGCAACCTGATGCCGTTGAATAATGTAAGACTAGATCCATCTGTTCTTTTCTCTTAGATAGCTGTCAGTATTCCATGGGAGAAATACACACAATACGATAACCAAGAGAGATATGTTCTTCTACCAACATCCACTGCTGTTCCTATAGGACACCATTCCAACCAGTCCCTTTCCCTCACCTTAAACCCCATTCCTAAAATCATAGTCAGGAGTGGAGCTTACTGGACGGTGGTAAATGGAGTGTCTGAGTTAGGTGCAAGCTCTGGAAATTTGACAAAGCCTCAATCAATTGGAAAATGGCCTGAAATTTGTCATGACATATTTAATTACTTGGGAAAAGCTATTTTTCCATAATAAAATAACATTTTATATTCCATAAGATATTCTCTTTATACAGTACATAAATCACATTAAATGATGTGTGATTAATTATAGAAACACAAGTGTGTTTAGTGTGCTGTACTGTAGGTACCTAAAAATAGTTCAAGAACAATAGTCAATCCTTCCAAAAAATTTCCATGGTAACCCTAGCATTCACAAAAACCCTTGTATCTACAATAACTGCTAACTTGGTGTTAGTCATCATCACCAAAAGAAATACATAAATAAATCTTTTTTTATTATTAACCCTTTTTTCCCCACAGACTGTGAAAATGGTTCAGATTAATCACATCTCTTGAATTTTCATAGGCTTTTTAACTCAAATAATCATATTGTGAAAATGTGTTCAACAAACCAACCCCTCAACCTGAAATGGGTTGGTATAGCCTAAATGCACAACATAATTTTGGTCAATAATTAAAAGTTAAGAGTTTAAATATTTTGTGACATGAATTGATGTTGTTTGAACTTTGACTTGAAGTGATGTTTGTTTCACAAGAGATATTCAACAAAGTGGATATCGTACCAACCGTCCCCGGTCTCCTCTGATTTATACAGTGACAATAACTGCAATTATGGTATTTTGGCGTAAACTGTGGTTACCATGGTAAAGGTTTGTAAGGGTAATAATGCCGTTGAACTTGCCTGAGGTCGCACACAGCGAATCTTGTCACAGCAGCATCCCATCGATCTGAATGAAACATTGTGCGTGTGAAAATCCTGATGAGAGCCGCTATTTATGAAGCGCTTCTCAATGGACAAGTTTTAGAAATCATCTGTTTGACGCTTTATCATCCAGCCAGTGTCAGATGGAGCGTCGCTATAAAAAAAACCCTCACTGTCATCTAATATAAAGGGTACATTTATTAGCTTGCTCCAGTGTAACACGTAAAGCCTCGAACATTCCTGTCAAAAAATACCGTCACATTACTCGCGTAGAAAACTTACCTTGACAACTTGTCCAGTTTTAATATTCCAGTGAACGCGTGTGTTTGCGTTTAATGACGGTAAAGCGGACCGAGATACAGAGAACTTTCTGAGCGACCGAGTTGATGAAAGCCTTTCTGTCTGTATTCAACCACAATGCCTCTCTCCTCTCTCTCTCTCTCTCTCTGTCTCTGTCTGTCTGTCTCTCTCTCTCGGGTTCAGTCGGTGGAGGGGGTGGGATACGGCGCATGCTGCTGCTGCTACTGATGTGCTGTGCTCCCACCAATCCCAGCTATTTATGAACTCAATCTACTTGAGATTAATAATAAAACAGAATAGAATGGGCAAAATGTTGGGCTAAAGCATTAAACATGAAGGGGTGGCTAACATCTGTTGTTCTGTGAAAAGTCATAGGCCTACGACGTTTTTTGTAACATTGAATCTGTTGAAATGTGAATTTTGCCACAGTTTCGCTAAACAATATGTAGACCTCAATAAATAAGCTGTATGAAATAATAATGTAGCCGAAGCATAGATACCTCATATAAAAGTAAGTGTGACAGAAGTACAAGCACATTTCAAAATTGTTTGATTTATTGAAAATGGTTTAAACACAACCCCTTTCAGCAATGTTGGCATGTTTGTTCTAATTGACTGTCATAGTCATAGTTTATTCAGAAAACTGTTTTTGGCAAAGGAAACCAGCTTTGCACTGCACTAGTTATTTTTATAGACCTATCTACAAGATGGTGTGTGTATAGCATTCACTTAAAACGCTGTAAACATCCCCCTTGCTCATCTTCCCTTTAATGGATTCACAAAGGACCATGAGCTTTAAGATTGATGTTGTGTGGTTGTGCACATGGTAAAACCAAAAACTTAAAACCTTTGGCAAACCACAGTTACTTTTTCCAATGGGAGAAAAAACTGAATGATTATACAAGATGAATTCACTGCAGTATAGAGATGCCAGAATAAATCAGTGGTGAAAAGAAGCATGAGCAGTTTGAACAGAAGTCATTACATAATTGTTATTGATTGGTTTGAAATTGATTAATCTGTTTTCCAGCACTCAGACAGTAGGCTTGGCAGTTTGTCAGGCCACAAATGTAAGACAATAACCAAGAGTCAGTCTCTCCAAAATCTATTTAGCTGTACTGTAAGTATTCATCAGATCCAGAAGTTATTGAGAAAAGACTTGAGGTTTGTCCTCCTCATTCAGTAACTTTTCATTTGTCAAACTAAATATGGGGGATGACAATTGGATACATTTGAAAGATAATAAAATGGGTTATGGTTTGAGTGGTATTTATATGAATGCTTTTTTAAGGCTTTTTATTATTATTATTGCCATTTTAAGCCAATTACATTAATAAGCTATTTGAAAGTCTTAAGTTTCAGTTCACAAAATAAACCACATTAAGGCAATTATGTGGAAAAATAATTTATCTGGGTTTATTTACTTATTTATTCAGTTATTTATTTAGATGACCAGATAATGACCAGATGTTTGATAATGACTGTAAAGTACTACAGTTTTTCTCAGTCGCTTTGGTACATTTCTCGAATCATCCTTGACATTTGCAAAACAGTAAGTGCATTTCTCAAAACACTCGCACAATAGCAAACCCATGGATTACCTGCAAAGCCAGTCTTCTTGCTCAAAATCTTTAGTTCATCTCTCAAAAATAAATATCTGTGTCAATGAACATGTCAGTGCCATCAGAATGACAGGTCCTTGTGTACGGATAAGACGGTCAAATTGCTTAGTCATGTTGTCAATATAACAGTGTACTCTGGAGGGATGTTCTGATGTAAACTATGGCTACAGTTTTGATGACAATTATTGTAAATTGTAGGTTACACCTTAGTGTATGTGGGAGTTTGATTGCAAGAGACTGGACAAGATTCACATTTATGCTTTTACTGTTTGTACTGTAATTTGTTGACACACCATGTCATTGCGATACAGAAAGGAAAAAACAGCACTGCATAGCACAAAGAAAAAAAAAAAACAAAAGTAGAAATGTGAACATAGGACAATCTCCTTAGGGAAAACTGTACATGCAGTGCTGTAGGAATTACAGTGCAGTCTTCCTACACCTCCTGACGTTCTGTTGGGCCACAAATTCTCATCCACATCACAACGAATATCTTCTCTTGCGATGCAGCGTGGAAAGAATTTTTTAGAGTGTCTTATCCAGCCTCTGCAGGCATCTGCTGTGATGTCATCACATGCGGCATCCATGGCAGACAGAAGGGTCATCTGTGTATGTGGCCGGCGATCATATACTTTCCATCTCCATGCTGAGAAAAATTCCTCAATGGGGTTAAGGAATGGAGAGTAGGGTGAGAGGAACTCCATCAGCATCCTGTTGTGGGCTGCAAACCATTGCCTGATGATGTTGGAGCGATGGAAACTGACATTGTGCCAAACTATCACGTACTTTGGCAGGTCATCTCCAATCTGACCCCTCTCTTGTTCAGGGATGAGATCCCTGTAGAGAGTGTCTAAAAAGGTGACAAGACACTCTGTATTGTATGGCCCAATAATGGGAATATGCGTTAGCACACCATTCTCAGAGATAGCAGCACCCATGGTTATGTTCCCGCCCCGTTGGCCTGGCACATCAACTGTAGCTCTGTGGCCGATGATATTTCGACCACGCCTTCTGCGTTTCGTTAGGTTGAAGCCAGCCTCATCCATGTAGATGAAGCTGTGCGGTGGTTCACTTGCTTCCAGTTCCATTATACGCTATATTCAGAAGACACAAAATAAGTTTTATGAATTACATGCATTTTCATTTTGGTCAAGATACAGTTACATCAAATGTATACAGCACATATTGCATCTTCTTTTCTACAGCCATAACAAATGTGTAAAGGTCACACTTACTGTACTGTATATCACTATACGATGTTGTACTGTTTACTGTGAGGTACAGTTGCTGCATGCTCATAAATGTTTTACCTGTACATACTGGTAGCGCAGCTCCTTCACTCTTTCACCATTTCTTTCAAATGGAACAGTGTACAGCTTCTTCATATTCATTTGGTATCTTTTCAGCAACCTGTCAATGGTTGAGATACTGACTGTTTGGATGTTTTCAAAGATGTTGTTGTCCTCTATAATGGCACTCTTTATCTCCCTTAGTCTTATGGCATTGTTTTCTACAACCGTGGTGCAAATAGCCTCCTCCTGTTCAGGTGTGAAAAGGGGCCCTCTGCCACCCCTGTGAAGTTGTCTTGCAGTCCTATGTGGAAAAAATATAGTAATGCAAAACACAAAATTGAGTAAGATAAAATGTCACTGTTTAAAGTATACTTACTGTATATTGTAAAATGCAAGTGGAATACTGTAATATTGTATGAAGCATTACAGAAAGTATACAGTATTACAGTACAGTGCCTATTGTTAGATTACATACCTGTTCTGTCGACGAAAAGTCTGAATGATTGAGGACACAGTTGTTCTCCCAACATTTGGCTGTACCTTTTGACCTCCCTCTGACCTAAGGTCATGATTGAGAACATGGTCCACAATAGTGGCCCTTATTTCATCTGATATGTGCCTCTTCTGCCTCTTCCTCTGTTTTGCCTCCCAACTCCTCCACCACGCAGCCTCACTCCTCTTCCTCTTCTTGTTCTCTCTGGCTGTTGACCCCGTCCAATTCCTTGTCCTTCCATTGTCAGACATTGAAACATTGTGTTGTGCTCCGGCTATATATATACTTGCCAGTTGATGGTTCATGAGATGCACCTTCGTTAGAGAAAATCAAGATTCACCTGGGAGCAATTTACCAATGCAGGACAGATTTAGAAAAAAACGTCTAATGGAAATGTATAGAAATATGCTTGACATATTATGACAACTTGTTTTGCATCATTTTGCATGTAAAGACTTATGCTATGAACTAATGCCTAAATGTTGTGGGGGGTGAGACTATTCAACAGAGACCCATTATAATACATTTTGATCAACATGACATAAGCAATTGATAATGTAGGAAACAGCAGAGAATTGTACATAATCATTTGCATGGATGTACCAAAGCATTTGCAACTTGTTCAAAGAAATGAGAAACTGCTTTTTTGATGTGCACAAGTGACACAATGATGTGAAGATTGAACAGGTAGTTTTGAGAATTTCAATTCTGATCTGAGAAATGTACCAAAGTGAAAACAAAGAAAAACTGTAATAAGCTATTTGAAAGTCTAAGTTTCAGTTCACAAAATAAACCACATTAAGGCAATTATGTGGAAAAAGAATTTTATCAGGGTTTATTTACTTATTTATTCAGTTATTTATTTAGATGACCAGATAATGACCAGATGTTTGATAATGACTGTAAAGTATTAATGCGATAATGACTGTATAGCAAGCAGCAAGACAAGCACTGCAGCAATGTTATAAAAATAAGGCACTGCTGTATCCGAAATCACATACTTATGTACTAGCCTATTTAGTAGGTGAAAAAGAATATGTGGCAAAAGAAGTATGTCTGAATTCACAGTACTCATAAAAGGGTTAATTCAAATTTAGTGTACAATAAAATAATCTGTTGAGCTTTGTGAATGACGGACCTTTGAATTATTGGGAAATATTGGGAGATTATGAGTCATACTGACTTACTGACAAATTCACCAGCACATAAATTATCACATTGCTTGTCTTGCAGGAAATTCTTATTTCACTGGAATGACACTATGCTGTGGGAAAACATATATTTGGTAATATTCCCTTAATTATTGCCAGAAATTTTTCGGAATTGAAGTCATTTTTGTCTAAAGTTGGCCCATTATCGACTAGCTTGTTTCTATGTTACTTCATGAACTTTTTTTGCATGATACATTATGTATGAAGCAATCGTTTTCAAATATGTGTATAGACACTGACAGGATGACAGGATATCATACCCCTGATATTTTGCAATAGAGTAAATGTGTAGCAATTGCACAGCGATCTGCTGCTGTGACAAAGACTGGAAAATGAGTCAGAGTTTCAACTTGAATCCTAAGACAGACCATCACTCCTGTGATGCAACAATCTATAATTTCTGTAAAAGTTCTACTTTTTGTGAACCTCAGAAGTGTAATTACACAGAATTCATTTGTATATATTTTAAACGCTACACTATAGGCTTAGCTTACTTTCTCATATTTCAGAAACTTGCTACACTTGGTGTGTTTGTTACAGCAGCATGCTCTAGATTCCGATGCCATGTCTCAAAGCTAATCGCTCTCGCTCACTCTCTGTCTATCTCTCCGTGTCGCCATCAGTGCCAGCAGCCCACCTCTTCAAAGAGAGCTGCCCTCTGGGAAATCAAAATTTAATTCGCCGTAACGAATGGGATTTGACTAGCACTGTCACATCCACGTGTTGGTTCAATGGTCTGCTTTCAACTCAGAATCAGAGATTGAACAACTGGGTCTTGTCTCGATGCAGAAACAGATGAAATTGATTACGTGTTGGATAATGGTGGTCTGAGCAAGTGAAATAATTTACCATTGATAGATAGATAGATAGATAGATAGATAGATAGATAGATAGATAGATAGATAGTTTCCAAAAGGGGGGTTTTCACTGTGATGCCACAGAAGAACAATTTTGGGTTCCCCAAAGAACCAGTGAACAAAAACTTTTTTTTTCTTAAAGGGAAGAGCATTTTAATAATCTAAAGAAACTTTTTCCACTATAAAGAACCTTTTGTGCAGTGGAACAGTTTCATGGATGCTAAAGGTTCTTCCCAGAAGCATAGATGCCAATAAAGGACCATTATTTTTAAGAGTGTAGACTTTAAACTCACTGTGCACTCGGTGGACATCTGTTTGAGAGCCTGTGGAGATGTTTTCACATGGATTACCCCCTTCTCTCCCTTCCTTCTGAAAACATGCTGAGAAAAATCCCTAAGAATTAAGACAAATTGAAACAAACTGTGGGGTTTCAGCAAAGAACAAAATAACAGATTCAAGCATCCTCAAATGGTTAAAAAAAACTAAAATAACTGTAATCATCCAAAACCAGCTGGATTATTCTGCCAGTTTGACAAGATTGTGTCAACTCCAGGGGAGTGTAGCAAAATTACGATAACGATTAAATGAAGATGTTTTTAACAGCTTTTAAATGTTGTGTGATAAGATAAAAGAGGGCTGTTGTCCAAGGCTTGATATCTGTGAAATTCTTTCCACTTTCATCTTAAATCACTTGTTATGTTTAAACCCCTAGGGAACTGGGAGAGATTTACCATTGGGAATGCAGCACAACAAATCTAAGCAAGCAATAATTTTTTGTCTGAAATATATCATAGGGATCACTCCCAAAGTGCTTGTCTCTAAGAAAAAATATATATTGTTTTTTTCTTTTTTGATTGAAAATGTTCCTTGAATAAGCCAAATGCTCTTCATCCATATTCATGACAGAGGCATGTGTAATTTCATGAATGGGTGAGTTGTGTTTATAAACATCTCATCTGAATGCTGATCAACTCGCCACTCAATCCTGCATGTCTTGATTAAGGTGATGATGTTAATCAAGTCGATGAGGAATATCAAATTACTTTTTGATATTTCATTCAGGTCTTCTCTCTAATTTGTCATCAGGCAGGCAGCCCGTGCACTCGTCGTCGCAAATATTACCTGGGCGCTTGATGAAATGTCAAAACAAGACACCAGCAGAAATTACTGCATAAATCTCATTACACCACCCTATATTTTTACTCCTGCAAATGTTTGACCATAATCATTTTTTTTAGCATTCTGCATGTTTCATGCTTCATTCAAAGTCTGCAACATATAAATTCAGGTGGGTTAGCCATACAGTGCCATTTCCTTACTCAACCACTGTTTAGAGAAAAGAGGTTGATTTCAATATAAAGTGTTTTATTTATCCTTCATCCATTGTTTCTGGTGAGTCTCTTGTCAAGCTGTTACAGCTCTCTGCTGGGAGATTTGTCTGGGGGCTGAAAAAAAATGTCTGAAAAAGCAGAAAGCTCTTCTTGAATCCACACTAAATTTGCTTTGTTTCAAAAACTACAGCATGTTACACAAAAGGTAAAGGTTGTAAATGTATCAAAGACCAATATACAGGCAAACATACTAAGCACTATAAAGCAATAATATGACTTGACAATCGTGGTTAATGATTCGACTGAAAACTTGTCATATGAAATATTCCTTTGTGAGATCAATGAAGTGTCATTTTATAATAAATAATCAAAATGCATATATTCAGTTTATTCATGCCAGAGGAAAGAAACTGCAAGCATTTTTTTTCTATTTATTTATATTTTTTATATTTTATGTTCATGTTTTTAGGTGAAATGGTTAACTTCTGCAAATGACAAACATACTGTAAAATGCAAACTCTGGACATTTTATATAATTTTATAAATATTGCATTTTGTGGAAAAAGTTGGCCGTTCTTGATCCTTTGAGTTTTTTTGAAAGGTCTCAGAACTAAATTGACTTGGTAGGTCTTAATCTAAGTCAGATGATGACAATTCCAGAACTTAATGAATACTGTAAGTCTGAGTCCCTCAGGATGTTTTGGATACGCTAAACAACTGTGGGTTCCTCTAAGGGACTGGCAGAGGATGAGAAAAACAGACTCGTATAGAGCAGAGGAAGCCCATCTATATGCTTCCTGCCTGCAGTTTTCATGGTTTGTAATGTAATTAAAGTAATGGACTTTAAAAGGAAATTTTGTCATATAAAATATGGCAGAAGAAATAAAACTTCTTGTACACTTACATCAAGAACAGTAATGTATAATCCTCACATCAATACAAAGGACATGCAGGGAGATTTAAGGGTTTATGAAAAAGAAAAGAATGTGAAGAAAACCAAACGCCAGTAAATAGGAATGGGGGGAGGTTGGTTAAGCTTTGGAGTCGTAGCCTGTAGATATGAGAGGAGGAAAGAATGAATGGATTCTCCATCAACATATTCAGGAAGTACTGATAAGCTATAGAAATAACAAGACAAAAATCCAAAACATACCTCCATGAAGTACCTCACAAACTCAAAGATTGTAACAGTGGCCTTATTATTGCGAATCTATAAGGAGATCTTAAGTATGCAGTGGATGAAGGATGAGCGTAATAAGATTTCTAAAATAGAAGCACTCAGCAATAGCAAGAATAGAAACTTTGCTGCGTAAAAGAAATATTGGAGGTTATAATGTCTGCTAAAATGGATATTACTGAAGCTGATAATGTCAAACATTTACACGTTCCACATTCAGTTATTTGTTTATAGAAATTGTCATATTTTTTATTTGAATTTAATGTATTATTTTATTTATTACATTTCTGAAAATAACTGCATTGTCCCCCCCCCCCAAATTTTCAAGAAAATTTTTATGCTCAGGATGTCACAGTGTTTTGTTGTGGTGACCTGGACTGGTCACTTGAGGGTGCTCTTCTGTTTTGTTGTTTGTGTTAAACTCCATTTCCCCTAGTCCCCTGCTCACTAATCCTGTGCTGATCGGTACGACCTTTTCATGATTACCCAGCCATATATATAAGCCCTTCTCTGTCTGTCATTGCGTCTAGAGTTTGTTTGTCTTCCCAGTTTGTGTTATCTGTGGTCAGGTTTTTGGATTATCTTTTGCACGTTTTTGTTCTGTTTTGTTCTGTTTAATTTCTAATAAACTGCACATGGAACTTACCTTGTTTCCTCCTGGCATGCCGTGACAGAATCAAGACGCCACTACTAGTTCCAGCAGTTTGTTTTTTTTTCCTTTTTGTGGATTATGGACGGTCGGATTGTTCCTCCTCCTTCGAAGGAGCGCAGGGCTCGGCTCCGGGTGTTGGCGGATCTTCGCCAACGGGGGATGGAGATTGGAGGTTTCGCTCAGTCCTTTTGGAACCTTGCGGTAGGGATGGGACTTCATGACTCTGACTTAAAGAAGATTTTTTAATGATTGTTTAGACAATCCCGTGCCTCCTCGGGAGATGGTTGGGCTTAAGATTCTTGACTTTTGGGGTCTCATTGATTATCTTGGCTACTGCAACTTGGTGATCTCATGTCGGTCTGATTCTCTTGCAGTGCCCCGGGAGATGCAGGAGCCCGCTCCAGTCGGGGAGCTCGCTGATCCCACTCCGGAGCCCGTTTCAGTCCAGGAGCTCACAGAGCCCGCTCCAGCCCCGGAGCACCCCACCTCTGTCCTCAGACTCCCACTAAATCGCTGAGTGTGATAAGGATGACAGGAAAACACACTCCACACCGCTCCAGTCCCGGATCTCACGGAGCCCGCTCCAGTCCCGGGTTTCACGGAGCCCGCTCCAGTTCCGGGTTTCACGGAGCCCGCTCCAGTTCCGGGTTTCACGGAGTCCGCTCCAGTCCCGGATCGCACGGAGCCCGCTCCAGTCCCGTATTGCACGGAGCCCGCTCCAGTCCCGGGTTTCACGGAGTCCGCTCCAGTCCCGGATCGCACGGAGCCCGCTCCAGTCCCGTATTGCACGGAGCCCGCTCCAGTCCCGCATCTCACGGAGCCCGCTCCAGTCCCGCATCTCACGGAGCCCGCTCCAGTCCCGCATCTCACGGAGCCCGCTCCAGTCCCGCATCTCACGGAGCCCGCTCCAGTCCCGCAGCTCACGGAGCCCGCTCCAGTCCCGCATCTCACGGAGCCCGCTCCAGTCCCGCATCTCACGGAGCCCGCTCCAGTCCCGGATCTCACTGAGCCCGCTCGAGCCCCCGGAGCTCGCTAGCCCTCGCCCACCCCCCCCCCGCGTACCCCCCTCCCCCCCCCCTCCCCACCCGCTCCAGCCCCGGAGCTCGCGGAGCCCGCTCCATCCCGGAGCTCGCGGAGCCCGCTCCAGCCCCGGAGCTCGCGGAGCCCGCTCCAGCCCCGGAGCTCGCGGAGCCCAGTCCAGCCCCGGAGCTCGCGGAGCCCAGTCCAGTCCCGGAGCTCGCGGAGCCCAGTCCAGTCCCGGAGCTCGCGGAGCCCAGTCCAGCCCCGGAGCTCACAGAGCCCAATCCAGAGCCCACTCCAGCCCCGGAGCTCACCGAACCCAGTCCAGTCCCGGAGCTCGCAGAGCCCAGTCCAGTCCCGGAGCCCACCCAGCCCAGTCCAGTCCCGGAGCTCGCCCGGCCCATCCAGTCCTAGCCCATTCCAGTCCCGGAGCTCGCGGAGCCCAGTCCAGTCCCGGAGCTCGCGGAGCCCAGTCCAGTCCCGGAGCTCGCGGAGCCCAGTCCAGTCCCGGAGCCCACAGAGCCCACTCCAGTCCCTGCATCCGCCGATCCGGGTCAGTCCCGAGCTCGCCGAGCCCGGTCCCATCCCGGACTCACACAGTCCGTCTCCAGTCCCCTGAGCTCACACATCCGTTCCAGTCCCGGAGCTAAACAGTCCGACCCCAACCTCCCGGAGCTCAACAGTTCCGGATCGCAGTCCCGAGCTCACAACAGTCTCCGGTCCAGTCCCGGAGCTCGCCGAGCCCGGTCCAGTCCCGGAGCTCGCCGAGCCCGGTCCAGTCCCGGAGCTCGCCGAGCCCGGTCCAGTCCCGGGGCTCGCCGAGCCCGGCCCAGTCCCGGGGCTCGCCGAGCCCGGCCCAGTCCCGGGGCTCGCCGAGCCCGGCCCAGTCCCGGGGCTCGCCGAGCCCGGCCCAGTCCCGGGGCTCGCCGAGCCCGGCCCAGTCCCGGGGCTCGCCGAGCCCGGCCCAGTCCCGGGGCTCGCCGAGCCCACTCCAGAGCCCGCTCCGTTCCGGGAGCCCGCAGAGTCCGCTGAGACTAAATTCTCTCTGCTCTTGTTTTCAGGTACTCCTGAGTTGCTGAGAGGGATTTCGGTCCCACCAATGTTGCCTGACAGGATTTTGGCTCTGTCCTGGTTGCCCGCCTGGGTTCTGGTGTGGCAGGAGCCTTATTGGCTCATTCCTCCGGCTCCGTCCTGGTCATCTGCTGGGAGTCCTGTGTGGTTGGGTTCTTGCTGGTCCATCCTGCCGGTCCCGCATTGGCCTTTCACCCAGCCGGTTCTGTGCTCATGCCTTGGTCTATCTCTGTCCTCTTCCGTTGTTTGGTCCTGGCCCGCCGTCCCTCCCCCTGGTCCTCCTCAGTTCCACCTCCCTCCTGAACTTTTTGTTTTCTGGTGGAGCGTCTGGTATCTGCTCCGTAGAGGGGGGGGTAATGTCAGTGTTTGTTGTGGTGACCTGGACTGGTCCCTTGAGGCTCGTTCTTCTGTTTTTCGTTGTTTGTGTTAAACTTCATTTCCCATAGTCCCCTGCTCACTAATACTGTCTGATCGGTAACACCTGTTCATGATTATCCCAGCCATATATATCATGCCTTCTCTGTCTGTCATTTGCGTCTGGATTGTATTGTCTTCCCAGTTTGTGTCATCTGTGGTCAGGTTTTTGGATTATCTTTTGCACGTTTTTGTTCTGTTTAATTTCTAATAAACTGCACATGGAACTTACCTTGTTTCCTCCTGGCATTCCGTGACACTGTTAGCATGCAGTTGAAAAAAACATATGAAAATGTAATATATGATATACCAAGATATTGCAATATATTATAAAGTGATGTATAATGATGTAAGTTGTAAGATGTAAGTAATACTATACAGTGTATACAAAATATCTGTATGTTTATATAGGTTTTTGTAATACATTTTTAAAGACATGTCTAGGTTTTATATTTAGTATAAAAAAAGTATTTACTTATATATTTTACCAACATGTTTTTAGGATGCAAATACATGTACATGACATATATGTCCAAAAAAAAACATTGCCGCTGTTTATGTTTTGGGTTAATAGTCTCACATTTTGTTCCACACAATCTATTCCAGCATGCACCCATCTGCGAGATGTCAGATTCCACAAGCATGAAATGTCCATATTAGGGGAATATATAAAAGAACAGTTGCAGATGCATTGAGCGCTGAGAAGTTGAAAGGTCACAGAGATGTCTGTGTTCTAGAGAACAATAACCCCACTGACTTTAACTGTCAGTTCATGCTGAGGTCCAGGTTGAGAATAAGGACACCACACATACTCTTTTGACCCTCCCTCTCTTGAGATCTCCATTCCCTTCCCCATATTCCTTTTTAAAAACACTTGTTTACCATCCCACTACCCTCATTTCTCTCGCCCAACCCTGCATCCACCACCTCATTTCGTCTTCATTTCCATTCTCTCTTCATTCTTGTGGTTCCATCCTCAGATGAGACGTCACGTTCGTTTCCCCACAAACTCCAGTCATCATGACTGTTTCCCCTTGACTGCAGTTTTCCATCAGACCAGAAGGCCAGGAGGCCAAATGCTCATCTCAAACCAAAATCACGTTTTCCTGTCCACACATAACGCCACCATTGTGGAAGAGAGATGGGTTGTGGAACAGAAAATGACCCCCCTGTTCATGGGTCAGAAATCCATGCAGCACTTCATTACTTCACAACGCTTTCCTCGGTTCAGACTCTCTCTTTGTGTCACCTTTTGTGTTCAAATCAGCTTTATTGACCTCAGTGTAATTCTGTCTTGAAAGGAACCACAAAACTGGGTCTTGGGTTAATAATTACATTAAATGCTTGATTATTTCTATTAGCACAGTAACCCTGCTGTTTAAAATATTATGCATGCATGCATTTTCATAATAGATCCAGCAACCTGAATTAAGTCATGAACGGATGTTCTTTATTGTTATGCAAGCCAACAGCAATAAACAAAGTCATTATCTTAATCAGTATGTTCACCTTGTTTTCCAGTAAATTAATTTCCAGTAATTCAATATACTCTGAGTAAAATTGTATACAATATGATATAGATATATTTTAAAAATATGTTTATGGCAAAGATTAATATTTACTTAAATTGTTTGTGGAAACAGAGGTCTTTTTCTTTTCAGGCTTTTCATTGAATCAAAACGACAAAAGAACAGCATTTATTTGAAATAGAAATCTAATGTCAATGTTTTGAGCAATGTAATGCTTCCTTACTGAATAAAAGGATTCTTTTTTTTTCTTCAAAAAAAAAAAATCTTACCGGCTCTAAACCTAACCCTAAATCTCACTACATTTAAACAGATTTATATTTAAAACTAGGAGGAGAAAAAACAAACACTTTTTGCTTGTGAGGTAAGAAACTGTTAAATTGCGATTTTAAAAAAGGGAGAATACTATTCAACAGCAAGGCAAAAATACTGATACAACTAATACCAACACCACTGCTTGTTCAAACACAACAAAACTCCTACACAGTGATGCTCCTACTCAAATTCAAATCCATTCAGTGCTCACATGGTTCTGATTTGGATAAATGCTTGTTTCGATCAACTAGTGAAGAGTTGTTTGTTTTTCTATCATCACAAATTGCTGTTGGGAAAATAGTTTGCTATTTCCTTTTAATCTAAACATGAAACAAACTTGGATATGTACTGTGTGTGTTATTCAAGATCTGTTCAATTAAAGCTTATTTGATCATAATTTTCCCACAGGAAAAAAAAATGTCATGGCTTCTGTTTAGATTTTTTTGTTTTGTTTTTGCCCTCTGTTGTTTGTTGAAACAAACTTTGTCTTCCATATTGTTTTCTTTAATTTCATCTTTTTAGCATTAAAAATTCATTTTACTAAGCTTACGTCTCATAGCTCAGTTAGATTACAGCTTTAGTGTTTGTTTAGAAAGCATAATATTAAACACATCACAACACTCCTGTAATATTTGTGTTGCAATATTTCCCAGACATCTGTGGTGGATTTTTAAATGAAAGTCTTAAAAAAAATAAAAATAAAATAAAAAATATTCTCTTTTATCTAAAAATAGCTCAGCTCTAGTTGTGAAATCATGCGAGTTACATCATGACCATGATGAAAAGTCATATTTACACCCTGCATTGTCAGTCTGACTTTACATGAGGTCAAAATTATTTTCTCTTTGGCCTCTTTTCCCAAAAGGCTTTGCTGCAACAGTCATGCTCAGTCAGAGAATGAATCTCTCAGCATAAATCAGAATATGCGTAATGGAAACCAAATGACTCAACAGCTTTTAGCCAGTGTCTATATTTCATTTAGCAATGTGAAAAATTAAGTTATACTGCTGGTGTGTGAGAAAGTGCATTGCCTGTTGTGAGCACAATTTCAGCTTGGTCTCATCTTTCAAATCCAAAGGGCACAATTAAGCCTTAAAAAATTATGAAAAATGTAATCTAAGAAGTTGAATTTAATATTAAATATATTAATTTAAATACAGGTCAATATATTGTCTACGGTTCAAACTGGGGAAAAATACTTAGTAAAATAGCAGTTCAAGAGTTAACTGATATTTGGAAACAAAAAAAACAAAACAAAACAAAAACTACTATTCTCACGTCTATGTTTATGGAATTTCAAGAACTTGTGTCACCCAGGGCAAATCAATCAAAACGGCACACACAGGTGCTGCTTTGCACTTGCTTTTCCCCTGGGTGATTAATAAAACATGTATTTTTAGTTGTATCTGTTAACACAGTCATACTAGCCCCGAGGTATTGTGAATCAATGTCACTCCTGTTGAGCAACTCATGACAGGTAACAGCAGTGTCCTGAGAGACACCCATTATTCCAGTCAGAATCAAAACAGAGGAGTGTTAAAACCGGGGCTGCAATAGCACTAGTCTTTTACTTTGGAGAAAGTGCTGGTCTGAAGTGAACGATGGTGACAGCCAGGCCTGAGAGGTAAGTGAGTAGGTCCATCTAGTGGGCAAAAGTGTAAGCAAGCATAGAATGAACCTTAGACCAGTGTTCTGCTGTTCTGTGTTCAATTACATCAGCTTACACTTCTGTTTAAAAGTTTGGGGTCAGTAAAAAAAAATTCCATAGAAATTCATAAATTTTTCAGCAAGGATGCATTAAATTGATCTTAAGTGAGAGTTAATACATTTATAATCTTATAAAAGATTTATATTTCAGATCATCCTGAAACATGCATCTTTGGTTTGCATTAAAAATTATGCAGGGCAGCTGTTTACAAAAATTAATGATAAGAAATGTTTCTTGAGCACCAAATCAGAGTGATTTCTGAAGGATCATGTGACACTGAAGACTCTACTGAAAAGGCAGCTTTGCCATCACAGAAATATTAATATTTCACATCATTAATGTTTTTACATACTGATGAAATAAATGCAGCCTTGGTGAGCAAAAAATAAATAAATAAAATCTTACCAACCCAAACTTTTGAATAGTAGTGTCCTGACATACGTGTAACATGTTTAACATGTTAAACGCTTTGAGTTGAATAATACCTGCTCAAAAAATGTTGTGAAATGTATATAATAATAAATCACCAATAAAAAAATTGACATTTTCATCACTCACTGTCCTTAATGTTTTTGCAAACCTTATTTTTTGCCATGGAACATTTAACTAGTTAAACTCATCGTTAACTAGGTGACCAATGAGTTTCAAGCTCCAAAATTGATGGGAAAAAACACCAAAAAAGTTGCTATATATGTGAGAAAAGAACAAGATGTGCCAGCATTTATTTGTTTTCAAAAAAGAAACCTGCCACAGCTCTCAAATATTATTTACCTTTGTGTTTATTCAAATAAGGTACATCAAGATTACCATAGGGAGAAGGATTTTGGTGAATACTTTTGTGAATTTAAATTTTGGGCTGTCCTTTAGACAGAGCTATCATGACTTCAGAACACTTGGAAAGGGGCATGTGTGGCATTATTTGGACTACTGTAATGGACTTTTTATGATGCTTTCATTGTTAAAAGTAGATTATTATAACACCCTCTGATCTACAAAAACAAGGAAAATCACATAGTTTTGGAACAATATAAGGGTGATGAATGATGATATTATCCCTTTAAATCACTCTCCAGTTGCTCCTGCTGTCAGCCTTAACTTCCGTTGTCAACATCAAATCAGAATTTTGACGCATTTGTAGCAGGAATTCTCTCCATGTTTCTCTTAAGCGCTTTGTTCAGTGTGTTTAAAATGACATCTTTGTTGTTCAGAATGTTGTAGGTGGTGAGGTTGCTCGGCTTCTGGAAATCCTCAGGCTTGTATGTAAGTATGTAGCGTGCATGTATGTAGTTCAGGACAAAAGCAGTGTCCACTAGGCCAAGTGTGGCATCTGTTGTTGTCAGGTAGTTTGGGAAGGCGTCTGGATGTGTGTCTGCAGAAAGCCCACTTTATAATTTATAATTTCCACGTTTGATCAAACTGAATCAAAAGGGGAATAGCACTAATTAGGCTGTACTCTACAACATAAATGATGTTCTGACCTTTCCATGTGGTGAAGTCACAGTTCTCACTGTAGTTCCTGTGCAGGTGGAAGCCTCTAAGGAAGTTGAACACTTGGCTGATAATGGGGCGGCTGGTCAGAAAGACGCTTAGCTTTTTTGCCAAGTCAGTCTTCAGGCTGTCCTGAAGTGGGTCCAACGTTGATGGTTTGTCATCTGTGTCTACAGATAAGCCATTGTACCCTTAAAATGTACCATTTTTGCAAATTTTTTGAGTGTGAGTCTGAATAAGGAACTAGGTTCTTTTTGTTCATTAATAAAGCTAAAAGGCAACCAAACTTTTGAGAAGCTACACAGGGAATTTTACTCACCGTTATTGCTTTCCTTTTACCTGTGTGGTTCACTTCTTCCCCAGTTTTGCTGGCCCAGGATGGGATCACTCCTGTGAAGCGACTCCAAACTGAGTCAGGCTCAGAGAAAAAACACTGCTCCATATATCTGCAAACACAACACATTTTGACTTACATTTTGAATACAACCAATCACTATCTCTAACTTTGAACTGTTAACCATTAATTAAAGCTGCAGTCCATAAGTTTTGCCTCTTTGTCGCCATCTCTGTTTGAAAACCTGCAATTGCAGCTGTGTGTGGAATTATCTTCCTTGCGTGGGTTGTGCGCCGGCACGGCTCCAGCGCGGATGAATCTAATGTTTTGAGGAGTATGTGTGGCAGTCAGTCACCGCACAGGTGTGGATATTTACTGTACTTCACAATCACAGATTCTAGCCTACGTCTTGGAAGATATGACCCAAATAAGAATTTTCACTGTATATTGCCATCTGAACAAGTAAGTAACAAGTCTGGCACTTTTGTTTTGACTAACTGAGGAAAAAAAGCATTAAATAAATCGTGCTACCAATGGTGATTTAACATTAATCTAAAGATTGGTAGGCTCATATCACGTGCAAATGATTATTATTGTTATATTTTATTCTCAAATTATTAATGTTAATAACATCAGCATTGCGTGACTATGAGTATAGTGTGTATTAGCGTGTAGATTTCAATTTCTGTACAGTCTAATATCTAATTGTCATACCATTTGAATTTCATATTAAGAAATTATTTTAACCCAAAAAGCAAATTATGCTCCCTTCGAACTGGTTTTCTTTAAAATACAAATCTTGTGTAATCCCAGGCTATCTGTAATCAGAAGCACATTTAAAACTGGAATATAATTTAATTTCATTCACATGTGTTTCATAAACACATAGGCCTTTCTGGATTACAATCCGCCATCGAAATTATACACTTAATTATTCTAGCTGCTGTGAGAAAAGGCTATAAACGATCCGCCACCTGCAGCATCCTCACATTTGGGGACCCCCCCCCCCGTAGCTATTAGCCGGGACAACTTCTTTATTTTTACAGACGTGACGTAATGACGCAGCAGCATGCTCGAATTTCCCGCGAAAACCTACCCGTACCACTCAAATTAGAAAACATTATTAGAAGCTAACCATTGTGAATCGGGCTAAAGTAAGGCGATAGTTTTGAACACTGCCTGGTTATGTACTTGCTCAAATATTGATTTCGGATCATTTTTAACCAAAAAAAATAACGGACTGCAGCTTTAACCTTTGGAGTATGTACGTGTATTTATCCAATAAAGAGTATGTTCCAGATTCAGGGGGTGTCTTGATCATGTGGCCGAGGTAATATCAAAGAGTATAGAATACCTTGGTAATATTCACTCCCAAAGTTCTGTGCAAGTATGAAGGCACCATACTTGATAAATCCAATCTTATATGGGGTGAACTATAGTAACCATTTGATTGTGCCATCTGCTGGTCAGATAGTGTAGTAATAAAATAATTTATGCATTGTTTTCTAAACTTCTAATGGCAGCCATTTCTTTAAATTTTTATGCTAAAAATGTATTTTGTTTCTGTGAAATCAATGGCATTCAGGTACCTTCTCCTTGAATTAGGTATTCTATAGCCAGTCCCCACATGTCAATGAGAGATAGGAGTAGCCCTTCTTTCTCTCTCTCTCTCTTCCATCTTCTCTTTGTAGTGCTGTAGCTGCTCAAGGGGAAATACTGAACACACTTTTAGAGATCTCCTTCTTTACAGACTCCATAACTCCATTTAGGTCATTGTTTGACCAGTTAGCATCACCATAAAGAGAAGACATAGTCCTATGAGACAATGATGAAAGTCTGATGTTTAATGACTTGATCTACAATAAAATCTGGGTTTTGGTTTTGAAGCAAAGCCTGATGAAGCACTGATTTAGAGTTGGACAGGCCTGTAGTGCTCCTTATACTCACCAGGTAGAGCCAGAAACCCTTGTGATGTAGCTGATTGTATCAAGAAGCTGGAGTTTCTGCAGAGCTCTTAGGCCTCCAAATGTGCCAGTCTTTGCTCACTGAAAATTGAGTGTTTTTTTTTGTGTGTTTGTTTAGCAAATATTTCCAAGTCACTTTTTTTATGGAAACCTGAACTTGCCCTGCTAAATATTCTAACACTGTATGTGTAAAATATACTGTACAGTCATAAAAATGTTGTGAGATTTATCAAATGAAAGAAGCATATACAAGTTTTTACTTAAGAAAATATGTACATCTATTAATTATTTTAAAATGTGTAAGTTGGTTTAGCTGCATCTGAGCTTATACTGAAATATAATGTTAGGTGAATATCAATAAAGTACCACAATCCTTTGTAATCTGTTCTTTTTAATGTATCAAAACTCTTACCATCAGCACTCCATTAGAGGAGTACGGTTCAGGATTCTCAGAGCTTGAAAAAGAAAAGGAATGGATAAAGTGACAGATTAGTTCAGACTGATGTAATGGTGATGATTTTTTTAATAAGGAGGAAGAGGACAATTACTAAATAATGTGCACTACGTGGTTAATAACACCACCATTATTGTTTTCAATTGATAATTTTTCACTCACCTCACGGTTATTTTAAACTCCACCCACAGCTCACTCTTTTTCTGGAAAATAAGTACATCATAATCAGACTGATGGATAGGACCACACCAGTCAACATTTGTAATGCTTGACCTTCTACCTGATCATCTAAAATGAAGCATTTTGTTTGCTTTTGTCCAGGTGTGAGGTTATTGATGTCGAATAGGATGGTGGAGAAGTAGTCATCTTTCGTTAACTTGTCAGCATCAAATATGTGGAATTCCAGAATGTTCTGAGGAGACAAGAACAAAGTGGCGAGTTTATTTTAGCTCAAAAGCTCTCACTTTCTCTATACACTGGTTTGCAAAATAGAATTTTGACCTTCTCCACCTTTTTCCTATGCACTATGCTTTGCATGAATTATGTGCATAACTTCTGTTAAACTGTTAACAATCAGTGAATTACTGCACTGTGAATGCAGTAATAAGCAATTTAAAAAACTGGGTACAATGAAGTGTCATTATTCTATTAATTCATTACTTTTTACCAGGGCAATGGAACAAATTTAGCCATTGGCTGACAATTTAGCAAGTTTCTTGGGATATTTTAGGGAATCAAAGTTAGATTACATAATTATACTAATTACTCGTATAGAATTACTTTGCTGTTATTCCAGCATTTCACTGTTAGTGACATCACCAGCATGTCATTCATCACTTGTTATTCAAGAACAATGTGGGTGGAGAATCACTTCATGCTGTCAGCTGAGACTGAAAGGGCAAGGCACAGTGGCAACAAAACCTTTCAATCATGAAAACCTCAGTATGGAGTTTTCTTGCAACTGTCTGAGCAGATTTGCTCACCTTGACTCCACTGTGAACTCTGAAATGAAACGTTTCATTCCTTTTTGGTGCGTTACTGTTTTTCACAGTCTTGGTGCGATGGCAGTATTATGTGTTTGTGTGCCTTTGCTGAATTTGATTTACTGCATACTACAGACTTCATCTGAGGTTCCAGTACGGCATGAACTCTTTCTGTGAAACACAATGAAATTAAACTGGTTTAGACAGACATAGCAGTATTTTCATTTAACCAAATTTTGGTGCTTTTGGCAGTCTGGGCAGGTGCCAAATCCTGCTGGAAAATTAAATCAGCATCTTCAAAAAGCTGGTCAGAAGAAGGAAGCATGAAGTGCTCCAAAATTTCTTGGTAAACGGGTGCAGTGACGTTGGTTTTCAAAAAACACAATGGACCAACACCAGCATATGACATTGCACCCCAAATCATCACATACTGTGGAAACTTAACACTGGACTTCACTTGTGCGATGAGCTTCTTTCTCCACCTTTCCTCCAGACTCTAGGACCTTGGTTTTCCAAATGAAATACAAAACTTGCTCTCATCTGAAAAGAGAACTTTTGGACCACTTGGCAACAGTCCAGTTCTTCTTCTGCTTAGCCCAGGTTAGACGCCTCTGACGTTTTCTGTGTTTCAGGAGTGGCTTAAGAAGAGGAATACGACAACTGTAGTCAAATTCATTGACACGTCTGTGTGTGGTGGCTTGTGATGCCTTGACCCCAGCCTCAGTCCATTCCTTGTGAAGATCACTCAAATTCTTGAATCGATTTTGCTTGACAATCCTCATAAGGCTGGTGCGGTTTTCTCCATTGGTTGTGCATATTTTTCTTCCACAATTTTTCCTTCCACTCAACCTTCTGTTAAAATGCTTGGATACAGCACTCTGTGAACAGCCAGCTTCTTTGGCAATGAATGTTTTTGGCTTACCCTCCTTGTGAAGGGTGTCTATGATTGTCTTCTGGACAACTGTCAGGTTAGCAGTCTTCCCCATGATTGTGTAGTTTAGTGAACCAAACTGAGAGACCATTTTTGAAGGCTCAGGAAACCTTTGCAGGTGTTTTGAGCTGATTAGCTGATTGGCATGTCACATTTTCTAATTGGTTGAGATAGTGAATTGGTGGGTTTTTGTTAAATGTGAGCCAAAATCATCACAATTAAAAGAACCAAAGACTAAACTACTTCAGTCTGTGTGCATTGAATTTATTTAAAACACGAGTTTCACAATTTGAGTTGAATTACTGAATAAATGAACTTTTCCATGACATTCTAATTTATTGAGATGCACCTGAATATATATATGTGTGTGTGTGTGTGTGTGTGTGTGTGTGTGTGCGTGCGTGCGTGTGTGTTGGTGGTGTGTGTGGTGGTGTTTTTCGGTGGATAAACTTCTAAAATCTTCTTTGGATTTCGAGATCATTCAACTCCCTATCATTAAACTCCACAAGAATGCTCTCAAGAATGTTTTCAGTAGTGTGGTTTGTTTGTATAGTCGATTTGTTCATGCCCTTGCAAAGCCTGCTTTTAATCCAGGGAAGATTCTAGAGTGCTATAGTGAAACTAGTAATGTCATAGATGTGAAGGGCATAGATATGGCACACCCCAAGGACACTCTATAGGGGAACAATAGGGAATAAGCTTCAGTTTAAGTAAATGAGTCACATTGGCCCGAATTACCTGCTATGTATTTTATGTGTGGAACACCACTCATAATATGTGTGTCTACTACCTGATCACAGAGAAACACAGCAAAAAAAAGGGTGCATTATCGTCTCTCAATTTAAATGAGTCATATTGGCCAGAAGAGACTGCCATGTATTGGAATACAAAGTCTGTGCTTAATTAGCTAATCAGAAATAATTTTGCACACTAGTGATGTCTGCAAATAAATGCCAAAGCAGTGGTCTTAACCTACTTATACAGTTTTTGTTGTTAAAAATTGCTGCATAAACATTAAAAAAAAAAAAAAAACCTAGTGCCAACATTACAACCAACAAAGTTACAAAAACCAAGTTTATTGCACTTTTTTTTAACACTTTTAATTTAGTTACTGATGAAGAACAGCAAGTTGAAATGACAAAAATGATTGTGACAAGTTAAATGGACAGAAACAAAGATGCTGTTTTAAAAAAGTAGTGATTGTCAACTTTTAAAAAGAAATAATGTGAAGCCAATATTGATTAGTCTATCATAGCAAACTTGTTAATTTAATAATATGACAAAATTATTGTTATATATTAAATATGTTAATGTAGAAAAATTATTTTAATTGAAATTGTTTTTTGATCAAATTAACTGCCCCCCCACCCCCCCCCCCCCCCCAACCGTAACAAAATCTTACTGACCCACACCAATTGAAACAGCAAGTGTACATATTTAGCATCTGTTTATCACCAAATATTAAATCTCTACTTGAATAAATGCTCATAAATGTAATTTACATCAATGACTCACATTTCATGCTGTTCCATGTCTTATTATTTCCTTGAAATGCAAAATATTTTTTGGTCATTACCATACAATGTATTTAACTAGGTGTCCAATGAGTTTCAAGCTTCAAAAATGACAAAAAGCACCAAGAAAGTTGCAATATATGTATGGAAAAGAACAAGATGTGCCATTATTTACGGAAAACATTCTCATAGCTTTCAAATATGATGTACTTTTGTTTTATTCAAATAAGGAGCATCAAAGTTGCAATGATGAAATGACCAATGATGCCACACTTGGAAAATGGCAAGTATGGCACCATTTGGACTACTGTAATGGACTTTTTATGATGCTGTATATCATGTTTTGAGCTTGACAGTTCCTGGTCACCCTCACTTTTATTGTTAAGAATAGATTATTGCATTAACCCTCTCTGATTTACAGGAAATTACACAGTTTTGGAACAATATGAGGGTGATGAATGATGACATTTCTGGGTGAAGTCAAATATATACAAAAATCACTCTCCAGTTGCTCCTGCTGTCAGCTTTAACTTCTCATCTCAATATCAAATCAGAATTTTGACACCTTTGTAGCAGGAATTCTCTCCATGTTTCTCTTAAGCGCTTTGTTCAGTGTGTTTAAAATGATGTCTTTGTTGTTCAGAATGTTGTAGGTGGTGAGGTTGCTCAGCTTCTGGAAATCCTCAGGGTGATACGTAAGGTTGTGAGTGGCGAATGGACAGAACATACTAGTGAAGTCAATATCAAAATCTCCTTCCTTCATCTCTGCCTTACCCTCTCTCTTCACTCCTGCCACACAAATACACACAATTAGTTCATAAAAATACACTTTGTAATCTATTATCTTCATGCAAAGGTTGAATCTCTATCTAAGATTCTTAAAGGAATAGTTCAACCAAAAATGAAAATGAAAATAGTTTGCCATCATTCATCCACACTTATTATGTCATTCAAAATCTGTATGACTTTCTTTCTTCTGCAGATCACAGAAGATGAAAGTGCCTCAGTGTTTTTGTTCATACAATGAAAATCAATAGGGATCCACTTGACTATAATTGCATGGACAAAGCAGTTAGAATATTTTTCAAATGATCTACTTTTTGGTGAGTAGATGATGCTAGAATTTTAATTTTTGGGGTGAACTATCCCTTTAATAACACTCACCAGGAGACTTGAACTGCTTGAATGAGATATTGACCAAGGGAAAGTGAATCACTATGGGAGCATCTAGATTCTCTTTATCTTCAAACACATAAATTTCCCTAATCGGCTCGGACTCCAACTTTTTGTAGTCAATCTTTGGAAACGGAATCTTGCGATCAGTGCAGTACTCCTGAGTTTGCTTTATGACCTATAGACAAATACAGAAACAACAAAATGACATTTCATCCCATTCTCCTCATAATCTGCTATGTCTTTGTGGTCTCCCTCACCTTGAAGTGGTCCGGTTCCCAAGCGTAGTTCAGAGACAGAATGACGTCCGCGCATCTGTTAGAGCGTAACACAGGAGGGAATCCTGACTTCAGGACAAAAGCAGTGTCCACTAGGCCAAGTGTGGCGTCTGCTGGTGTCAGGGAGTTTGGGAAGGCGTCTGGATGTGTGTCTGCAGAAAGTCCACTTTATCATTTATCATTTCTCAGTTTGATCAAACTGAATCAAAAGGGGAATAGCACTAATTAGGCTGTACTCGACAACATAAATGATGTTCTGACCTTTCCATGTGGTGAAGTCACAGTTCTCACTGTAGTTCCTGTGCAGGTGGAAGCCTCTAAGGAAGTTGAACACTTGACTGATAATGGGGCGGCTGGTCAGAAAGTTACTCAGCTTTTTTGCCAAATTAGTCATAGGGCTGACCTGAAGTGTGTCCGACGTTGATGGTTTGTCATCTTTGTCTACAGATAAGGGAGGATAAAATGTTTTCATTATTTGCATATAGATTAAACAAATTCAAACATAAAACAGAATATTTGCCATCACAAAATTGTAATCACAGCCATCACAGCTGGTAATGTATTTACTCAGTCTGAGTAGTTTTTACTTTTTGGGGGGAAAAAATGTGGTAGCACTTTAGTATAGGGACCAAATCTCACTATTAACTAGTTGCTTATTAGCATGTCTATTATTAACATATTGGCTGTTTATTAGTACTAATAAAGCACATATTATTCATGACTATATTCTACATCCCTAATCCTACCAAATACCTAAACCTAACAACTACCTTACTAACTATTAATAATCTGTAATTAGGAGTTTATTGAGGCAAAATCGTAGCTAATGGTTTATTAATGGTGAAAATAAAGTGTGACCAAAAATGTTCAGAAAAAACTTTAACTTGCTGATTAGTATCTTAGAGTTAGTAATAATGGTTTTAGACACTTGATGCATGTTTTATAATGTGTTTATTTTATTTATTTCTATTGTCTTTGAAATATGGTTAAAGTGTAATGCCAAATGCATTGTATGAATTAAGTTCAAATTTAGTACATTTAAATTATATTAACTTTAATGTCATGCAACACATTTAAATACTCAAGTACTTTACCATGGCTTGTTATCACACATCAAACAGTTGGTTACTTATTTAAAGCACGCAAAAAAATAAAACATAATGATTTAAAATGTAAAACATTTAATTTGAGATCATTACAAATTAAGTAAAAATCTAATTAAAGTGTACTCGCTTTAAGTACACTTAAGTGGACTTTTTTTTCATTAAAGGGGTCATATGATACGATTTTATTTTTCCTTTCTCTTTGGAGTGTTTACAAGCTCTTGGTGCATAAAGAGATCTGTAAAGTTGCAAAGACTAAAGTCGCAATCCCAAAGAGATATTCTTTATAAAAGTTGAGAGTCAAACACGCCTACCTAAAATGGCTCGTTCTAACACGGCCCCACATGTCTACGTCACTATGTGGGAAGATTTGCGTAACTCCGCCCAAATGTTCACACAAAGAAAGAAGGCGTAACGTTTATTCTCGCTGTAGTATTGTTGTTGCCGCTGCCAGGTCGTGAAGGCGCCTGTGTGTTTTCCGTTGTGAAAGCGAGAATACTTTGTTTGGCCTTCCAAAAGAGGACGATAATCCGCTTCGTCATGCCTGGAGCTGAACCATACTGGTCGCTGAGGAAATACATCAAACTTCGCGCTGTGAATCGCCGGATCAGCTTTCACCGTGAACGAAGCAGAGTCCAGCCCGGGGTCGTCACTTGTGGTTGCCGCAAGCCCTCTGGACGCTCCTTCGTCGAATTCGCCGGCCGTGCTGTTCTCAAGCCCGCATGCCTCTGCTCACTCAAGCCGGCCTCAGCTCACTCTAGCCCGCCGTGTGTGACGCTGTTTTCGTTGTGAAAGTGAAACTACTTAATTTGGCCTTCCAAAAGAGGACACGAATAGAATCAGTGGTTAGGTTGTATTTACAACATTGTTCCAGAACAGTTCAACCCAAATGTTCATTTGTGTGCAGCACATTTTATGGATGACTGTTTACTGATCCTGCTAGAGTAGACAACAATGCCGGCTGTTCTGACTCACAGACTGTAAGTATGTTTTAATTTAAAGGATTTGCCATTGACTATTCAAACGCAAAAAGAGTTTTGAGCAGCGTAGAGTAGTGCTTGTTTGTCATTTCTCCGATCACAAATGCAGACATGGTTTTATGTTTACGTGGCGCGAGCAACGCAATGCGAAAAAAAGACAGTATAAGTCATTATAATCAGTAATTATGTCCCCACTGGATGCAACAAATGCCTCGTTTGTAATGGTTTTAATGTTTTTGTCTCGTCTCTCCGGCCGGACAGGGCATCACAGTATGGTAAGGGGCATAACATTTCCGTCACACGCTTGAGGTATTCGGCCAATCACAATGTACTGGATAGCTGGCCAATCACAGCACACCTTGCTTTTCAGATGATGAGCTTTGTAAAAATCGACGCATTTCAGAAAGGCGGAGCATAGAGGAGAAACAATAATGTACAGTATGTGGAAAATAATGTGTTTTTTTAACTTTAAACTACATAAACACATTTCATTACACCAAATACACAAAATAATGTTATTTTTAGCAATAACATATGACCCCTTTAATGTTATGTTATCATTGCCTTGCCTTGCCTAGCATACTGCTTCTTCACAAGGGTACTCAAGGGCAACCAAACTTTTGAGAAGCTGCACAGGGATTATTTGCTCAAGTGGTCTCACTCATTGTCCCTGCCTTCTTTTTACCTGTCTGTATCACTTCTTCCCCAACTTTGCTGGCCCAGGATGGAATCACTCCAGTGACAGCACTCCAAAGCTGAGTCAGACTCAGAGAGAAAACACTGCTCCACATCCCTGCAAACACAACACATTTTGAACAATATAAATACAACTGCCAGTCATTATCTTTAACTTAAAATTCATTAATCAACCTTTAGAATATTTACACTTATTTACCCAATAGAGAGTAAATTCCAGATTCAGGGAGTTTCTTGATCATGTGGCCGAGGTAATATTCACTCCCAAAGTTCTGTGCAGGTATGAAGGCACCATATTTGGTAAATCCAACCTCATATGGGGTGAACTCACACCATTCTGAATGAGAAAAGAACAAAGAGAAACATGGACAACATATCTACAGTAAATACTTCTAGTTGCTCTTAATACAAATAATTGATCTGTTAAGGAATAAACATAATTTACTTATTAAACATAATGGACCCTTATGTTGTAGGATAGGAAGCATCAAGCAAATTAAACCAGCCAAAGTAAATTAAAATCCATTCTTACCAGTCTCTATGGTACATCCTGTCTTGCCATTCTTCATGTTGAGAGCTGTGTAGATGGGAAGAGGGTTCTGGCCCTTTGATAGTGCCATCTGCTGGTCAGAGAGTGTACCCATTTCTTTCTGAGGAAGAAAATAATTTATGAAGTTTCTGATGGAGAAATATATTTGCATTTATTTTTGCTTAAAATGTATTTTGCCTCTGTGATATCAAGGGAGTTTAGTACCTTCCCTTGAATGAGGTATTCTATAGCCAGACCCCACATATCGACAAGAGATACTTGGTGTCCTTCTTTCTCTCTCTCTTCCATCTTCTTTTTGTAGTGCCGTAGCTGCTCAATGGAAAATATACTAAACACGCTTTTTGAAATCTCCTGTTTTACAGACTCCAAAACCACATTTAGGTCATTGTTTGACCAGTTAGCATCACCATAAAGAGAAGCCATAGTCCTATGAGACAATGAAATAAAGTTTGATGTTTAATGACATGATCTCCAATAAAATTTGTGTTTTGAAGCAAAACCAACTGAGAACCACTATTTTAGAGTTGGACAGGCCTGTAGTGCTCCTTATACTCACCAGGTAGAGCCAGAAATCCCTGTGATGTAGCTGACTGTATCAAGAAGCTGGAGTTTCTGAAGAGCTCTTAGGCCTCCGAATGTGCCAGTCATTGCTCTGGTCCCACCGCCAGAACACACAAAGCCACCAATTGGACCGAACAGTCCATCAATAATATATTATAATATATATAGATTATATATATTAATATAAAACTTCTATAGTTGTCTGCTTCCAGTTAAATTGGTTTATTGCAAACTGGTATTTCTTATTTTACTATATTTGTTGTAATTATAACAATTTGTATACAATAGTTTTGCCGTTTTCTTTTGCGCTTTGGTTTTTTCTACTAATTATTGTAACTTCTCGCACCATTCACAGAAATAGCATATTCTGTGCATGCATAAATTAATATTAATAAAGAAATACATTAATTAATTAAATTATTACAATTATTATATAAATTAAATTAAAATGGATGGGAACAATAGTAAAACTGCATGTCAGGTGACTCTGCCAGGAAGTGTGTGTCTGTTGAATGTGTTTATACTCAAGTTTGTGTTTGTTTTCTTGCCTTGCTGGGTTCAGGTGCAGAGCTGAGATTCAAAGCTTTCTGAAGAGCTTGTGACACGACTTTTCGTCTTTTGACCAGAAAATTATTTTCTTCCATTGAAATATCAAAATCCAGACGCACATCCAACTTTTCATCAGAGCTTCAAAACACACACACACACACACACACACGCACGATTATTCTGAGAGATTAAAGGAATCAGATTGAAACCAGTTGAGGAAATGTTGGTGGTTTACAGTGCTTTGTCTCATTTAACTATAATCAATTACACAGTTAAAATCATTCAGGTTTGGTTTATGGATTACATGCCAAAGCACTTTCTTTAAACTGTTCCTGAACTAATTAGAGATAAGCCATTCAAATTATTTACCGGCCCTCTGTGCTTAGTTGCAGATCCACTTCATCCTAAAAGAGTTGCAGTTATTTAGCTGTTCTTTTTGAAACATTGAAAAAATACATGTCTTCCAATTGAGTTTACCAGTACCCACCTTTCCAATGGGCATGGTGAGCTTAATCTGCTGTTTGGCTGGTAATGGTTTCATAGGGACCGATGACAGAATGTCTGCAATCTTTGTATTTATCCTGTCCACTTCTTCCCCAGCCTGGACAAATAACAAACATGCAAACACATAAAAAAGCATTATACACTCTCTGTTAATGATATACATGCTTGATAAATTGATTTGGTAAGAAATCACCAGTTTAATCAATGACACACTTTTGGTGGGATGAGACTAAACTCAGTCTCCAGGTCTCGGTTGATGTAGTAGCGAATGGTCTGTGTGCAGCTGGGGTTTTCCTCAGAGCCTGGGATCAAACAGTCTTCCTTATAAGCGCCTCGCAGTTTTAACATCATGTCCTTCTCCACTGAGGTAAACAGAGGAAAATTTCACATCTTTTTGGCACTGTTCTTAATGGAGCACCATAAAAATGAACAATGTCATATTTATAAAAACTAAAAATTTTATTTTTATTGCATTGTAGAATTTGACTGTTAATTATACTTATGGATTAGAATTATCACTTAAAATACAATTTTTACAAATACAATTTTCTCAAGCTTTCAGTGGCTATTATACAGCCTCATATATATTTAAATATCTGATTGAGGTTTGTTAAAATTAGAGATGTACGGATCTAAACCCAGAAATAACCCAGTGTTCTTCTATTTACCTTAACCGGTGGAGACCGTTGGTGTTTTCCACGTGCACATCGCATGTGCAGCGATGATAGTGGAGGGCTGCCGGTAAAAGATGTGGCAGAAAAATTCAGAGTGCCACTTAGTTCAACAAAGATTTCCAAAGAACAGTTATGTTTTATGCGCTGCTGAAGTATGTGTAAAATATACAGTCATAACAATGTTCTTACCATCAGCACTCCATTAGGCGGGGGGGAAGTGATGTGTGTTCGGCTTCTCAAGCTTGAAAAAGAAAACGACAGTGTAAGAATTAGCGCGTGATGAGGTGTGGGGGGCGGATACGGTGTGATGTGTTCGCGGGTGATACATGATTTTTTCATAAAGAGGAAGACGTGGTTAATGCACTATTATTGCTTTCGATCGTTAACATTCTCATTCACCTCACAGTCACCTCAAACTCCACCCACAGCTCACTCTTTTTCTGGAAAAAAAGTGCATGACAATCAAAAAGACGGATGGGACTAAATCTATTTGTAATGCTTTTCGTTCATACACTGATTTAAAGTAATGGACACAGAATACTTCCACTTCAAAGACTTTGTAAAAATAAAATACAATTATAGTTTCATCATCAAATGATATACCTACCTTATCATCTGTAATGAAGCATTTTGTTTGCTTTTGTCCAGGTGTGAGGTTATTGATGTCGAATAGGATGGTGGAGAAGTAGTCATCTTTCGTTAACTTGTCAGCATCAAATATGTGGAATTCCAAAATGTTCTGAGGAGACGAGAACAAAGTGGTGAGTTTATTTGAGCTCAAAAGTACGGTGGCCGAGAAGTGCAAAACAAAACACAAATCTGAAAACAAAATAACAAATTACAAAAAACATTATAACAAGTCAGAAAACAAAATAAGTCAGAAAACACAACAACAATTCAGAAAACATTATAACAAGTCAGAAAACTATGGAAGCCCGTTTCCGCCACTAAATAAACAATAAACTAAGTCATAATAATGAGAAACTAAGTCATTATTATGAGAAACTAAGTCAGAATAATGAGAAACTAAGTCATAATAATGAGAAACTTTCTCGTAATAATGATTTAACCTAATCCAAAAAAAAAAAAAAAAAAAAAAAAAGGGGGGCCTTCCTCGTGCAAGCGGAACGCAAGAGTGAAGCACGCTAAAGCCCATCTGTTGGTCAAAGCCCATGCAGAACATCACCGCTAACATGGCTTTGTTCTGTCATCTAAAGTGTTATCAGGCTTAGTCTTCATTAAATAATCGTTTCAGATCAATTATCTGTCTGTATTCTTTTGTGTACTAGTTACACTGCCACGATAAGTTATGGCTTCAAACATTCCACCAATATTTCAGTTAGAAATACACAGGCATTTTCTAAGAAATGAAAAAGAGCATTACACATATAAACTTAATTTTAAGGTGTATTTCGATGATTTATTATTTATTAGCTGTCCCTATTCATGCATCACAGCAATGTTAGCGGTGTTCCTGCATGGCTTTGACCAACAGACGGCGCTAGCGTGCTGTCACTCTTGCGTTCCGCAGGCGCTGAGTGAGTCTTTTTTTTTTTTTTTTTTTTTTGGATTAGTCTTAAGTCATTAATTTAGAGAAAGTTTCTCATTTTATGACTTAGTTTCTCATTATTAGACTTAGTTTCTCGAAATAATGATTTAGTTTCTCGTAATAATGATTTAGTTTCTCGTAATAATGACTTAGTTTTCTCATTATTATGACTTAGTTTCTCATTTTTATGACTTAGTTTCTCATTATTATGATTTAGTTTCTCATTATTATGACTTAGTTTATTATTATGACTTAGTTTCTCATTATATTTTCTCGTTATTATGACTTAGTTTCTCGAAATATGACTTAGTTCTCATAGTATTACTTAGTTTCTCATAATAATGACTTAGTTTCTCATTATTATGACTTAGTTTCTCATTATTATGACTTAGTTTCTCATTATTATGACTTAGTTTCTCATAATAATGACTTAACCTAATCCAAAAAAAAAAAAAGACTTCCTCGGCGCCTGCGGAACGCAAGAGAGACAGCACGCTAGCGCCATCTGTTGGACAAAGCCATGCAGGAACACCGCTAACATTGCATGTGATGCATGAAAGGGACAGCTAATAAAACTAATACATCATCGAAATACACATCTATAAATTAAGTTTATATTTGTAATGGCTTTCATTTCTTCATAAAATGGCTGGATTTCTTAACTGAAATATTGGTCTGGAATGTTTGAAGCCATAACTATCTGGCAGAGTAACTATTACACAAAAGACTACATACAGATAATTGATCTGAAATCGTTATTTAATGACAGACTATAGCATGATACATTTTAGATTACAGAACAAAGCAATGTTAGCGGTGTTTCTGCATGGCTTTGACCAACAGATGGCGCTAGCGTGCTGTCCCTCTTGCGTTTACGCAGGCACCGAGGAATCTTTTTTTTTTTTTTTTTTTTTTTTGGATTAGGGTGAAGTCATTATTATGAGAAAGTTTTCTTTTCTTCTCATTATTACGAAACTAATCATTAGTTCGCAAGTTTTTCTCATTATTACGAGAACCAAGTCCATTATTGTGAGAAAATAAGTCTTATTTCGAGAACCTAAGTCATTCTTACGAGAATTTTCTCATTATAACAGATCCTAGTCATAATTTTGAGAAAGTTTCTCAGTATTAGACCTTACAGATTATATTTTTTATTTAGTGGCGGAACTGGCTTTCATAGAAAAAACAATGACAAATTCAAAAACAAAATAACAAGTCAAAAAACACAACGACAAATCTGAAAACAAATTAACAAGTCAGAAAACACAACGACAATTCAGACAAATCGGAAGAGGTAGGTATAGTTTGAGACTGCGCCATTGGTTTGGGATTACTCACCGCTGATCGGACGAGACATCTGTCAATCAACGTATACCGAAAAGAACCAGTCGAAGAACAGCAGAGTCCTGGTAGAAAATTCGGAGGTGGTATTAAAGTAGCTCAGTTTAAATATATTGTATGAATTTCCACCCTTGCTATTGAAAAAAAATACAGGGTGTTATTGACCTTTTATAAAAAAGTGATTGTGGAATCATCAGCTCCAGTGGTGCAGTGATAATCGTGTATCCCATCTTTTGAGGCGAGATCGACCACCCGGGTTCGATCTCGCCTTTTGCCAAGCTTTTTTTTCCTCCCTTTTCAAATCTCGTATTAGCAATGGGTTCTATTTACACTACGTGAAAATAGCAGGATTTTTTTTTTAGCAATATGCTATTTACACTAAATGCAAATACCTCGTTACACTATGTTAAACTAGCAGGATTTCTACTATCAAGTATACTACTTGTTGCAAATAGTGGCAATTATCTGCCTTCAGTATTGTAGTACATTATAAAAAAGTATGCAATAATAACGTATTGAGTGTAACTTATAATTTTAATTATTAAATTATTCAATGGGGAAAAAAAAAAATTCCACCTTATTGGTACAATAACGCCCTCCCTACACCTACCCCTAAACCCCTACCAAATACTTTATTTTCAACTTTTTGATTATTTCCTTAATTTTATTGAAAATAAATGCCTTTACGGTGTGATACGAGATTTGAAAAGGGAGGGGAAAAAAGTTTGGCAAAAGGTGGGATCGAACCCGGGTCGATCGTGTCAAAAAGCCAAGGTCAAGTACTTATCCATCTGCACCACTGAAGCTAATGATATACAGCCACTTCTAACTAAATCTAAATATACACCCCGTATTTTTTATTCCAGAGTAAGGGCAATTCATACAATACATTTAAAATGAGCTACTTTAATACCATATCCGAACTTTCTACCAGGACATTTCTGCTGTTCTTCGGCTGGTTCTTCCTGAATACCTTGATTGACAGATGTCTCGTCCAATCAACGGTGAGTAATCCCAAACCAATTGCGCTGTCTCAAACTATACCTACCTCATCCGGTTTGTCTGAATTGTCGTTGTGCTTTCTGACTTGTTAATTTTTTTTCGGATTTGTCATTGTGCTTTCTGACCTGTTATTTTGGGTTTTTGAGAATTTGCCTTGTGTTTTCCCTGATTGGTATAAATGTTTTCGAAATTGTTTGTTGTGGCTTTCTGAATTGTTTTTTTGTTTTTTAGACTTGCATTTGCATTTGTAATTTGTTATTTTGTTTTCAGAATTGTGATTTGTTCTGCACTTCTCGCCCACCGTACTAAAGCTCTCTCTCTTGCTCTACATTAGAGGATTCAAATAAAATGTCAAAATTCTGCTTTGCAAACCCATCATATCACATGTATCACAACTAAGCATTTTTACTCAAGTTCATATAATATTAATTACTTTAGAAAAGCAAAACTACTAAATAAAATCATTCTAGAATTCTGGTTTATAATACATGGCAGCAGTTCTGATAAAGCCATTGGGGGGAATATTTTGGGGATATAGATTAAGTAATTTTTCTTATTTGTATAGAATTACTTTGCTGTTATACCAGCGTTTGACTGTTATTGACGTTACCAGCATGTCATTCATCACTTTTTATTCAAGAACAATGTGGGTGGAGAATGCTGTCAGCTGAGATTGAAAGGGCAAGGCACATTCACAACAAAATGTTTTCGTCAAGAAAACCCTAATTAATAAACGCAAGCAATAATTTCCCTCTAAAAGAGTTTTCTTGCAAGTGTCCAAAGCTGATTTGTTCACCTTGACTCCACTGTGAACTCTGAAATGAAATGTTTCATTCCAATTTGGTGCATTACTGTTTTTCACTGTCTTCGTGCGATGGCAGCAAGCACAGGCCGAGGGTAACTTTAAGACGACGTAGCAGTCACATTTAGACACTGAGAGAGAGAGCAAAGTCTGAGCTTCACTAAGCACTTGTTAGATGAAGTATGTAGTATGCAGTAAATCAAGTCAGCAAAGGCAAACAAACATCTAATACTCCCAAAACACCTGATTTAAAGGATTTTTCATCAATATTTCACCACAAGTCAGAAGGTTTTTGAGAGCTGATGGACTCACAAAGGTCATACGACCGATTGAATTTTCCCCGCTGCACTGTGACACTGAGGTTCCAGTACGGCATGAACTCTTTCTGTGAAACACAATGAAATGAAACTGGTTTAGACAGACGTAGCAGTATTTTCATCTGAATTTGTAACAGCGACATATATACTTTATGTTAGCTTATATGGAGTATGTGAATTCATTTCACTCATTTGAAGTGAACTCTTCAGGCTGTACTTACTAGAGTATACTATCACTGAAAAGAAAATATAGTGTAGAAACCATTTTTACTGAAATTGCTGGTAAATTTCATAAATAAATATTAAAAAGACAGAAAGTAATATTAAATTAAAAGTGAAGTTTGAAGGGAAAAAACTGAAATATTTAAAATGTACCCCAATAAACTAGGCATTTCAGTGTATTGTTTTTCATAATCATGTATTCAGTAAACAATATAACATTGTTGATAATGTCGTTCATTTTTGCACTTAATTTTTCATTTAAATGTTGCAGTTTTGTAATGCTATTGTTGTTATTACAATTACACAAAAATAACTTTTTTTAATTATCTTAGCAAGGCAAGCAAATTAGTCTTGTCAGAAAGAGGTTTACATTTTACTTGAAATGTTCTACTTTTCATTCTCATCCAAATAATTTTGAGTAAACATAAAAATATTTGTTTTACAAAAGTATTCAAATGAATTGCCAAATTCATCAGAGTCAATTATCTGTGAGCTAATGTACCTTCAGCATTGTTGTCTTCTCCTCAGTAGGCCTACAGTGAAGTCTCAAAATCAAAAGATGAAATGAAGATCTCTCTAGTCTCACAACTGAAATATAACACAGAAAACCTGAGAGACTTGTTTATCTCCAGCCCTTCGCACCCTGATAAAATATTTGATAGTGTTTTATTGTTTAAAGTGTTGAAGGTGGGATAAAAAATTATCCTCCTTCTGTTTGCAATCATCCTCCATCTCTATAATATAGTGTTAATGTGTTGAACTTAAAAAAATTGCTAAAAATATTTTTGAAAAGATAAGTTATCAATGGCTACATGCCAACATTACATATCTTGTCTGGTGTGGACTGTCTTTGATTATAAAAACAAAAGTGACACATCCAGGCTCGACTTTAAAAAAAAACTAAGATTTCAGTTATATTACAAGGAATGTTGTGTGTTTATGAAAACCCTCCCATGCCCATGAATACCAGCCTAGCCTTCTTTCATTCAAATGCACTGTTAGTCATCACACTCCTTCTGATTCATGGTCTAATCTGAGAAAATTGAGCTATTATAAACATTAACGTTGCATTGTTTGTTGTTATTTGCTCATTTTGCAGATGATTATGTATGCGTATTAAATGCTTCTATATAATGTGGAAAATGTTATAAAATAACAGTGATTATCTGATAATCTGCTTATTCTAGATCTAGAATAAGGCCCTATCATTCAACTCCATAAGAATGCTCTTTTTCTGAATCTATAACAGTTTCATTTACTGGCCGTTGATATTTTCAGTAGTGTGGTTTGTTTGTATAGCTGACATTTGCTCATACCTTGCAAAGCCTGCTTTGAATCCACGAAAGACTCTAGGATCCTAGTGTTATAGTGAAACTATTTAGTGACGTCTAGACATGCAGTGCATAGATATGGCACACCCCAACGATACTCTATAATGAAACAATAGGGAATCACAGCAAAAAACTTCAGTTTCTCTAAGTAAATGAGTCATATTGACTACAAGAACCTGCCACATATTTTATCATAATATGTCTCTACTACTGATATTGTTAAAATACTGTTGTCATGAGTGTTTCTTTAAACAGAAAAAAAAGAGTACTGTGCTTAATTAGCCAATCAGAAATGAATCATTTTGACATCAAGTTGGTTGGCATGTCTTTGGCCAGAGGGCTAATATCTAGTGATGTCTGTCTGTCAGTAAAATAAAATAAAATAGTCTTTTAATTAATTAATTAGGTTTAACTGTGTTGCCAGATAAGTGGTCTCTAACCGTTTTTGTTGAAAATAAGAATCAAAATAGTGTCAAAGTTACAACAACCAAGTGATGAAGTTTATTGCACTTTTTAGAACACTTTGAATTACTGATGAAGAAAATAGAGTTGAAATGACAGAAATGACTGTGACAAGTTAAATGGACAGGAACAAAGATGCTGTTTTATTATCCACTTAAAAATAAATAATGTGAAGCTAATATTGAATAGTATAGCATCACAAATAATTTTTTCATTTAATAATATTCTTGACAACTTAATTTTAAGGATGCAGGTTTTCTTCACAGTAACGGTGCTGCAGATCACTGTTCTTCAGTCTTCCATGTTTTTTGTGATCCTGGTTTTGGTGTAGATGCTGAACTGGTCTTTCCTACAGCTGCCTTCTCCTTTTTGCCTTGGCTATCATCACCCGTTTGCCTTTCTCTGTTTCGGTTTAATGCTTTGTTTAGCGCATTCAAAATGACATCTTTGTTGTTTTGGATGTTGTAGGAAGTGAGGTTGATGAGCCTCTGGAAGTCCTCTGGTGTGTAAGTCAATTTGTGGGTGAGATATGGGGAGGTGCTACTGTTAAATTCAACATCAATCGCTCCCTCCTTCCGCTCCTTCTCACCCTCCCTCTTCACTCCTAAACCACACCCATACACACAATTTTACATGAGCATTTTTACAATGAAGTGCATTCTTGGTTATTTGAGCTGATGTACCAAACAATAGCAATATCCAATCACACTATACTACAATTAAGCTGTTAAAAGTGCTTTAGATGTAGCAAAAGTATGGATAAATATTGTTGAAGTTTTAAATATGTTTTTAAAATATATTCAAATTTTAAACAAATTTTAAACAGTAAATTTCTCAATATTACTATTTTACTGTATTTTGATAAAAAATGGCAGCCTTGGTGAGCATTAAAGATCCTTTTTGAACAGTAGTGTATATTGTCCATTTTTATGGATACATGTATATTTATTGTCAAAAATATAGACAAAATCTATATAAAATATACACAATATATATTTTATATTTATGTGTATTTACACAATATAACATTAACATTTTAACCATGTTTGAGGAATATAAATACAGTCCTGCCTTAGAAGCACTGTAATTCCTATTAGGAATATGGCAGAAGGGATGTAAAGAGTGATGGTAGTGCTTACCAGGAGCTTTGAACTGCTTGAATGAGACATTGACCAAGGGAAAGTGAAGCACTATGGGAGCTTCCGGATTGTCTTTATCCTCAAACACGTAAACTTCCTTCAGCGGCTCTGACTCCACCTTTTTGAAATCGATCTTTGGAAATGGAATATTCCGATCAGCACAGTATTCCTGAGATTGCTTTATGACCTATTGGACACAAACAGGCATAATTTTTATTTTTTTAAGTTCCTGATATCTGCATTTCAATCAAAACTTATAGAATATTCCAGGTCCTCACCTTAAACTGATCTGGTTCCCAAGAGTAGTTTAGAGACAGAATAACGTCCACATGTCTGTGAGAGCGAACCAAAGGAGGAAATCCTGCATTTACGGCAAATCCAGCATCTACTAAGTTCAGCACAGGATCAGCTGGAGTCATGGTGTTAGGAAAGGCATCTGGGTGTGTGTCTGTAGACAGAGCATGAATATTATGGATGACTCCAAACACTATCAGCTATTTAGGTATAAACAGCCTTGGTTATATTTCATACAATGACAGACATCCCCAAATTACATCCACACACATGAAATAACACTAATATAATATATAGCCCATCTGAAGAAAAAATATAATAAACACAGAATGCACACTTGAAATGGTCAGTGGTATAAGTAGAGCTCTAGACCTTTCCATGCGATGAAGCCCGTGTTCTTATTGTAGCTGTTGTGCAGGTTGAAGCCCCTCAGGAAGTTGTACATCTGGCTGACAATGGGGCGGCTGGTCATAAAGCCACACATCATTTTAGCAAAGTCAGTCACAGGGCTGATCAGGTATGTGCCAAGTGCTGTTGGTTTACTATCAGTCTCTTTACAGAAGAAAACAAGAAGACAATTGCATCATGTCACTGTATAATAATTAAACACAAATGTAACTACCATTCAAAAGTTTGGGGTCGGTAAGATTTGTTTTTTGAAAGAAGTCTGATGAGAATGTAATGCATTTATTTAATCAAAACTACAATAAAACAGTAATATTGGGAAATATTGTCACAATTTAATCTTTAACATTGTATTTGTCAATAAAAATATGTTTTTAAATATAATTTATTCCAGTGAAGGCTAAGCTGAATTCCAGTGTTCAGTGTCACATGATCCTTCAGAAATCATTCTAATATGCTGATTTTCTGCTCAAGAAAAATTTCTTGTAATGATCATGAAACTCTTAAGTTAGGGGTTAAAATGCAACACAAACTCTCACCTGTGTTACTCACTCCTCCTCCAGCCCAAGGCGTCCAGGAAGGTTTGACTCCTGTGGCAAGACTCCAGATATCTGTCAGATTTATAGAGAAAATGCTGCTCCACATTCCTTTAAAACCACACACAGAGTTTGGAATTATTAATTGTGGCTGATTACAGTTTACATCATTTGCTTACAGCACAGGATCATGTTCAAATAGAGATGTAGACTCCCCCTACTGGTCATAATAAGCAACACAATTTTTTTTAGATCCTGGGTGCAACATGCCACTTTCTCCTTCTCTTTCTTACGGCCTTCAATTTTTCTTTTGTTTCATGTTTTCATTATGTGCATAAACGCACATACACTCAAACTCACCTACAAGAAAGGACAATCCAGTTTCAGGGAGTTTCTTGACCATGTGACCGAGGTAATATTCACTCCCGAAGTTCTGTGCAGGTACAAAGGCACCATATTTGGGAAATCCAACCTCATATGGAGTGAATTCACACCATTCTAAACAGGAAACAGAAAGAAACATAGGATTATTGATCTGTTATAAGCTCTTTTATTCGCAACATCAAGCTACAAGCTAATTGTTTATTACCTACTCCTTACTTAAGCATACAGTGAACCTATTCTAAAATGTTCTGTAACTCTTTGGATAAGAAAATTATTTGCATGTGTTTATATCTTCAGAACAGTTGCTGAATAGTCTCTTATAGCTATTGATACTGTACATCACTTCACGGGAAGCTGATACAACAATGTATCCAACAGTCATTGCACATCACTCCAGCACTTGAAGAAGTTTGAATAATATAAAGGCAGTAAAAAAGGATTTGTACTTGACTGGTCACAATTATAAAGTGCACAAGGTGCAACAGCTACAATGCAACATTCATAATTATACTTCTAATATAATCAAATGACATTTATTTTCATATTAAACATCACAACAGACATTTACTGCTTTTAAATGACAATTTATATTAATTACATGTCAAATAAAACATGAATGTATTATACAAGTATAATACAAAAACCTATGGTATTTTATATTAGATTTATTTACAGAATTATACTATAATACCTTGAGCTCCTCTAATATGCAAGTGTCAACTATGTTTAATGACGTTGCAGTTTGTTCAGAATGAACGCATTTAATCAAATGGCATGAACTTCAATACAAACAAACTTTTGACTATATAAGAAAGTCTGGTTCACTTATTAGACTGTATGAGTTTATAATATGTAAACTGTCTGACAAATAGGTAAAAAAAAATCAAACACATTTTGATGATATAAACACTATCTTGTTCAAACTATTGCACAGCAGTTTCTATGTACATGTACATATTATACTTAAGCATTTTGATATATCAAGTATATTATTCCATGAACATACCGTATCTCTTAAAACAAAGTAGAACATACATTGACGCCCAATGACATCATGCCACCTTGACTCAAATAGTGTGTGAGACCAGTATAGCAGGCAGTATCTACGTCCTAAACAAATTATGTTATTTACAGAAAGCGTGCTTAAGCACAATTGTGTTTGTTTGACACAGTTAATACTGCGGTATTATGAACTTACCGCCCATGTGTTGTTTACATACATTTTTTATATGTGAAGATGATTCAGACTTATGTCTTAGTCTGAAACAAGAAGCTGAATGGCACTTAAATATTTTATTAGTACATACCTGCATCTATTACACTTTCTGTTTTGCCATGCTTTAGGTTAACAGCTGTGAATATGGGGAGAGGGTTCTGGCCTTCAGACACTGTCCTCTGCATTCCAGATAGTGTACCCATGGGTTTCTATAAAAGTAAAGTGTATTATATTGTGTACCAAATTTGAACACACAGTTAAAACTGACAAGCAAACACTATTTGTGCTTTTTTTTTTTACCTTCCCTTGGAAAAGATACTCTAACGCAAGACCCCACATGTCGATGAGAGACACAAGGTGTCCTTCCTTCTCTCGCTCTTCCATCCTCTGTTTGTACTCCTTTAGCTGCTCTAAGGAAAACATACTGAGTGCCTTTTTAGAGAGCTCCTTCTTTATAGACTCCATAGACTTGTCAATGCCACCGTTTGACCAGTTAGGGTCTCCATAAAGAGAGCCTAGGGCCCTGAAATAATAATAATAATTAATGCATTTAGCAGAGACTTAGAGTGCATTCAGGCTATACATTTTTTATCAGTATATGTGTTCCCTGGGAATCAAACCCACAACCTTTTGTGCTGCTAACGCAATGCTCTACCACTGAGCCACAGGAACATGTACTATGTTTATTATGAAATACGAGGATTAAACAAAAAACTTACAGGAGAAATGGCACACATGGTTTTTATCAGTCTGTCTAGAAACAAAGTCATGTTTAAAAATACATTAAGACTCCTCATTCTCACCAAGTAGCACCTGAAACCCCTGTGATGTAGCTGACTGCATCAAGAAGCTGGATCTTCTGCAGACCCTGAAGGCTACCGTATGTGCTTGTTAATGCTCTGCTCCCACCACCAGAACACACCACAGCCACCACTGGGACCTGAGGAGTCATATCAAACACAGAATTCAATTTTAGTCTATTTGTTGTTGGGTATTTGTATTCTATACAAACAATAGAATCAAAATTTGACTTTGATTGTACAATAGGAAAACATCCCTCAGTTCTTTGCTGAGTATCTGGGTGATTTGTGCTTGTGTATAAAGTACCTTGCTGGGCTTAGGTGCAGAGCTGAGCTTCAGGGCTTTCTGTAGAGCCTGTGACACGACTTTTTTTCTCTTCACCAGAAAATTATTTTCTTCCACTGGGATATCAAAATCCAGACGCACATCCAGCTCTTCATCAGAGCTTCAGAACACACAAAACCATTTTTATTCTGAGGTTAGGATGGATTTGAAATGAAAGCTGATACATTGTATTGTAATTTACAATATTTCATTTAATACATTCAAATTATAATTTACTATTAAACTACTACTGAAGATAGATGTGAATTAATTCATGATTTGTTACCGGTCATCCGTATTCAGTTGCAGATCAACTTTATTCTTTGAAAAAAAAGAAAGGTCTTTTTAGATAAAATGCACAAAATATGAGTATAAATACAGGATTGTTTAATATATTAATTATGAGAAAAGATGGTGAGAAATTTATATTACTTAGTTACTGTATTATGTGTTACTATATTATCAATAAACCATTTTTGGAGTGTCCAAAAATGCCATGCATCCAAAATAAATGATTTGTCAATATGTGTGTGACATGTATATATAAATACACACACATACAGTATATATTTTGAAAATATTTACGTATTTATATTCATATAATTTATATTAGATATAAATATATTTAATATATAAACAAAACATATTTTTCTGAAATATATACAGGCATGTGTGTGAATTTATATATACATAATAAATATACACAGTACACACACATATATTATGTAAACATATTTACACAACTTTATTTTGGATGCGATAAATTGCGGTTAATCGTTTGGCAGCACTAATTGAGATTTAATCAATTAATGAATCAATAACTCACCTCTCCCAGAGGCAAAGAGACCGTAATCTGTTGTTTGGCTGGTAATGGTTTTAAAGGGATAGAAGTCAATCCAGTGTCCACAGGGTCTGGAACAGCAGCATCCACTACTGTCCCAATCTGGAGAAAAGTATGTTCAAGCAAACATTTAAAGCCAAACTTTGTTTGTTTCATGTGCTTTATAAATCTACAAGCCATTATGTGAGGTACTGTATACATACATACTGTTTCATAAGTAATAAATTGTATGTGGTAGATTTTACAGCAATTTACAATAAAATTGTAATGCCAGTTGTCATGGATGACTTACATTTGCTGGGCTGACAATAGTCTCTGAGGTCAGATTAAGTTCAGTTTCCAGGTCTCGGTTGATGTAGTAACGTAACGTTTTCAGGGTGCTGGAGCTTTCCTCAGAATTTGAGATCACAAACTCCTCTTTGTATGCCCCTTTCAGTTTTATCACCATGTTCTGCGTTGCTGGAACACAGAGAATAAGCAAAAAACACCTAAATCCAGGATTATATGTGTTTCCAAAATGTATTTATATAACAGAACATTTTAACATTTAATTTTCTTTTACAGTTATTTCTGAACATCACTGAATTCCCAGTAGCTGTCTAATATCATTTACATTTATATCATAACATTTGCATGGGAAATGTGGATGAAAATGTCTTTATTTACCTTCAGTCTTCTTTAGAAGCTTGTCTATCTCCACATTCAGCTCACAAAAAGGACCTGCCTATTTTAAAAGGAAAGCATAAAGCTTATCTGATAAAGGTTATCTTATATATTTTTGAGGGTTTAGTTAAGAGTGCATGTAGCCTATATTAAAACTGTAGCTTTTTAGGAAGACACCTTCTTATACTGTACATCAGAAAATCATTTTAAATCATCTGACTGCAACTCATGATACAGATAAGAAAGCTGTAGTAAAGGTTTTACCACCAAAACTCCATTAGAGATGCATGCCGTTGGTGTCTCAGAGCTGCAACACATTTGTGTGTTAAACACAAAACAGACACTTTCAGATTTATGTGTATAGACACATTCAACTGTACAACCGGTTCTCACTTGTACCTATTTTTGCAAATGCTCACTAGAACTGCTGAAGGCATACTCACTCACCTCTTAGTGATCTCAAACTCCACCCACAGTTCATCCTTGGTCTGAAAACGAAAGTAGTCACAAATTAAATATCAAGGGCTCTATCAACTAAGTGTTTATTTTATGTTGAAATGTCTGTTTAGATATGAGATCTCCATATAGCACTGACCTTGTCATTTATTATAAAGCATTTGGTCTCCTTTTTCCCAGGTGTGAGGTTATTGATGTCAAATAGGATAGTGGCACAATGGTCGTCTCTCATTAATGGATCCTCATCATAGATCAAGATCTCTAGAATGTTCTTGGTATAGAAAAGAGCAAAAAAGGAGTTACACATCTTACTGGAGACATAAATAGCAGAGGTTAGAAATAGGATATAATATAATAAAACATTCTAAGATCAGACAACATTTTTAGTGGTTTACCTTGATGTTGCTGTGCACTCTGAAAGTGAAAGTTTCATTCCATTCAGGTTTCTTGCTATTTGATATAGTCTTGGTGCGATTTGTACGGACCGATGCTGTGGGTAAGTTCAGGATGACATAGCAGTCAGACGCAGTCACTAAAGAGAAATTGAGGTAGGGTTGGAAAAGTTGGCTGACAGAATTAAGTGTTGATCTATTTGTATGCATGTATACTCATAAATAGAGGTTACTGTTGGACTAGTTGTCAAATTGTAGGGCTAAAGGCTTTTGAAAGCCCAGAAACACCTTTAAAAATCTGTTACCTTGGCAAAGTGTTATACTGATATTTATACTGATTTAGACTTTGAGATTAGAAAAAAGATTGCATCCCTCTACATACAGTATAGTGCATGTGTAACTAGCAGAGCAAGTTCAAGCAACAACACACATTTTTTATCAAAACGGCAAACCAGTTTAGTTTGCTTTAAACTTTGTACATACTGTAATCTTTGTTATTATTGAAATAAAAAATGTTTGTTTTAAACTTTACACTGCTGCTAAAAAGAAAATTAAAATTTGTAAATGGATATATTTGGCTGCTGCTAAGAGGACAAATTGTCTCACAGTAGTCATAGGACTGATCGATCTTCGCATGCAAAACTTTGACTGACAAGTTCCAGTATGGCTTGACTTCTCTCTGTTGAAAGCAAACAACCAGACACAGAAAATGAAGTGGTTGAGAAATAATGAAAAATAATGTCATCTGACTACAAAAGTGTATGTAAAACACATAATCTATGATCACAAGATCTATGCTGTTTACTGACATAGTAAAACAAAGTCAAGTACTGTTTGTTACAATTAATGTCACTTTGCAAAAATCTCAATTACATTACAATCATATAAAGAAATCCAAAAAGGAAATACTAGCTAACCTTAAGCATTGTTGAATGTTTGCGCTGAGATCTGGATCCAGCTGCCTGTGAAACTCAAATGAGAATGCATGTGAATGCAAAAGGTGGCGCATGCGCAGCTTGAAAAGCTTTTTTTCCTGCTTATCCAGAATACATTCCAAGAATACATATTGGTTTTCTTATAAAGTCACAAGTCAGCCTTCTCATCCACAATGCAGGTTTTCATAACAACGCATAAATATTGTTAAGACATGCCAGAACAAGACAGAATGCTTTTACAGTGAACTGATATAAATCTATGTAAGTAACAGGAGAGCATACATTCACTATGATCGGGAATTCAACATAAAATTCCTCTGTAATGACAGTTTTTTGCTTCTACAAAAACATTTTAAAGCTGTCATCGCTCTTACAATGTTTCACCCAGTTTCATTTCTAAACTTATGCAAGTGTTCACATTGCAGAGTTTTGTCACCTCAAAATGATGTCTGATGTTCTGCTTATATGAAGTTGCATTATTTGAGTCTGCATGGTACATTCACTTGCTGACTCATTTTCAATGGATTTTAAGTGGCTACTCACCCAGGTCAATGAATAAAAGGTTGCTTTAGAAGAATATCTTCAGACTGTCTAGGTCTGTCTGGGACTCTGGGTATAACTTGTAAAGTAGCTTGAGTGCTGTTCCTCTTTTTAAGCCAATATCACAAGGTCATGGCTGTAAAACTATTCAGCAAAAACATTTTCTGATTAAAATTCACATCCCATTTCTTTGTAAGTGTTACTGTAACATGCAGATTTAAATACAAAGAGAAAAATAGAATGATGAATGAAGACTGTTACGCCTATTTTTTAATATTTTTTAGAACTTGATAGAAAGAAGAACAGCAATTATTTTTCTTATCCCATAAAAAGACTACTACTTACCTATAAATTACACAGCAGTGTCAACACGTTATCATTGGCAGTATTGTCACTGTGTTTTATGCATGTGCCGGTATCGCCCAAGGTGTCCAAAAACAAGTACGTTGCCAGTGGGTGGGGCAAGTATCTTTATTTAATTCACAGTAAAGCACAAAAGACATGCTGTTTCAGTCAACCAATTACTGACTAGTAAACAGTTAGTCTCCACCTGCATTTTGAACATATGACCACATACTTGCCCTTCTCAAATACTTGATATCACCACTAAGATGTCTGATCCAAAAAGACAACAATAAGCATAGTTCAACTTAATAATTAAATACAAATTCTCCTCTAACACTGTGAAATCTGTTTGTTTTATCATGTAGTGTGCGTGACACTGCTGTACTTCAAAACTGTAATTATACATGCTGCTTTACATGCTGCTGTTGTGACTCCATATTACAGTTTTTTCAACTGCTTACACACAACATCTTTACTTGTCACACAATTTCTGAAACCTGACACTCAAACACCAGAACCACACACCAAATCTGCAAAACCATACACTAATTCTCGGCCTTTGACTCAGTTTTCAATTTCATAAAACACTTTTTGCAAAACACAACACACAATTCTCTATGTAACAGGAATTAATCTAACAGGAATTAATATTATGGCAAAAGTAAAACAAACTTTTTGCATTTCTGTTTACAGTGTAAATGTTTGTGTAGGTGTGTACAGTATACACACACACACAGAGAGAGAGAATATGCATACAAGCCAAGTCAGAAAGTCAACTTTATTTCTAAAGTACTTTATACAATATAGATTGTTTCACAGAATCTTCACAATAGCATCAAATTCAAATTCTGCTGTAAAGCAGCTCTAACAAGTCAAGTGTCATTATACTGTACAACTCAAGTCAGTTCAGTTGCATAACTGTAAAATTCATCAGTTGTACATACATATTGTATATAAACTTGGATATGGATAACGATATTGCCATTTACCTGTTTCAAAGTTATTATTTGCTTGTTTTAAGTTAATGCCATATGTGCTTTGAGATAAAGATGCTAAAACTTGCAAAACCTGAATAAACAACAATTGTGAAAGTTAGATGTCTGAGTTAGATGTCTGAGTTTGACAGTGGTGAAGAGAGCATGTTGCAGCATCAAACAGACATGAGACAGACAAAGACTACGAAGAAGAAAGTGCTAGACGCAGATAGCAGCGTAAGCCACAAAGGAAAGACATCCATCATTGGTCACACAGACACTGATGTGTAATTGGAATAACCCAAAATGATGTATAAAAGTAAACCACTATTCAGATGCTGCCTGTATTAAGCGTGAAGGACACTGATAAACTACTAATGGGCGCTTAACAGCATCTCAAGTATTGCTGCTTAGAGTTTGGTTATAGAATTTGTAACTTAGCTGATTTTTTGTTGTATTTTTGCATTTAATGTAACCAATAAAATAAGAGATTTTATTGTTATGATTGCCTCCCGTGAGACTACTTTTAACTACAAACTAAGCCTCAGACAAGAACAACCACAAGGGAGTCTTCTACGTCATTCCTACTGAGTACTTTATGGTTTAGGCTATTTGACTTTCATTACCCTACCTGAATAATTATAGGGTTAAAGGTGTAAGATAAAAGGACACAGAGTAACAAAACAGAAATTGGCAGAAATTGTCCTCACAGGTTATCATGTTTTATTATATTACTGAGGACATTTGGCCCTCACTCACAAGTATAGCCAAACCTGTACACATACTGTAGGCCTTACCTGCCAATTAATTTAACATAGCCTAATAAATCCTAATATTTATTAACAAAACATTGTTTTGATGTTACCTTTCACATTTACGCTGTGTTTTAACTGTTTAAATGTAGCTTTAAAATGTCTATAATAGACAGTTTAATGACAGGCTCAATTATTGTGACAACTTACCCCATCGCGCCGTTTGTTGTCAAACCGTTATCAAAGAACGGTATCTTTTTCGTTGCCAGCTGCCGAATCGCTGGGCCACAATGTGGAAATGTTCAAAACCCTTTTTGTAGCCAAAACTCTTAAGTTATGCGTCTATACAGGAATTAACTTAAAAATAATAATTATTATTATTATTTATTGTAACAAATAATTACTGGAATAAATAAAAGTTACAACTAGCCTCGTGTGAAGTCGTTATGCCACCAGAAGATGGCGCCAGTCGCTAAAATGTAGGGGACTGAGGAAGCGTCGACTCGACACAAACACTTTGGAAACGCATTGACAAATGTGCTCAAGGTCTGTTTCCATTCTCCACATTTTTGTAAACAAGTTTTAACCTACGTTTCCTCTTTCCAGGCTACTTTTGATTATAGATACTTCTCCAGTGGCTCAATTAACCAACTGCTGAAATATATCAACTACTACTGACGGTATGTGTTCCCAGATTTTGTTCACGTTCTTCGCTAAAAGAAATCTTAAGAAACACATTTCAGTGTATGTGCAGTAAAGGTGTCCTAACCAGACTTTGTATTGACTGCATCTTTTTGAATCACTCCAGCACAGTCCCATTTATTCACATACAGATCCCCTATTCCCAAAATGCCGCCCACAGCTGCAAATCGTCTGTGCATTATATTCCACCGCGTATCGCATTAATTTACCCTCAAACTCATAGCGGTGCTGTAACAGCTTGAGGTCTTTAGGATGCTCCTATAAGTAGAGCTTTGTGGATGAAATCCTGAAAGTGGGACAGTAGCGGCGAAAGGGAGAGCTTTATCCTAAAAAGCCTAAATGCTGCATGACATTTTATAACTGCAGATTGTTCCACTGGGAAAATATTTCCACATTTGTCAGAAAATGACTTTCAAATCTATTATTTTTAGATAAATGTAACATGTATTTATCAGTGCAAATATCTTTGTTGATTTTCTTTGTGTAAAGAGAAAAGAAAATCATGAAAATGTTTACAGTTCCTTTGTTTAAAAGAATAAATGTTTTTCTTTCAAATTCTTTTTTCCCCGTAGAATACAAAGCTTTTGTGTGCCTTTTGAATTCTTTAAAAAACTTTAAATGACTGTACTTTTTAATTTTACAAGACCGTGTTTGCTTTTGTAGCACACAAATTCCTCATCTCTTTGCAGCCCAGCTCATTGAATTGAAATTGGAGTGATTGTCTGAGATTTCGTCTCGAAGATGAGCGCCATGGCTACAAACACCCCTCCTGCTCCACCTGTAATGGCTCTGAAACCCCACATTAGACCCTCACAAAATGTGCTCTGATGAGAAACCTCAGCCTGTGTGCTTACACACACACACACACACACACACACACACACACACACAGACAGACACAGACTCCAGGTCAGACTGACACACTTAGATGAAGCTGTGTTTTTTTTTCTCTGCTGGTATTATATGGTCTATTATGATTTGAAGATGGTTCCTAGCACTGTTTTGAATAGGAGAGCAGAGGCTGAGAGATGCTATTGATTTGTTAAATCTGAATGAGAGGCTTTAGGTAACAGGATGGAAGAGAAAGAGAGGGAACATTGACGACATGCCATCCAGAACAATTATCTGAAAATCACTTCCGTTTGAAAACAGCCAGGTCTGTGTCTAATCCTTGAGAATATACAAACCTCCATGCAATTTTGAGACATTGCATGTAAAACAATGATTATATGACCTGCCTGAAAGTACCAGACTTCAAAAATGTTCTATTTGATTGTCTACAAATAAACACTTTATAATACACATACACAATCAGCTATAGCATATTTAATTATATATAATTGTTATATATATATATATAATTTTCCCCCCCTGCATAAGTATCCTATTGAGGTGAGGCAAATATTATGCAGTAATACAGTATAATATCATTTATGTTAGTATTATTTTATGAAACTAGTAATTTTCTAGTTTCCACTTAAATTGTGTATTTACACAGTAAGAAGTGTAGAAACGGGGCTAAATGTACTGTGTTAATATGAAAGAATTTTCCGTATTGATTTTCACATATTTTTACCAGTATTTTGAATTACAGAATGGGTTGTGTTGTGTTTTAGGGTTAAAAGAAATGTCTGTTAACTTCAGGGATAATGTCCTGGCTGAAAATTATCAGTAACTTTTCCATTTTTCTAATGATTTTTTGTTGAAGTCTACATATAGATAGATAGATAGATCTTAGAAATGTAAAAATTCTACTTGACTGATTTAAAATAAATTCACTATACTTTATATACTCTTACCCAATTTATAGAGACCCCTTAAAAATACACTTAATCAGTAAATACAAACACCTCAATTTTTGTTTGCGCTGTTTATCTCTTTTAAATTTCTATACATTCTGTTTTTTGCAAAAATAAAAAAAAAGCTCATAAATCATTTGAATAATCACCATGTAATTCAAACCTGTAAGCATTATTATGTTGTGGATTCATTGGACATTACTTTTTATTACTGTTTTAGTGCAGGCCATGTTTGTATTTACATGTCACAGCAAGGTTCAAACTCCTGAACTTTCTTACTTTGTCTAGATAGAAGCAGCTGTCTGTTTCATCCCCCCCAACACAAGCAACAATCCACCTTTGTGCGAGAGTATGAACTTTTCAGAATATCATTTCAGAACAACCCCTCTCTAGCAGTAGCACGGTATGTTTTGAAACCATTCCCAGGTTTTGGCTACTTGTACATTTGACACGTAGATGGCAGAAAGAGGTACAAGGAACATTAGCAGAATATAGGTGTTAGCGATATAGAAGAGAGTCTGCCTAGCTCTACTAATGAGCTATTAAGAGCAAGATAGGACTCAAGTCTCTCCCCCTCGGCCTCTTTTGCAGCCAAAACACACTTTGTCTGGTAATGGGTGTATTAGCGGAGTAAGAATGCACTGGTGTTAGTTGGGGGTGGCAATTGGGATCTGTTTTTTACCCTATTACAGTAGCATAATTCAGGGTTTTTATTGTTGAAACACGGAAATACATTTACTGTATTAGGAATTAGTAGCACCTAGACTTTAGTCCCTATATTTTTATAATATTTTATGTATTATCACAGTTTTGTGATTTAGTTTTACAAACCGATGAACAATTTATTTATGTATCGATGTAATTAGGGAAGCATATCTGTGCCAAAACGGTTTAACTGTCTATTTTAGATATTAGTTTTTTATTTATCAATATTGATATTTAGGTGTGCATTCTAATTTTCAATGTTTGCTTAAAGTGAATGTTTAATAACACTATTAAATGCCACTTTTTATACTGTATATTTCTCTTTATAATGTATATAATTCACTTTTATAATTGTAGTTTTTGTTACAATATATTTAATAAAATGTATAAAATTTTAATATCAGCCATTTATTGGTTATCGGCTGTAACATTAAAACTAGACTCAAATAAATTTAAACCAAAATTAAAACTAACCTTAAAAATGTTATCACTATAGGCCAGAATTTTAATATTGGTGCATAATGGTACATATGTATGTATTTATTTTTTACTTGATTGTTAATCTGTTAATTGTTAATTTTGTCTCAATTATGACATTAAATAGTTATCAAATTTAATGAATACTGAATTGTGGGAGTCTGAATAGTTTCACACATTCATAACATCCACATAGACATTTTATGAAGCAGGTATTCTAGATGAAAGTAGTGATCAATAGTCCTGGCCTTTTTCATCATTCTTATGCACTCCTGTTTTGTTTTTCCAAAATCCACAGGAGGTTTGTAAAATCTTGGAGTTCTGTGTAACATTCTGCATCGCCCAGACTCAAAGGAGCTGCACAAAATGTGCCCTTCCCGTCTTCAGGTATTGTCATGTCATGTCTTGTTTCTTATTTATCTATTGATATGTCTCACCATCTGTCTTTTTGTCTCTATCTGTGTGTGTTTCCACCCATCTAGCCTTTGTCCCTCTTCTCTTTTGACGCTTAAGTGTTTTGTTGTCTCTAAATAAATGAGGTGGGTGAGTTTTGCCATTCTGACACTGGGTTTTTCTCACCATCTGATGGGAGGCTTTACCAGCAGTGACACAATAGAGACAAACAGAGAGGAAGAGGAAACAGCACTCATATTGTTCTGGGATTGTTCTGGGAGCTACTTCATTAGGGGATATCTGAATAACCTTCACACAGACATGTTAAACAAAACAAAAAAAATAGCCGAAAGCCCAAAAATGCCATATCGAAATTATTAGCATTTCAGAATGTTATGACTGCTATTCTTAACAACAGAAATGACTAAACTGAAGGTCAGGACATTCATTTTCAACATGAATCACTAAATTGTTGCATCTTATGAGGCTTTAGAAGCTGTCAGTGCAGTTTGTCCCTCATACCACTCGCATGATTATAATGAAAATACAGTGGAATTTATATTTACACTCAAATATTTCTAAGTATCAAAAGGTTGAGACGTAATTTGCGTGACTGCAGGATCAAACATTTCCTGACAGTTAGGAGCAGTGGACTATGTATGCTCAGAACAGATGGCACCCAGGTTCAAGTCTGGTCCCATTCTCCCACCCACCACTACATTCTACTTTCCTATAAAAATAAAAGCAAAAATCCCCAAAACAAAATAAAGTTAAAACCTTTGCCTACTTTTGCAGTACCTGAATTGGTAGTTAACCTGGTTAACCCACCAGCTTTAACCAAGAATAGTCTAAGCTGGCTGGTTTGGTGCCACTCTAGTTATTGGACCAGCATAGGCATTTTATTCATATTGATCAGCCATGTTGGAAGCTGGTTGACCAAGTGGTTCCTACTGGTAAAGCTAGTTGAGACGCATGCACTATCAAAAAATGTGTTGCCTTTGTACCTTATCTACCCCTAAAGTATACTGGTACTTTAATGGTTGATATTAGTAACCCAAGGGTTGATATTAATAGCTTAAGGGTATATTTGAATACCTTATGGATTGATACTAGTAACTTTTAGAAACAAAAAGGGTTTAAGTTATTATCTTAATGATTGACTTGAATGTATGTATTATTATCTTAAGGGTTGAATTTTATAAATTAAAGGTACATATCTAATACCTAGTACATTAAAGTTTGGTTTTCAGAGTTAAAGAGTTCATATGTGTATCTGAAGGGTCAATATTCATAATTTAAGAGTAAATATATGTATTACTACCTTAAGAGTTGATATTAGTAACTTAAGAGAACGTATTAGTACCTTAAGGGTTGATATTAGTAAGTTAACTTTACATATTAGTTCCTTAAGGGTTGACATTTATAACTTCAGCATTCATATTAGCATCTTTAGGGTTGATATTCCTTACTTAAGGGTATATATTAGTAACAAGAGATGATAGTGACTTAAGAGAGCATATAAGTGTCTTAAAACAAGGTAGGAACCCTCATCCCAAACCTAACATATGTTGTTCTTTTCAACAGGTATCACACAGGACCGACAGTCTTCAAAAACAAAAGATATTTGAAGACGCCTCTGCACCAAGACATTTTAGTGTCCCCCAGCCTCCGTGCAGGACATCTTCATCTTTTGTTGACCTGAAACATCTCAGACCACAGCTGGTGCGCATCCCACCGAACTCTTTTTCCCAAGCTCGGCGCAGAATCACCCCGTTGCCCCTGCGGCCCCCTTTCGTAGCCTCCTCTTACCTTTTCTTTAAACAATCCCTCCCTCTCATCTTTTCTTTAAACAACCTTTCCCTCTCTCCAACAGGCTGCCCCCACACACTGGCTAAATGAAGTTAGTCCAGCACCCCCCTCCCCATCCTCTTCTGCTCCCTACCAGACACACTCACAGAATTGTTTGTTAATAGTCCAATTAGATAATTGCCATCTTTCACTCCTTTTGCTCTCCGTTTCCCATAAAGGACTGAATGGCTTCAGGAGGGGGGGAGTTCAGCATGAAGAGGGCCTCTGGCCCTGCAAGGTGACAAGAAGGGTCCGAGCCTGTTCCCTGCTCTCAACCATTGGCTTGAATTGAATCATTGTAGCCTAATCAATGGTCTTATTGGATTACAGACCACTGCTGTTCCCCCAGATATTGTTGCGTTGACAATGAAAATAGGCGAGACTGAGTGGGTGGGTGTGGAAGGAGTGGGAGATGGGTGGAGGAGGGGGGGTCGCTTTGGGTGTTTGCGTTGGGATCTTGGGCAGGTTGAGTTTTTTAGCGGTGTTTTAACAGGTTTCTTGTAGGGTAAGGGGGCTGAGTGATAGTAGCATTGGGTTGGGGTTTGCATTAGAGGTGCTGGGTAACTCAGGGTGGTTGTGCGCACTGTCCCTTGTTTGACAGAGTTCCCTTGTGTTCATCTCTTTCTTTTGTCAATCTGTGTTCATTACCACTACAGATTCCGAGCGAAGTGGATTCCATTTTTTTCGTATTCCAGGTCTCTCCGCCTCCCTCATTCTTTCTCTCTCTCTCTCTCTCTCTCTCCCCCTCTCAGGCTCTCTCTCGCGGTCTCCTCCTCTCTCTCTCTCCTATCCCCGTTCTTCTCTCTCTCTGTCTTTGCTCTCCACCGATCTTTCCCTCTCTCTCTTTTCGCTCTTTGGTTGTATTAGCTCCGAGGGTGCAGCGTGTGGTATCTGGCCGTTATCCGGGGGGAGATTCGCCAGCCTGTTCGTAAAGTTAGCCCGACCAAACATCTACAGCCTGAGAGCAGGGGAACGGCCAGTGTTGGGGCATCGAGGAATGAAGTGGAACTTTTCTGGCGGTCCGTGATTGCGCGTGGTGGCGATTCGAGGCAAATCATCTCCCTTGAACCTTTGCGAACGAGGGAGGAGAGGGGGGTCGGAGTGAGTGGACCCCTCAATCAGGACAATGTGTATTTCCCAAACAGTTTAGAGTATTCATGAGGTTACGCAAATGTGGAGGCAGCAAAATTACCGTAATCAATTGAAGCGGCGAGCATGCGTCCGTCCACAGCTCTGATTACCCGGAGATCAGCCTGATGTGAATGTTACAAGGAGAGGAGCTGTTAAATTGCTGTTGAATTTGGGTGAGAAGTCTATGATCATTGGGCAAGTGATTCTGCACAGAGATAATAGGGCAGATCAGTGGACCGGGCAAGTGCTGGTGACACATTAGCTATCTGACTTCGACTCCAAGCTGCTGTTTTACAGAAAGACCAAACCTATATTACCCAGAATAAGCAGTGTGTGTCCATACCCGAATAGTTATTTCTTCCCAACAAGGAGAAAAAGAAGGTGAAATCGTCGTAGAGGATAAGAGACTATGGAAGTCCGCTACAGCCAAGACTCAGAGCCCGGAATGTTGCTGAAGAATGGACTGAAAGAGGGAAAAGATTCCCAAGGGAACATTTCAAAAACGTTCCTGAAGGACCAGCAGGAGTCCTTCTGTCCATCCGGACCGGTGGAAAACTGCGAAAAGAGCCGGACGAGCTCAGGAGATCCTGATTACTGCCGGAGAATTCTAGTTCGGGGTAAGTTTAAAAACACTCCCGTGGAGCTTTCTGTATATTTTGTACTCCACAAAAAAACTGAAAATCGACTTAACGGGAACTTTAAAATTTAGCTGACTTCTGAGTCGCTGGTTTTGTTTTGTTTTGTTTTTTCCCTTCATGAGTGAGTGTATAGATTTGAGCATGCACAAGCGTACATGATGCAAATTGATCTACGCTGAATTGAGAACTGGACAATACTTGTTCTGTTTTGAAGGAAAAAAATTATGATTGTTATTTTGTCAGCTCTTATGGTGTGTCTCATAGCTTAGCTTTCTGATCCAGTTTTTCCACTGCAAATATTTGCAAATGCTATTTAAAAGAATATCAAATATGTATTACTATTATGGACTTAAACACGAAAATAAATAGAATAATTATCCAATCTAAAAAATACTTTAGCTCTGTACTATGTTTGTGAAAGTTAGATTTCTTTACAGTACAGTTTCTGTGATTTAAGAAATTACTATTTTACTACTAAAATACTTTTTTTGCATAGCTGATTATGTTGGATATCATTTTTAGATAGTCTTATCATCTCTGCCTTTTTATATATAAGTTTCAGTGCTTTTTCTCCATTATCAAAAAAATAAGCATTCTGTTACATTCAGTTTTTTATTTACTAAAGTATTTGAATGGATATTCTTTTTTGTTTTTCCTTGAACAGTATCATTGAGATTGTGGAGCATGCACAGAAATTTATCTGTAAATGTTTTTTTTTAAAGATAATATTATGTTTTTGCAACAATTTGGCTAAAAGCTGCTTGTCTGTATTTGTATTAAATTACTAAGATAGTTGTGGAGCCCCTCCTGCTTGTGTCAGCTGATTGTGAAATTCTGGAGAGCAATCAGCTCCATTAATTTATTTAGGTTGTGAAGCTAAATCTAGGTCAGTCTCGGAGGCCTGCTGAAATATGAGGAAATTAACCTGATGAAATTATTTTGTAATTTCTTCAGTCACAATTCAGCAGCCAATACAATTATTCAGTATCTGGATTTGACTAGTATGGGGAAAGGGAAGCGAGGGGGGACCAGGTGTGTGTGTGTGTGTGTGTGTGTGTGTGTGTGTGTGTGTGTGTGTGTGTTTTAAATGACCTTGAAGTTGTCACAAAGCTTAACAAATTTTTTAAAGAATGTATTTATTGCTTAATTTTTTGCTAAGAATGCTGGAGCACGGTTCTGCACATCACAAAGACACAAATAACAAACATAATAACTTTAATAACTCACCAGCTAAGATGTTTGGTGTATTTTTTTATATTTTATTATTACTCTCGTTTTTAAATCACGCATTTATCTCCCAGTTTTTGTGCATTTACTTTATTAAATACTTGATTATTCAATATTTTTAGTAATCATTTAATCCGTTCAGAGTTAGAAGACCCATTAGAAATATTTGACATATGCAAAAGACAGAAAAATACAAAATTGTTTTGCAGTATAATTTGACAGACTATTTTGTGTATTTGTGTTTTATGCAAGTTTTTAACTACTATTTTGAAATGCTTTGAGCTTTAATTTAACTTTTTATTTTAGTCAACACTATTTTCCTACCTGATGAATTGTTAGCATTTAAAATAACACATTTTTGTTTTAATTACTAAAATAATAAGTGTCTAGTCTGCATTTGTTTGGCATTGATGTGCCATGATATACCTACAAAACTATGACATTTTTAACAGCTTGTGGCAGAAAAATTATTTTCTTGATTAAAAACGTCTTATGTTTTGTTGGTTATTTAGCCACAAAAATTGTGCTATGTTTATTAATATGTTTTGCATGACTACTTATATTAAATTTTTAAAAATAATATAATGGTTTCTTCTAATTATATGTACAGGTATTTTAATGATAATCTTATAACAGGTATGACAATTTGCTGAAAATATTTTCTTATCACATTTAGATGCCAAAGGTTCAATTCGAGAGATTATTCTCCCCAAGGGATTGGATCTAGACCGACCAAAGCGTACTAGGACCTCGTTCACAGCAGAGCAGCTGTACAGACTAGAGATGGAGTTTCAGCGGTGCCAGTATGTTGTGGGACGAGAACGAACCGAACTTGCTCGACAACTTAACCTGTCTGAAACTCAGGTACAAAATCAAATGCACATATCCATACACACAAATACAATTACATAGAAATAAAACAATCATTATAAATACTACTGAAATTAACCAGTACAATAAAAACACAAAAATAATCACACAAATAGACTCTTCCAAACATATTTATCCTTGTGACGCATGTCTGACGCATAATGATAAATATTATTTAATGTAATTAAAATGTATTGTTGATGCTCTGTACAAATGCAAAGACACAGAGCCACCTGGTAACAAGCTGTTCTGACTATACGAGTTTGATCTTTATTTAATTTGCATTTTGATCATCCTGTGGCATCCCTTCAGACCACTTAAAACATCAGTGATCCGATCACATCTTCCTGACATTTATATAATTCCCTTTTTTCTGCCCTCACCATCAGTGCAATAGTGTGATGGTTTGTCAGTGGCATAAATGCCCGCTATACAAAAATAAGCCCAGCGATGCATTTGCGGCACATGCTTTGCGCAGGGGTCAGCAAGAGGTCACGAGTTTGAGATTACATGACTGAACTGTACATGCACCTCTCTCTCTCTCTCTCTGCCTCGATTTATCCCTCTCTCTCTCTCTCTCTACGTGTCTCCCTGGATAATCTGCAGTGCGGAAACTCTGACTGCAATAACGCTAATTTTGGAACCCACGTTTCTATTTGTTTATTCATTAGTAATCATGTTCATGCATGACCAAGTACTACATTTATTAAGAAAAAAAAAGTCATGATGGCAATAATATACATCTACTTTTTCTCATTTTACTGCTCAGTTTTTCAGTCACATATTGATCGGAGCTCCCCTAATTAAACACCCTGCACACCTGCAAACCGACAGTGCTGTCTCAAAGTTTCTAATTCTATTGGCCATTTGAACTGTGTCACATTCTATCACATCATTACCCAACTAACGACTTTAAAATTCTTCTGCTCTCCTGTGGGGCGAAATGAAGACATTTAAAGCCCTGAGACAGATCGGTGCTGCGAACACAGGGAGCACAATAGAGTTAGCTTCACTAATGCCCTCTCTAATGCCCCGTGCTGCAGTGCAGTTCAAATCCATGCCTTGATTGCATTAAAACTTCCCGTGTCTGTTCTTGGTCACCTGATGAGGAGGGTGAAGTGCTCTTTAATGACGGCTTCATGAAATTAACAGCGTGTTCTGAAACACGAAATGTTCTGTGGAAAGATCAAACAAGGAAAGTCATCCATTTGTGAAAGTGTACCAACAATGCATTTGGTAGAGTCAAGAATGCATCGAGAACGACAGGGAAAATATTATGTTTTGATAAAGGTGGAATTGCTGGTAATTCATTATTTTTTTTTTTTGTGACCTTCCGGGTCTCGGGATCCACAAAACATTGTGAGATTAAACAACTGCAAACAACATTTTAGTGATTTAGAGACAATAGCAGGTTTAATATGATGATAACTCAATATTTAGCGTTCCATTACAACACTGATGAAACTGTTAAGGCGTGCACTTATGTAACTAGCAACTTTGTTAAAACACAGCAGCATATTCTTTATTTAATCATCTTGATCTATCACAAAAAGTTTAAATAGTATTATGATATTTATTGTGACTCATTTAAGCTGTTTATTTTAGTGGGGGGTTTTTTTATAGATGTGGCAGTTAAACTGCATGACACAATTCTGAGATGTTAGTCATACTTCATTGTTCTTATTCCTCTGAAGCTATTATCGATCATTTGCAGTACAGTGAGTATAAAGCGGGCCTCCTTTTCTCTATAGAAAATAAATATATATTATGATTTTGTTCTGCCATTGGAACTTGATCTAAACATGTATTATCGGGAAATTGCCATTCCTCTTTCTTTGTAATCCTAAATTAAATGGATACAGCACAATTACGTGGTTCAAAACAGTATTGATCCATCCATCCTTGCAAAAGGAGCTCGTGTTGTGGTGTTTTTCAAAAGAATAAGTGCATGTTGTTATTTATATTTACAGTTACCTTTTTTATTTCAAAATAAGTGTCACTTACACTTTTCAAAATTATTTTTTATTTTTAACTAACCCACTTTTTTTACTGCTCCAAAATACATATTAAATTGGTGCATTAAGAACAAAACTTTTCCACTGCTAATCTAATTACATTTTAACTTTTATAGTTTCTATAAATAGACTTTCTATAATTAATGTTATCTAAAATAAATTAAAGAATTGTTTTACTTTGTAAACTTTATCTTTATTTATTTATTTATATTTTAAATCAATCTGAAGTAGTATTGACATAGTAGCGTTATGCAAGCTTACTGTATTTTCCATATTACATTGCTTTATGTTCTATTTTAATTTCTAATATCGTTCTCTCGGCAGGTAAAGGTGTGGTTCCAGAATCGTCGCACTAAGCAGAAGAAGGATCAGGGGAAGGATTCCGAGCTGCGCTCTGTGGTCTCTGAGACAGCCGCCACCTGCAGCGTCCTGCGTCTCCTGGAGCAGGGCCGGCTCCTCACTCCCCCAGGCCTGTCAGGGCTGCTGCCCCACTGCGGGAGCTCATCGCTAGGCTCAGCCCTGCGTGGGCCGTCCCTGGGCATCACCGCTAATGGAGGTTCCTCCAGCAGCAGTAGCAGCAGCGCGGCCAGCTCAGGCACAGCCGGGGGGAGCCCGCCGCTGCCGACGGTGACCAGTTCGGGGACAGTCACAGGGCTGCAGGGATCTCCGCCTGCCCACGGGCTGTTTAGCTTCCCTATGCCCTTCTCTGCTCGGGTCGGTCACTTCACGCATCTCCTCCACCCCGCTCGGCATGGCCGGATCCCTCGCAGGGAACTTGCAGGAACTTTCCGCCCGCTACCTGAGCTCGTCCGCCTTTGAGCCCTACTCGCGGACCAATGGCAAAGAAGCGTTAGACAAGAAAGTTTTGGAATGATCGCTAGGGGTTTCTTTTTGTCGGTTTATTGTTGTTGTTGTTGTTGTTGTTGTTTTGAAATTAGTTTGAGCTCTGGTTATCTCTCTTTTTTTAATCGCTTTTGCCCCTTTTGTCTCATCAGTGCTGTTGTGTTTCCAATCTTGTGTTTTTCATGTCGTCAACCTGCACACTTGATGCCTCTCAGAATTGTAAAAAGGTGGACTCATACTTTTCAAAAATGAGGAATTTCAGAGCATTTTGCACTAAATCAAATTTTCTCCAATTTGACACAAATGAGAGCTTGAGGAAGGAATGTAGCAAGAGATTATGGAGGGGAAGAGAGATGAAAATGGTTGCTGAGGCAATATTTTTGGGGCACTTTTTTTCCCTTATACCTTTTTTGGAGCTGGACAGTTATATTCAGATTAAAAACTAATCTGAAAGCTGCTGGGTAAAAACAAAACAGTACAGAACATAGACCCCCGATAAAAATTGAACTCACGGCAACATCCTTCATGTTTTCAGTTCGAAGAGTGATCTAAATGTGTGATTTTTGCATAGTGGTGTTTGCCAAGTCTCAAATAATGAAATATATATTATACTGGGGTTAATTTCCAAAGGTTAGCATACAATACAGTCATACTGTGTCTTTATATACACTATTTGCTTACAGAGGTCATGAATTTGCCATATGAAGCTATAAGATCAGATGTCTATACCATTTTGTATTCGTTTGGTTAAACATGTTCTGACTAAATGGAAGGAAAACGCTGTCACACCGTTAAATAATCCAATGGTCCTGTGTTCATTGTTCTGTAAATGGTTTCTGTGAGGGTGTTCCCCAAAACAAGTTTTGAAGGCAGTCTCAACTTGTGAGTTTGTATGTCTTAAATATGCAGTTTTTCTCCTCTGTGTGTGTGTGTGTGTGTGTGTGTGTGTGTGTGTGTGTGTGGTGTGTGTGCGTGTGTGTGCGTGCTGGTACTGAAGTTGTAGTCCTGGTTTCAATGTTTAGGTGCATGTTTAACTGAAACCTTTCGAGAAAACTTTGGAGATGTCATTGCCTGGGATTACGCTCCGGAGCATCGAAGTGACCCTCACATTATCAGACTAAATGTATTTGCTGTGAACGGCAACCCCTTTACCAACGCGGCAAATTTTCCAGAAGAATCTGAAGCCCTTTTTATTATCAGAGCTGAGACGAGGCAGATCTCCGAGGGACGAACAGGGTATGATTACTGTAGTATAAAAGCAAGAAGATTGAATAACTAAAGTTGTTATTTTATTGTAAATTATTCACGTCTGTAATAAATAGATCACTAGTATATCTGCAAATAATGAAAGAATGAATGTATGGGGGGGGGTTCTGATTGAACAGCCAATCAAAGCTCTGGTGGTGGTGTTGTTAAATATCTTGAAGTTTGTGAACCGTGGTATGAGTGTGAATATATATTATATATAACTAAAAAAATCAAAACAAAACAAATCTCTTCAGTCTTTCATTCCATGTGTAAATTCTAAATGCCGTGATGGTTTCTTCATGTGACGTTCTCAGCATCAGTGTAAATCGTCCAAGGTCACTTAACACTGCCAGTTCTGTCACAGTGCTGGCTGACCTTGTCTGCTGTGGTGATGTTTGAGAGATACGTAGCCTTGCATGAATGAATGTCTCTGAACATCATGGAATGACAAATAATCCTACTCTTCATGAATTCAACTTACATGGGGAGGAAGTCAGAGTGACTCATATCTATCGATGGATGCCCTAGGACACAGATGAGGTACTCTTGATTGAGTTTGTTGCTCAGTTCCAACAGGAGGAGGGATTAAGAACTGTTTGGTTTATGTAGTATGTTTTATTCCCTTTTAATTTGGAAACAAGTTTTCTGTGGCTTTACAATGCAGTTAGGATTTTTAAATTAATATATGGCTAATCAGTGAGATACAGTGAATGAAATAAGATGAGGTGAAACAAATTTTTAGTGAGGTGTGTTATGAAAGATAAACAACTGTTTTGTTTTGTTTTTCCAGAAAAGGAGGGAAAAAATCATCTGTCCTTGTAATTGGATGAACAGTATGATTTTGTTGCACTGCACAGTTGCATTTTTAAAAGAGACCGAGACTATTGAAAAGAAATTGGGAGAATCAGGAGAGTGAAAAGTATTTTATTTCATTAAATGTTTTTGTAAATTTATGTTAGAATGTTAGAGCAAAGTCTGAAGGCTGTAGAATGGCATTGACAAGCCAAATGAAAGCAGAAGTTTTCAGTGCAATTTTGCAACACTGAGTTCCTGAGCACTACATCCCAGCATTTAAAAAAATAAAAATCTGCAGTTCACTTTTTTCCCTTTTTTTTTTTTTTTGTTGGGTACTGTGTTTAATTTTATTTTGTTAATGTTAAGTATTAAAAAGGAGTAAGATATACTTTTTTGTCCAAGCTATATGTGGTGCAAAAGTCGGGGGTTGGTCACGTGAAAAATCTTAGAATTTAAAAGATAAATTGGTTAATATTCATGTTGCACTAGACTTTAAATACATTTCTTTCCAATGTTTTGATAAGTCAGTGTAAATTATTGTTGTTTTTTTCTCAATTAGTTTGAATGCGGTAATTACAGGTGTTAAAAATAATTAAAACTAAAACAAAAAAATCTCACTTGGTATTGTGATAGCAGCATGGGGATGTCAACTCATGTCGCAAACCTTTGAAATTTGGACCTACATTTGGTGAATTTAGTAAATGCGTGTTGGTAGCTTTCATGTGAAGACCATGCACTAGTTGCATGTTGTCGGGTTTATAGGTAGGAATGCATGATTGGAGGCTTCTAACTGAAAGGCAATTTGCCAGACTTTGGTATCTGACGGAGTGATGGTGAGCAGGAGGTGATCCGGCCCTCGGAGTCTTGGGAACTTCTGTAAAAAGGAAGCAAACACGGTCTGGCCTCCTTTTCCATTACCCCCTCACTCAATCTCTAGTCGCCCTCGCAGCCACAATTAGGCGAAGTCGAGCTGCATTAGTGGTGAGGTGAGGGAGGGTGGAGACGACAGGGGGAGAGTGGAAAGAGGGAAGGGGGCGAATTGCAGGTGAGACCACACAAACCACGTGTCCCCACGGTCACGATTGGGGGAATAGCCCTTAAACCCGGCCTTACGGCGGGAGGAACCCGCAGCATCCTGGGGTGTTTTTGTGCTCTTTGGCGTCCCTCACGTCCTCTGTTATTTGAGCTAAATACGGTGATGCCTGAGTTGTAAACGCACACTGTGAAAGAAGCTGATGACGCGTGGAGTGACCCGGACAGCATGTTCCAGGGAGCGCCTACCTCCGTCACGGCTCTCCCCATTTTGTCCCTGAAGTGGCGACAGGGCTTTTCTAAACGAACTGATCCCAATAAACCAATCAGAGGATTCACGAAAAGCGGAGCATGCTACACTTCTTTGGCAATTGGATTGCCAAGTGCCCTTAAAGTTCAAGGACACCCGATGCCAGGCTAAAAATTAGTTAGAAAACAAAAGGCAACACTATCTACCCAGCTCCCCAGAGAATCAAGGTAAATGTGGGGATGAAAAACCTATGTAAACACCGACAATTGATCTAATTTAAAGTAAATTGAAAGCAAGATTGGGTATGAACCCGGAAAAGTAATTGGAGATTCAAACATGAAAAAATCAAACACATAACAAACACACGAATTCAAAAAACAAATCTGTTTTATTTATGTGCCATGAGGTCTATGTTTAGGCAAACAGTTTGGTACAGGAGTATTGTAAATTGAATGAGATGCAAATTTACTAATATGGCTAACGAAGTGTTCTGGCAACAAATGACTTTCTCTGGCACTATGCCCACGTCTAAATGCATTATGTAATCAGCTGTAGGAATTTAGGGTCCTGGGATTCAATTCTGATTGACACAAATTAATGTGGCATAAAGAAATCCAAGTAAAATGGAATCTCAATCCAAAATTCAGGTATAAAAAGGTATAAAGCGTCTCTGAGGCAGTAATTATTAAAAAGTACTAAATGTACACTTTAGGTAATCGAATGTAATATGAGCACTACCTTAAGTGCGTTAATTGTACATTAGCGAGTAAATAAGGTACAAAGAGTTGTGCTTTGTAGGACTTTTGTACCCTACGACGTACCAGTGCGAAGTGACAGCTTGTATCCATTTTTTTTGAGAGTGTAATAGAGGCTTAAACAGGGCTCATAAGAGTTAAAATGGTTTGAACTGATAGCTGCGTAAAGACAGAGATACGTATGACTGTGTTTATGGCAAGGAACCGTGCGAATTCAGTGGCATGACTAAGCACTAAGAGTTTAATATATGACACAGCAGAGTCTTCAAATAACAAATAGACGATGCCAATGACGACCCCCTGCGGGGTAGAATTAAATAAAGATTGTTATCAAAGAAAGGTTCAAAACAGCAATTATGCCAGTGGTATAAACACTTAATTATTGCCACATTAGAAGCAACAAGCAATCTCATGAGGGGCGCGGAGAGCCGTATGGGTTGTTTCGGTTGGCATGTGAGAGGCACTACACCAAAATACGCCCATTTCTTAATTCACATGTTGGTAACATTTTTGCGCAATTTAAAATCACTTGATTTTTAACAATTCTTAAAAAAACAATTCTATAGTAGCAGAGGAGTCATTTCCCACACGTCAGAGTTTCAGCCTGCTGTTTTGATTCAATTGATTGGCATGGGCAAGGTCGCTTCTAAGAGAACAAAATAAAGACATCAACACTCAACCCCCTCCGCCGGACCAAACCCTAACCAGCTCATGATTTTTTTTGTGGAAGGAATTGTGGAAACCAGATAGGATTTAAGCGAGGTCATGACTCCAGTGGGTGGGTACTCTTCAGGGGCATTAATTTGCTATTTTTTGCATTATGTCTGAAACATTTGGATTGACTCTCAAGAGACTTCGCAAACGGCAGCATCACCACCGCAACACCCACCCACTCCAAACTCTAGTGCTTTTCTCTGCCAACATGTTTCATATTGGAGTGTATGTGTGTAAACTCATATGCATACAGCAGGAATGGGTGTGTGTTTGTGTGGGTGGTGTGTGTGTGTGTGTGGGAGTGAGAGAGAGAGAGAGGAGAGACGAGAGAGCGAGAGAGAGAGAGAGAGAGAGAGAGAGAGAGAGAGAGTTAGGTCAGAGGTTTCAGATCTTCAAAATCTCAAAACATTAGATTTGAGTTTTGACCAGTACCGCTGCAATGTAGAGAGCGACATTCTCTAGTGGAGAATGAACATCACAGAGAAGTGTGTGAAGAGTGTGATCAAACATCTAGTGTAGCTGTCAGTTAGGAAGAGTGATAATGATAGTTGAGTGGAAAGTTACAGATGCAGATGCAAACGGATTTTACAAAAATAAACTTATTCTTGAAGGAATCTAAAAGGCCAATAAATCTGACACAGATTTTTTATTTTTATAATACAAAGTTCTGAATGAAAGAAAACCCACCACACACATAAACATTAAATAAAAAAGAAATAAAATAAATGCGTGCACCTCGAAACAATTTCTTCGAATTGCTGACACAAATTCCTCTATTGTAGTCTTCTAATTTTTTACCCTTTCTCCCACCACTTTCACAGTCCAATTCTAATTCAGATAATCACAAATATACAAGTCCAGCGAACAAGCCTACATTTCTTTCTTATAAATATCAATTTTTGCTCAGAAATGCATCACATTTCATTAGTGAAATGGTTTGTGAATATATTTTTTCTTATTGATTGTAAAAGTTAATCATTAATCAACCCAAAATGAAATTTCCTAATGTCGCTCTAAAACAGTATAACTTTAAGAACATAAAATACAATTTTTTGAAGAATGTCACAGTCACAGATTTGTGTGTGTGTGTGTGTGTGTGTGTGTGTGCGCGCGTTTGTCTTCATACAATGGAAGCAGTGGTCACTAAAATGGTTTTGATTACCAACATGCTTCTGAAAATCTACTTTTTGTGTTCCACAGAAGAAAGTAAGTAAGATTTGGAATGACATGAGGATGATTAAATAATGACAGAAATTTTAATTTGCGAAATGGTGAACTATCGCTTTACGAAGACCGCATATGCAGCATCCCCAATGTTTTTACTAAAGGTTTGAGATTTTAGGATGAGAAAAACTAACTACATTTCTCTATTACAAAATTATCCAGTGGCCATAACTCTCTCATAACTTGCTCCTGCAAAGCTATTTTAGTTCTTGGATGATAAGGGGAAAAAAGTGAGCTCTTAAAGCCTAGAGTTGGACAGGTTTTAGCTTCCCTGTCATATACTGCTGGGGGAAAAAAGTCACCTCATTGAGGTCTTTTGTTGCTCTTAGGTGGTATTCTATCTGAAGCACTTTCAAGTAGTTTAAAACTGTGAAGCCTTAATGGAGAGACAGAGAGTGATAGAAAGCATTAGCAGCTGGATGTCTCTATGTCCCTGAAACTGACACTAGAGAGAAAACCCATTCTTTGGGAGTTATCCATTTGAAGATATACATGTTACATTCTTAAAGGTAAATCTACCATTTGGAGGAACTTATAACCTTGATCAACTCCTCCAGGTAAGCTTTTATATAATTAGATGATTGATTTCAGGTGCGAGTGAGTTTTCAGTTGTACAGAAAGAATTGTAACTGCAGACCAGATGATCCAATGTGCTTAGAGTAAGAGGCTGGCAGAAGAAGGATAAATCTTTAAGGACGTTGCATAAAAGGTTTCTCAAAATATACTGGTTTGCTTTGTATTTATGTACATCAGGCCAAATAGATGATAGAGCATATAGTTTATATTTCCAAGTGTCTAATTTTTGTTTGAAAATGTTAATGTTGCACATGTGAACTTGCATTTAAAATTCAAATTGTCTGTAAAATAAATAAATAAAACAATAAAAGCTTGTTGTTACGGAGACCTTTTAGTTTAATAATTGGATTTCATACTATCATGACTAGATGACCATTGGTTTTACTAGCCAGAAATTGTTTTAAGTGCTTCCAAAAAACTGAAAAGGCTTGTGATGAATGTGTGACAAAAGCTTCATAATGGCACATGTCCTGTTTTCCACCAAGGCCACACACCTTCACCTTTGAGTCACACTATGACAAGCAGATATTTTATGAATAATCTGTGTATTTCTGTAGTATTAGTGCCGTCTTCACAAAAAAATATAGTGGTCGTCTGCTTTTTTATTAATTTTCTCGATATCAGCCAACTGTGAGATGAATCACATTACAAATTTTGATTTAAAGCAAAATAAAATAAAAAATTTTAAATATTCTTTTTTTTTTTTAAATACTGACTCACAGTCATTGATATAAAAACATTATATTGTAAATATATAACTACAAAGTTTGAGAAAATAAATACCAACTTGATTGTCAATAACAATGCTTCATAGGCGTGGGCGGTGCCGGTGAGTTTTTTTTTTTTGCCATTTGTGTTTCCAATTGTAAGAAAGGTGAATTTATTATGGTGGAGCTCTCTAGATTATGGGTTGTAATTCATTTTAAACATTTTTGTACTTATGAAATGCTGTTGTTGCAATGTAGCAGATTTATTGGGTGGAATAAAAAAAACTAATTAAGAAGTTGCTATTTGTGTTCAAAGTCATATTTTGTAGGCAAGGAATCAAGAGATATCTGTCGAAAGATTATACAAGCCTTAGTCTGTTATATAAAAACACAACGTATGTAAATGGATGGTAATGCATGAAGCTCTGAATATAAGAACATTTCAAATCAGTTTAATATAAAAGTAAGAAACTTTTCAAAATTGTATGCCTTCTTTTCAATGCTGAAGCCTTAATTAACACTGTGCTGCTATTTCATAAGTAAGGCCCTCACCTCAGTAAAATAAGGTGATTCATTCATTTTCTAATTCATTTACAGTTATAAAAATATTCACCTCTTATAAGTTTTATTGTTTTACAACACTGAAGAGGATTTAATTGGACTTTTTTGACACTGATCAACAGAATAATATTCATTCATGTCAAAGTGATTTCTTTTTTTACAAATTAGTGCCAATTTATTATACATAAAGTAATAATTTTTTCTTGGCAGTTTTGTTTTGGTTTTTCTGCTATGTATTCACATCTTTAAGTCAGTTATCCTGACCTATGTACCATGACTACAGCCTGAGTCTGGGATAAAACTCTGAATGGACGTCTAAAACCAAGTGACTGTACCAGTGATGACTGAGGGGGAGAATACCTATGAAATTAATTATTTTCATTTTACATTTGTAATTATTTTAGATAATTAAGAGATGTTTTCAGCATTAAAACGTCTTTTTTTCCAGCAATGTCAAAAAAGTCACTGTCATAAAGTTATGCTATAGATACCAGTGGCATGGAAAGGTATCAGACCTTACATTTTTCACCTGTTCTATTGCAGCCATTTGCTAAAATCCTTTAAGTTAATTTTTTTTTCCTCATTAATGTACACACAGGACCCCATATTGACAGAAAAACACAGATTTGTTGACATTTTTGCAGATTTATTAACAAAGAAAAACTGAAATATCACATGGTCATAAGTATTCAGAACCTTTGCTCAGTATTTAGTAGAAGCACCCCTATGATACGGAGTCTAAGAGCTTCCTTCTGCCACATCTTGTCTGCACTGTGACACCAGTATTGTTCACAACAATCCCAGTGTCTCTAACAGACCCTCAGATCTGGGGATTTCTATCGCCCCTCCTCCTTGAAGATCCTCTCCAGTTCTGTCAGGTTGGATGTTAAACGTTGGTGGACAGCCATTCTTAGATCTCTCCAGAGATGCTCAATTGAGTTTAAGTCAGGACTCTGGCTGGGCCATTCAAAAACAATCACATAGTTGTTGTGAAGCCACTCCTTCATTATTTTAGCTGTGCTTAGGGTCATTGTCTTGTTGGAAGGTAAACCTTCGGCCCAGTCTGAGGTCCGAGCACTCTGGAGAAGGTTTTCATCCAAGATATCCCTGTACTTGGCCGCATTCATCTTTCCTCGATTGCAACCAGTCGTCCTGTCACTGCAGCTGAAAAAATCCCCCACAGCATGATGCTGCCACCAACATACTTCACTGTTGGGGTTGTATTGGACAGGTGATGAGCAGTGCCGGTTTTCTCACACGATATGCAGCTGAGAATTAAGGCCAAAAAGTCTTCTTGGTATCACAGACCAGAGAATCTTATATCACCATGTCTTGGAGCCTTCAGGTGTTTTAGCAAACCCTCCATGCGGTCTTTACAGTGTCTTGCACGGAGGAGAGCTTCCGCGGTGCCACTCGGCCATAAAGCCCCGACTGTTGGAGGGCTGCAGTGATGGTTGACTTTAACTTTCTCCCATCTCCCGACTGCATGTCTGGAGCTTAGCCACAGTGATCTTTGGGTTCTTCTCTCACCAAGGCTCTTCTCCCCTGTTAGCTCAGTTTGGCCGGACGGCCAGCGATAGGAAGGGTTCTGGTCGTCCCCAACGTCTTCCATTTAAGGATTATGGAGGCCAAGTGCATCAGAAATTAAGGGCCAGCCAGGAATTTGTTTTTTGGGGTAACTGGCTGATCTGCTGCGTGCCACAATTATGTCCTCTGAGCTCTTCAGGCAGGCCGTTGACCTATGATTCATTGCTCGGACATGCCGTGTGCTGTAAGGCGCTAATATAGAACCGGTTGTGGCATTCCTAATAAGTTCAAATCGGAAATCAAAACACAGCTGGGGACTCAACTTGAAGGTGTAGAACCATTATCAAGGAGCTCAGAAGAAATGGACGACATGAGCCACTAATATAGAGTGTCACAGCGAAAGGGTCTGAGAACTTAGGGACCAGATGTGAAATTTCGTTTTTCTTTTTTAATAAATCTTGCCAAAAATGTCAAAAAATTCTGGTGCTTTTTCTGTCAATGTATGGGGTGCCGTGTGTGTACATTAATCGAGGAAAAAAATTTAACTTAAATGATTTTAGCACATGGCTGCAATATAACAAAGAGTGAAAAAGGTAAGGGGGTCTGATACGTTTCCTCCCACGTATGATATATCTATAGAGAGAGGAGAGATGAAGAGCGATGAGAGAGAGAGAGAGAGAGAGAATACCTTTTAGGTGGAACAGGCAAAAACCTAGTGTTAAGTGATTTTATGTTAGATAATATTGTATTATCTAGTAGTATTATCTAGTAGTTCTCAGTGAGCACTTCTCTCAATGGAACACAAAAGTGTTAATTCGTGAACACTTGCTGACTCATGCACGCGCTTGTAAGCGCTGACGCGCACGTTTTTGACGTGTGCGTGCACGAGTGGTACTTCCTGACCACGGTTGTCATATGACTCCGTCTGTTCATCCGCTCTCAGCGCAGATCTGTTTACACTTAGACCATTTAATTTAATTGAGAAAAATAATAACAATGTCTACAGTAGTGGCGAATCGGCCCGTGGATCTGAACGGCCCTGAAGCAGCGGCACGGCAGCACGCTCAAGCCGTGGTCAGAAACTACATCTCCCAGCCCAGACTGAGTGAGTGTCGTTAGCCTTCATTCATACAGCTAACAGCAACAACACATGAGGCGTTTCTCAGTTTTATTCTCTTTAATCTGCATTTTGCTTTTGCATCAGAGGCTAAACACCTCCAGGACAGAGCTGATCTATTATCGCTAGTGTTTGCAAATGTCATGTTGGAGTCAAAGTAGCACAGCTGTCATGCTAACACTAGCTTGAGCTGATAATGTTAATCGATCAGCACTTTTGCCTTTTAAATTTTTTTTTTTACTAATTTCTTGAACATTCATTGTGTAAATAAACAAAATAAGTGTGTTCTTTAAGCTCATTTTAATAAGAAAGCGAATAACCTTTGGTGTCTTTGAAGGTCTAAGTGTAACATGCTAACTTGGCTAGCAGAGCTGGGCTAAATTTAATTATTTATAGCCAGATCGCTTAAACTGATGTGAAATAGTCATTCAAAACTACAGTAAACAATACATTTTTGTTATGGATTTCTTAAGGTTGGTCTTTAAAAGTAGTATATGATTGTTTGAAGGCTCCGTCTGTGAATGGTTCATTGACCTCCATCAGTTTAATACTGATAATATGATAGTATTTATATTAGATGTGCTGTTTAGATCTGTATTTGGTGAACGGAATGGATGTTTTTATGATTTTGTTTTCAATTTTCACGCAATAGTTAATGCGCACAGAGATAGACAGAGTGATGATCCCTCTCATGTGACATAATCACGTGACACCCAGCTGAGCTAATGTGCATTGTGCAATGAGGAACCTTCAGCTCCACACAAATCATGTGACTTTCTCGCTGAAAAAGTTGCATGTTTTTGTTTTAGGCTGACTTGAAGCCCTAGTTGCATAAGTGTAGCCATTTTATGTTCATTTTTATTCATAATCTTTTAATTAAAAACTGCAATGAAAGTTACATATTTTCTTCTGGAATAATGCCAGTGTATTATATATTAGTATCTGCCAGGTCACAGAATAGTGTTTTTCATAATGATTCTGTTTAGAATTTAATTAACAGTTATACACCAAAAAAATATTTGTTTGCCTGGCTCTAATTGGCAGTGGTTGGATGTGAAAAATATCCTGGTTCAAAGCTAGGCTGGACGATATGGCCTAAATTTATATCACGATATATTTCTTAATTTCGGTCGATATTATATAATTATCGATATGAACACTATTTAAAAAACCGTAGTAAAAACTGTTAAAAGAACGCCCACAACAGATGTCTGTGCATACAAACTTATGAAAAATGAATTTGCTAAGTCTGACACCTCATATAAAACCATATAATATTTTAGAAAAAAACCCCAGCACAAATAAATTAATCTGTTCACCTGTTAAGAAAATGTTCACCCTTTATTGATTTAGCTTATACAAACAAGAAATGTGAAATGACTGTCAAATAATCGTCTCAGACTCACCTATTTAATATCTTTAACTTAAAAACTACTAGCTAACATACCAGTACAAAATTTTTGAACAGTGAAGATAAAAAAAAATTATAGAATTCTCTTTGCTCACAAAGCCCGCATGATTGATCCAAATACAGCAAACACCGTCGCATTTGAAATATTTTTACTATTTAAAAATAACTGTTTTCTATTGCAAATATTAAATGCAATGTATCGTGACTTCAAAGCTGTCTTTTGATCATTACGCCAGTCACAGGTGCCTTCAGACAAACATCATTTCTAATGATTCCTATTTTCTGATCAAAAATCATAATATATGTTGAAAAACTGACAGATTTTTTTCAGGTTCTTTGATGAATAGAACGTTCAGAAGAACAGCATTTATATATAATATAAATATTATGGAACATTTTATAAATGTGCTTTATTCATTATTGATCAATTAATAGCATCTGCTAAATAAAAGAATTATATTTCTATATTCTTTAAAAAAAAAACAAGAAGAAATCTTACTGACTCCAGCTTTGAATGGAAAGTGTATAATTTACAAAAGCTTTTATTCAGATAAAGCTGAATCTTTGGATGCAAACTTTCTATTCATCAAAGACTCAAGAAAGAAAATGTACTCCAATAGGTAAAATGATAATAGCAAATCGTCATATTAGAATGAATTTCGGATAAGTGCACACGAAGGACTGGAGTAATGATGCTGAAATCATGCTTTGATCACAGGAATAAACTTACGTTAAAAAGATAAAATATAAAGCATTATTTAATAGTAAAAATATTCAAAGTTGACTGTTTTTGATGTTAATTGGATCAAATATGCAGGCTTGGCGAGCAGAAAGATACTTTACGAACATTAAAAAATCTGCAGCAACCACCTTGATTGGTAGTGTAGGCTGTTATCTTATAGATTGAAACAAATGTTCTTTAGCCAGTATAAAGAGTATGAAAATTATGAGTTGCTGCAGAAGGAAAAAAAAGAGCAACAACAAAAAACAGTGTGGGAAACGGGCTATGAAAATGCAAACGGATCTCCGCCAGCGGCGGGGCTGATTATTTGTTTATGGCTTTTTTGGGGCTCAGGAACGCTACTTTATCAGATCAAATGAAAATGCCATCCAAACTTTTCTGAAGACAGTCCTTTCCCTTCAGAGATACATTCATATAAAACACCAGAGAAGCGTTTTGATTTTGAAACGTGCAGTGCTCATGTTTATTCAACGAAGTCAAACGCAACAAATAAATCAATGTATGGGAAACCCTGGTAATGTATATCGAAATATCGGAAATGTTTAAAAATCATATCACCATTATTGAAAAATTATATCGCGATACATATTGATATTGAATTATTGTCCAGCCCTAGTTCAGCTTCATCTTTGAATCTGCTCATGCTGTTTTAGTCTATCAGAAATGTGGGCTACTGAAGAGTGCTTTTCATCCTTGTCCATCACGTCTTTTTAAATTGACTTTTTGTGTTCAGCCTCTCTCTGTCTGACTCTTGTCATTTCCATTTCTTGTCAAGGGTTTTGTTGTCAAATTGTTTGCCTTGTCAGATGCAACCTAATAGCACATTGCAAATTGTTTAAAACCCCATGAAAAGCGCAGTTTCTTTCCTGCTTTGACATATTTTCTATTAAGTTTTGAGGAGACTTTTCTTTAAGCTTTGGTTATGTCTCCGCCACATGGTTTGCTTCTTGCTGTTCGGTTGTATGTCACATTAGGGTGAGGGGCATTCTTGTTTTTGAGCATTTGATTGGACAAAGTGGTGTAGTGCAGGATGAGTCATCAAAATTTGTAACGTGACTCGTGACATGTACATTTTAAGAGTGTATATATTGCTAGAAAGTTTATTTGCATGTTAGGAGTTCAATGGCATAGAGATGGCTAATCTGAAATCTCAGTTTATTTTTGAGGTCTGTAGTGCGTGCAACATGGACATTGTCTTGGCAGTTTGAACCTGGCATTAACAGTAATAAGGAAAACCCACTGAGATGCAGTAGTTGCCTAAATGGAGGAAGTAGACCCTAAGTATACTGCGAGACAATTGGCTTCGAGTTGCAAAAGTTGTATTTTCCTTCCATTCGTTTTGTACATCCCCCGTCAAACAAGTATAAAAAAAATTTTTTAACACAACAAAATAGAGCTTGCAATTATTTGATCAGAAATACCGTTTTAAAACAGTAATTACTGGAATATTTAGTACAAATTCAAAATAAAACTCTTTCTAATGTGTAACATATTTTAAAATGTATTTTCAGACGGACCATTTACTCACAGTCCTCAGGTGTCACCAGGATCCATTTAGAAAATATTCTAATAGTGCTGATTTGGGTCAAAGTAAGCATGTCCGACTATTTCAGTCACTATCACTATCATTTGATAATTATATGTTCCTTGGAAAAAATATTCATATATCAGAACAAAAAGGGTCTTACTGACTTGAAAACTTAAATGGCATGAATTTGGGTAGCCGGAATGTCTACGTTTGATTTAGTTACTTATTTTTGAGGGCAGGGGGCTTCTCGGGTTTAGTCAGCTTAAGATAAGAGGAAGGTATTTTCTTATATGGAGAAGAGGCATCTGTGAGTCAAACATCAGCTGAGAGAAGTACTAGTAGGATCATGAACATTTTCCCGTGTTTTTTCTTTAGTGTAAAGTGCGATTTTTTTGTAAACCTATATGTTCTCTCATTTCTAAACCTCGCAATAGTCTGCATCAAACAGCTGGCACATCAGAGGACGCCACGCAGTCATTAATGGGTACCGAATCTCTTCGATAACATAATTCTGACTCTGTGTATGATTGTTCGCACTTGAGTAGTTAATTTTGTACCCCTTTTAATGGAGAACCCTGCTAATAATCAGTCGCTGCATCTTTCTCTCATTTCCTTCAGTTTATTATTGACTACACTGCAAATCTCATTACATTTAGACCTCAGAAACAAACTGTCCCACCGAGAGCATCAGGTTAGCGGTTCTTTTTTCGCTAAGAAGTTCAAGAAAGCTCAGGTAAAAAGGGCCTCTTAGCAAACAGGAAGAAAATAAATTACACTTAAGGAAGAATTGAAGCCTTCCCTTCTGAAAGCCAAAGAAGCTGCATGCGTAAAGACCCCCGATCTGAAACGCCCCCCGGAATATTAAAAAAAAAAAAAAAAAAAAAAAAGCCTCTCTATGTAGGCAGCCAGATGCAGCACCACTTGTGTGCCTCATCAGTGGCAGAGTGCCAGGCGGTAGTGGGCTGTGATTGAAGGCAATGGAAGACGGCAAGTGGGAAGGCAAAACAACAAACAGATCTGTACCCAAAGGGCCTTGCAGCGCGCGATATCCATCACCAGTGAGAGCAGTCGTACAGCGCAGGTCTGATTGGTCTTGCTTTGTCCTTAAGAAAGGCTGAAAAACACAGAAAGGACCTTCAAGTTTAAAACTTTTTTTTCATCTCAAATTTAAAAATAGAAACTAATATTGAGGCCATTGAAAGGGCGCAGCGGAAGGAAAGCATTTTTGCGTTGTGTTACGAAACGTTTGGTATATAGAGAATGCAGATTTAGAGCATATCAAATATTTGCAATTCAATCACGCTATTTTTAAAAAAAAAAATATTGTTCTGTTTCACAACTTTTTGTCGTCGGCTGGTGTGTTTAAGTAATTTGTTAGCATGCTTGTGCCCAGTCAAATTTCCAAGATGCCTGAAGAAACAAACAAACAAAGTAAACGTACAGTGCATTCATCTCTTCTGTGGAAGCAGAGGCCTTTTTTGTCTTAATCACGTCATTGGCAACAAAAGCAATTAACCCAGACTGTCTGTTCGCTTTGTTTTAATGCTGAATAGACGTTTAAATGTGCTGAAAAGACATTCAGCACGGTAATGGTATTTCTGTGAAGAAACAATTACCCGTAATGGCATGGTTATAAACAAATCTTTCAGATGTCACAGCCCTCCTTTATTTTATCCACTGTTTCCTGTTGCTAATCCTTTTGTCCGCCTGTAATTAATCAATTGTCGTGACAGTGAAAAAGAAAGCCCGCGGTGGGCGTTCGACTTCATCTTGCCATCAAAGAAAAGTAAATGAAAGACGAGTATAGAATAGTCGACTTTCAAAAATAGTATCCAAGTATATAAAATTATGGACCACTTGGATTGAAAAGGGAAAAAAAAACTTTTTATCCCATTATGCACGTCACATATATGACACAGTTTTTCTTGCTTTTTGATCTAGACGTTTTTTGTCTTAAATGCATATTGTATGTTTTTTGAAAGACAAAAAAAAAAAACATTTCTTATTGTGTGTTTCAAGTACAAATGTTGCTTATTTTATGTCATTTTCAATGTTTACCTCTTAACAATTTGCATACTATATAGGTTTATAGATTATAATTACCAGATTAATTTTGTTTGTGCTGTGATTTTCACATTTGCATACTATTTCAGTGCAATTTATTAGAAATCATGCAAGGCGAGATAACCAAAGGTTAAAAAAAATCCCAAGATAGGTGGAGATGGAGGAAAAAAACCTGACAAAGCACATTACAGAATGTTCAAAATATTTAATATTAATAAGTGTCATTTATCTATTTATTGTCATAATTATATTTTAAATTGTTTATAATTTAATTTATTCAAAATATAGGATAAAGTTTACATTGAGCATAGTGATTTATAGTCTTATATTTTATAGTCTGTCCATCCTAAAACGCCTGATAGTGTCTATGAATTGTCCCGTATTGTCTTAAGCACTAAAAACATAAACAAAACATAAAAAAATAAAAACATTTTGCATTTTATTGCACAGAATACATAATAGGTGTTGAATGCACTGTTAACTCATTAACTTCTTTAAAGTTTTGTGTAGCTATTTTTTAAAATATCAAGTTTGATTTTAAATATTTTGTAGTAACTTGAGTATGTCATCCGCATGGACTTGAATATGAAATATGACAAACAGCGTAAACTTCGCTTGTCATAGGGGGCCCGCTTTGGACTTTTGTTATAGATCTGTTGCTAGGCAGCGTATGGGTGAAAAACCCGCCTGTCCCTGCAAATCACTCTCAAACTGTTGCAGTAACATTACGGCTGTTTCGATCTATTGTAACTGCACCACTTTGCCACCTCTCCTCGAGAGGCCAGCGGGTTACCACTGTCTCAGTTTAGCTGTCACCCCTTCAGTCTGCATCCCGCCAGGAAACACACACAGATTACAGCTCTTCCCACCGTTCCCCCCACATACCCCCACCCAATTAACAGTCGTCCTGATTACACGACCGCAATCCAGTCACGCGTGTGGGGAGTCCTCTCCGTACAAGCCCTGCCCTCTACCTGTGGGGTTAAAAGCATTCCTGTTTGATGGGGGTGTCATCACTGTGGAGGTCTTTGTTAGGACCAGAATGAACAGCCCACATTGCCATGTTTGGTGTGGCGCATGTGGTCCTTGTCTTTATCAGATTGGCTGTGTGTTGTATGCAGGTTCTTCTTTTGGTTAATTTTTTTAAGGGGACTTTTTTGGTTTGGTAGCTTTAGTATGTTTGATAGCATTTCAAGTTAATTTATTTTCTCTCCTTTCGCCATTTAATCTTGATGTCATGTTATTCCAAACCTCAGATGGGTTCGATGCATCTCTGAAACATCTTTTGAAAATGGCATTGATTTATTTTCATTAACCGAACATTACCCTTACCTGAAATGATAAAACATACATGGCACAGTTTTTGATTAATCTGCATTTTTTTATATTATTAAAAATTGGTTTTATTTTAATGTAAATTTTACATTTTAATTTTTTAATCATTTTTTATATTTTTCACTTTTTAATTAATTATCACATTTCTTGCATTTTCTTTATGTTGGTGACTTTTCAGTTCATAATCACACATTAAAACGTTCTGCTGGGGGATTGTTCGAATTTAATTAGCTAGCACTTTTTAGTTATTCAAAGAGGCTATAATCATCAGTTTGCTTGTGAAATCATGAAGGCCTTTCAAACAGTAGCTCCAGTTTGTCATTTCTATGCATTCAAAATGATCATCTTTCAACACAGGTTTTGCGCAATTCATTTTGATACGTAGTCCACTAAATCCAAAACCTGCCCTTTTGAGTGTGTAGCACATTGTGCCGTCAGTGCCATAATTGGATTCCCTCTGTTAGCATTGAAGTCCCAGAGAATACCATCAAGGTCCCCTGTGAGCGCTGATTCACTGTCTTTCATACATCTATCTATTGGTCATCCAACGTTTCTCTTTTTTTCCAAAAAGCATTTTATTGTGTCCCCAAATTTTTACTTTTGTTCAGTGTTCAGCATGCTTCTGAATAGGCGTAACATTGAATTTAGAATCCGGCAGCTATTATACGTATTTACAGGACTGCGGCCCTAATTATTGTCACGAAAATAATTTTTATTTTCACAGAAATGTGCTAATGTGCGTTTAATCAAAAGCACAGTGCTACGTTTTGTCCCATTTACGTTTGCGACAAAAGGTTGTCCGTATACTTGCAGAATAGCTGTGTAATTTCGTGGCGTTTTGGCAGGTGGTTCAGTAAATTTTGCCATTGAACATTTGCTCACTCATACAGCTTAAACAGTCTGTTCAAATTATTCTCTCAGTAAGAAAGTAGAGGTGTCATATCAAACCGTGTGATTTCATAGTCTCCAAATTATGACTGTGAGTTATGAAGCCATTGCCAACAGGTTCGTTCATTCGATTTTGCCGCAAAATCCACTTTGGTATTTTCAGAAATGCACAAATGCAACAATCTTTTCTTACAATTCCTTTAGGAAAAATGGCGGTACTATTAAACCCCAGTCTTAATTTTAAACCATGACTGTTCAGAGTGAGATTTCTATTCCTGTCCTTTTGCTTTCATAGATTGTCCTTGGACGGATACGGACATCTGTCCCCCTCCGACAGGATCAGTCTTTTTCAGTTACGGTATCAAAGACGCCCAATGTCTCAGAATTCATTATCAAGACTTAATATGTGGGTCTTGTGGGGCAAGTTTATTGGGTGTCATGGCGGAATTGTGCAAGCCTTGTTTGTCTGTTTAATGACAGTTGCATTTGAGTCGATCTGATCCCAAACATGGGGCAATTAGCACTCTCTTTTATTACGTCTTATGGGAAACCACGGTGCGGATGCTCAGCAAAAAAAAGAAAAAGAATAAACACAGGAGGATGTGCGTGAATGAGACAAGCCTGGCACCTTTGCCTGCGCTTTTGTATCGTTTACTATTGCATGGGGGGGGGGTTTCGGTGTTGTGGGCAGTCATTCGTCAAGCTCACCCTGTGTGTGGGCCGGCCCCAAAAAAACGCTTGTCCCACCGTGCCCCCCCCTCGCCGTCAGCGCTTCTCTTTCACAGCAAGATGGAAATGTATTGGAATGCTCCATGCCTCCTTTCAGCGCCACTTGAATGGGCCCTTTAGTATTTCACACCAAGGTGTCCTTCAGGGCGCGGGGTCAGGCTACCAAAACAGCTTCTACCGCCGGATTAGAACCAATTAACATCTCGGCACACAATAGGGCCTGGCAGCTCCACAGGCCTCACGTTGACCCGCGCTGGTGTTGCATGCCTAGCCCTCGGACCGCCGCACTCAAACTCAAGTGTCCTGGGAGGGGTGGGGAAAGTTTTTCAAGCCTAATGGGAAATGTTGCTACTTCACACCATGTGAATGTATAGCCATTTTTTAATCTTTATTTTACAAGGCCTCTTATGAGGCACCGAGTCCTCTGTGTGTGGAGTTGAAGTGGGCCGCCATCTTCATCACAGATCTGGAAGGCGATTGGCTCATTGTTCGGCAGGGTCGTTTCATCGCCCAGTTTTTTTATTTATTTTTTTTTTTTTTAATAAGCAACTGTTTTGCTTATTTATGATTAGGTTTTCTTACACTGTGTTCGTACAGCTGCTTTGTTCATTTATTCTGCATATTTAGATGAGTGTTAATTTTCGCTTCTGTTGTTTGACTAAAAAACTAGCGGTGTCCTGCTTTGGTAGAGCAGATTAGCACCTGCGTGCCTTCGTTTAGCGTTCGTCTAATGTTGTGCACAATATCGGAGCATGTCATGAGCTTTGTTTGAGTAAAGATTTCAGCTCCACACTGTTTTCCATTAGCAGTTTGCGTTGCGTTCGAGAGACTTTTAAGGGGTTGATGTACAATTATATGGCCGCAATTTTCCAGCCTCGTAATTATGATCACCTCTCAGTAAATAGACATATGTATCTCCTTTGAAACATATGGGCAATTTGTAGGGTAAGTGTAGCTATTAAATCCATTTTATAAGCACCTCCCTGTGAAGCACATACTGCAATTTGTCTGGGCTGAGGCAAAAAGTACGGAGGGAAGGAAAAGCCATAATGTCTTGAAAAATGATGGAATTTGCAGGAAGTGTGCATTTTAGTGTGTTTGCGAATTTGCAGAACGCATCTGTTTTTGTGTGTTTTGAGAGAGTGAATATTCAGTGTTAGGGTGATTTGACTACTGTTTTTCTTTCACTTTAATAACGGCAATTATGAGACTAATAATTTATTTAGGGAAGACGTGTCATTCAGGGAATCATCATAATGGGAGACGGGGTCTTTCACCTGCGCAGCAAAATTTTTTTTTTGTGAGATTTCTTGTTTTATTAGACGTATTATTTTTTTTTTTTCCCTCTGAACTTTAGTATACCAAATAGAAGACAGCATGTAATGTGTCCTTTTTTTATTTATTACATTTTACAGTGTATAGTATACTACTGGTGGTAGAAGAGGATACTGGAAAAAATTACTTAAATGAAAATTTCAATATCAGTTAAGTTTATTTAATTATGCTTTGTTGAGGATCATCAGATTTCCATGTTTTATTTATTTATTTACTTTTTTAAAGAAAATAATTGTTTTATTCAGGAAGCGTAAATTAAATCAATTTAAGGTGACAGTAAAGACATTTATAATGTTACAAAAGATTTTTTATTATATAGATCTATTACAATGTAAAAAGTGTTAACTGAACACTAAATCAGTATATTATAATGATTTCTGAAGAATCATGGGACAATGAAGAAGACTGGTGTATTGTTATAGTTTTCACTGTATTTGTGGTCAAATAAATGCAGCCTTGATGAGCATAAGAGACTTCTTTCAAAAATATTAAAAAAAAAAAAACTTTTGAAGGGTTATGTGTGTCAATTTAATTTACACACAGTATTAATTAATCAAGGTACTATTAGTTAATTTTAGACACATTTATCTCCATTCATTGGCAGAACCACAGGGCAGCCGGAGAGAGGAAACACAGCAGATGCCTGTCATTTAATAACTGTGATACTTCTCAATGCAATAATAGATTGTCACAAGACATTTGAATCTTTTTTTCTCCACACAATATTCATAGATGAATTTGTGAAAGCAGGGGGCCTCATAGGATTTTAGCACAGTTCTTCCATTGTTCCTCTAGCTTTTTTACGCAGAAACGAACCAAAAACAACAAAAATACAAAAAATAAGCCATAGATAAAGAAAAAATATCTGAAAAGGGGGAAAAAAACACAAAAGGGTGGAACTACGTTTCTCTCTTTCACCATTCCTTTTCTCCTCAGCCAGTAAGGAAAGTCACGATGTGCAGGTGTGTGTGAGAAACAGCAATACTATAGTGCATTGATAAACGATTCTGCTGTCTGAAGCCTAATTAGTGGCATAGTGTCTGCTCCCCGTGGGGCTGCTGTGCTGGGTGTTAGAGACAGTCCATTCTCATTTCCTACTGCCTTTGATATCAGACCACAGTCTGACGTGCACACAAAACCGACACACTGAGGCGTGATGGACGGCCCAGAGCAGACAAAGCTGACTCTTCTCCATCTAGCGTGCATCATCTCTCTCTTTCACACATACACACACACACGCTGAAACAAAGTGAAGGACACACACCAAATTGGCTCCTGTGACAGGACGGCTAATGTTTTCCCATGCAAAGTAAAAGGCCAAAGTATGAGACCACACCCTCTGCTGCTAATAACGGCCCACCCTGAGCATGCACCTGCAGTCTGGACCAAAAACACTAGCTGGCTTTTTATAAAAATACTTCAGTGTTCATTAAAGTGCTTCTTATATTGAGGAAATGAAAATATCTAGTTTTGCTTTTGCGTCATTAGATTGGGCAGAAAATAAGGTATTGTGACGTTGCAAATCAGATTCAAACCTTTCTCACATAGATGAGCATCACAGCTCAGTAAGACTGCTTTAAATTACAGTAGCAAGTAACATTGGGGGTTGACTGGTTTTAAGACTCTAAGCGCAACATGAATATTTATTGAATACATGAATTACATTTTTGAGAATTTGGAATATTTTGAAAAAAAAAATCTTTTGAAACTTGACACTGACCAAAAATACTTGGTGTATTTCACTTATTATATTAAGTAAATGAAAAAAAATGTAGTTTAATTTTTTTCTGCATAATTTGACTAATAGTTTGGACAGAAAAGAAGGCATTAATTATGTTGCAGGTCAGACTTAAACCTTCTTCGCCCAGATGAGCACCACAGCTCCAATAATTAACAATTTCTTTCCCAGGCCTGATGTTTCTGTTGTTATATTTTGGGCAAACTATGCTTGCTCTATGATTCATAGTTTAAGGACAGACTGTCCGTAGTGATTCAGGAGTCACATGAGCCCCAGTCATGATGGAGGAAAAAAAAGTGTCATCTTAAGGGATAGAAAATTGTCATCTTTTACTCGGTCTCATGTTGTTCCAAACTTATATGCATTTCTATCTTGTCTATGCAAATCATGACTTCTGGACGGACTTTGCCTTTAAAGTGGCATCTGTGCGCCATTCTCCCTGGCCTGTTGAAGCCAAAGATAGCTCATCCTGTCACCCAAAAATGAGTGTAATTGTTTATATAGGCTATATAAGACTTTTTAGGCACCTGGAACCATGAAAAATTACCATATTCTGAGCCAAGTAATTGTCCCTCATGGAACAGAGTGAAGATGTCATCCCCCATTGTGACATCTGCCGAAAAAGCCACCTTGAATGTGCTAACTGTGTTCTTCTAGCCCTGACATTTGGACATGGAAATGTATGAAAGCCATTTAGAATACTCCAGTAAAGGTCACTGTGTACAATTAGATGCACAGGTGTCAAGAGAAAGAGTCCTCATTTCAATGTGATTGTGGGCTTTTGTAGCAAATTTCATGCACTTTATTGGTCAAAGCTAGTGCTTGCAGTGTGTGTGTGTGTGTGTGTGTGTGTGTGTTTGCCTGCTCTCACGCCTGTCAAAAAGACGTGCAGCAACCTAGAATCAATAAAAGTTTCCCATATGTCTGTTTAGTAATTACATGTTTACTATTCAGGGGTGTTCCAAAAGGTCATATAAAAATGCAATTTAAAGGTTAAGTTTTAATATTAATTTTCAGGTCAGTAATGTAGTATAAAGTCACAAAAATGTTTGTTGTGTTTGTTTTCACATTGTGTTTCGTTTTTGTCACCCTCAGCCTACTCTACTGTGTCTGGTGTAAATGGGCCACTGGTTATTTTGGACAATGTCAAAGTAAGACCTTTTTCTGTGTTTATTAAAACTAAAGTATTTCAAAATAAACTTACTTTAAAATGACAAAAAGTAAAGGAGGATTTTTTTATGTATAAATTAAATTTAAATCATTTTATAGTTTTAACTTCTGAACATTAGATTTTGATAAATGTCATTTATTTTATACTACTGTTCAAACTGTTGGGTTTGGTAAGATTTTATAAATGTTTTTGAAAGACGCCTCTCATGCTCACCAAGATTGCATTGATTTGATCAAAAATAGCTGTGGAATTTTATTAAAATTTTAAATAACTTTTTTTCTATTTTAATATACTTTAAAATATAATTTATTTCTGTTATGGCACAGCTGTACTGACTTTGAACTGTTAAGTTAAATTCACAAATTGACTCTAAACAATAAATTGACTTTTAAATGGAAGTTTGTATATTGATCCTCGTCTTCATCTCTGACTTTATCATGTTCCTCTAGTTTCCACGTTTTGCAGAGATTGTGCACCTTACCCTACCTGATGGGACCAAGAGGAGCGGGCAGGTTCTGGAGGTCATTGGCACCAAGGCTGTCGTTCAGGCAAGTTTTCATTTAAAAGCATCTGTAGATGTTTGACTCTATGAGCCAAATACAACTATTCTCTATAAATATTTGTTAGACATCAACATTTGCAGTATCTAAGGTTAATATCAGGTCATAACTGAAAAATATTTACATTTTGTGCCCATCAGGTGTTTGAAGGCACCTCAGGCATTGACGCTAAGAAGACCGCGTGTGAATTCACTGGTGATATCTTGCGCACACCTGTGTCTGAAGACATGCTTGGTAAGCATATATAACTGACACTCTTGCAGCCTATGTAATCATAGTCTTTATGTGTCTTCTAACCAATACAGATGTCATGAAAAACTTTATTTTATTTCAGGACGCGTTTTCAACGGGTCAGGTAAACCAATTGACCGGGGTCCTACTGTTCTGGCTGAGGACTATTTGGACATCAATGGTAAGAGACTTTTTTTTTTTTTTTTTTTAAAGCTTTATGTAACTTTTGCAGGAACAAGTGGTTTCTTGAGAGGCACATAGATGTCTGAGCAGTGCTGTGATTTTATTAACTCTAGAGTTTGGGTTGATTTGAGAGAAACCTGATTTAAAATTTTAGCTGCACATCTTTGCCAATTAGGCTGCCACCAGCCATGTTAAATGTTCTTTGTCTTTGCATTTGTGCGGCATGCACACAGCTTGGTTAAGAGGCCAGCATGCCAGAATATGTTCATCAATGCTTAAAATTCCTCCTTGTTGGTATTTGAATTTTTTGAGAGGTTGAATGGGAATTTTTGTGTGCTTTTTAAGCCATTTACTGACCTCATGATCCTGATCTCTGCTAAGCTGAAATGGCAAAGGTGATCTTTTGAGCTATCAAAGGTATACAGTGGCGATTCAGGGCAATGTTTGAATGAGCCGAACGGATAAGAGGGGGCGTAATAAAGGGTTGATCAGGCCTCAAGGTCACACCACTCCAGATTTAATGAGAAAACGGTTTTCTAAAATATAAGCCTTCATCATTTGTCTTGGTCAATGTGGATAGTTTTGCCTTAAGAAAATCCTTTTTTTTTTCTATTAGCCTTCTTTTCCTTCTTTAGAAACAGAAGTTGTACTTTGTAGACTCTTAAGAACCCGATTTTTTTCTTGCTCGGGTGAGATCACTGTACTCCCTTTGACTCTTCGTAGGTCAGCCCATCAACCCTCAGTGTCGTATCTACCCTGAGGAAATGATCCAGACGGGCATCTCTGCGATTGACGGCATGAACAGTATCGCTCGTGGACAGAAGATCCCCATCTTCAGTGCTGCTGGGCTACCGCATAATGAGGTGTGTTTTAACAGCACTGCCACCATTAATTGGCTGATATATATAGGTGGCAATTTCCAAAAACCACTAGAACAGTGTTATATATTTTGCTGACTTGTGTACTTGCATTATCCCAAATGTTTTGAAGAATGTTTAAATCCAGAGAAATAAGCAATTTTAACTAGTGACACGGACCTTGTCCATAGTGTCATTGTGTCGCCTGCCGATGACGTCATAACCCCTCGATTTCCGGTTTTGTTTTGTAGAAAACATGGAAACACCAAAGACCCTTTAATATGTTGTGCGTTTTATTAAACAGGTGATGACTGCACAGAGTAGCATAATAACAGAACTAAATGTATTTAGTATGATAAAACAGCACTGCTTTTTTTCCACAAACGCATTACCGGAAGAAGCGGAAGCGGTCGACTGTGGCATAATAAAAGCTCCGCTGCTTTCGAGCCGTGTGTCGCACTCGTTTCGCTTCGACGGCTTTCAGCCTCACCCTGCTTCATTCTACTACGTTAATAAATCATTAGCTCATCCATGAACATGATTTCTGCCCGAGTCCCGTCGGATTGCATCAGCTGTGGGGATGAAGACGACAACTCCCATGATTCCACACTCAGTCACGGCGTCATCAAACTGCGCCTTTGCCTCTTTGTTTATTTTGAATATCCGCCCTCCAGTGGCGAAAATTACATATTGTGCCTTTAAAAAGGGTCCCTATGATGCGATTTCAATTTTCTTTCCTTTCTCTTTGGAGTGTTACAAGCTGATGTGCATAGATAAGATCCCTGAAGTTTGCAAAGACTAAAGTCTCAAACCAAAAGAGATATTCTTTATAAAAGTAAAGACTCTGCCACGCCCCCCTAAAACGGCTTGTTCTAACACGCCCCCACATGTCTACGTTACTATGTGGGAAGATTTGCATAATGTTGCCCAAATGTTGATGCAAAGAAAGAAGGCGTGGTTTTAGTAACGCAGTTAGTGTTGAAGCAGCCATGTCAGGGAGACGCTGTGTGTTTCTAGGCGAAAACAAAAGCACTTTTTTTGGCCTTCCGAAAGTAGATGCATTAGGAATCTTTAAGATTACTTACAACAGAACAGCAATGCATTTATGGATGACCGTTTCGTGAACCTAGGAGCGGAGTACCTCTGTCTTTGCTATGACAATCTGGAGCTTCTGAATCAGCTACTGTTTTTTTATTAAAGTATTTGCTATTGACTGTTCAAATTCTGAGTTTTGCGCAACGCAGAGTAACGCGTCGTGTGTGTGTGAGAGAGAGAGAGACCAGCTTCATCACTGTGTCTGTCACGCAACTCTGTTCCCCTTTCGGGCTCTGTCTTTACATTTATTTTGAAAGCTGAAGTTCACGATTATGGTAAGAGGCATTACATTTCCGACGAGTGCTTGTGGTGTTCGGCTAATCACAATGCACTGGTCAGCTGGCCAATCAGAGCAGACGGCGCTTGTCGGAAGGAGGGACTTTGTAGAAAACTAAGCTTTTGAGAGAGGCGGGGCATAGAGGACTTACATTAATGTGCAGTATTTGAAAAATAATGTGTGTTTTTTTTACATTACAGCATGTCAACATATTCTGTTACACCAAAAAAATGATCTTTAAAAAAGTATCATATGACCCCTTTAAAATAGTTGAAAATTATGAAATTAAATATGGTTCTGTCATGATTCTCTTCTTCTTATTTTTATATTTAATATTTATACCTACCAAGGCTGCATTTATTTGATCAAAAATATTGTAAAAATTGAATATTGTCAAATATTATTACAGTCTAAAATAACTTTATTTATTCAACTAGCTAGATTTAAATTTCTTTGAAATGTACTGCAGGAATGTGTCTTTATACAGAACCCAATTCAGGAACCGATGATACAATACAGTCCATGCTGCTTGCCAATGTGTTTTAATTATTTTAATTAAACCTTGAGGGATTTATTTAAATTCCCTCATTTGAAGTGTTGTGATCAAATTTAGAACGTTATTGTGCAGCAGTGAGGCAGCCTCAGCACCTTTTTCTGTACTATTCTCGCTAGTGAGACAAGGCTGTGTGATTAACGTTAATTCGAGAGGGATCTGTAATTGATTTCACCCTGTGGTGTTTCTGTGGAAACAGTGAGGTGGGTCAGAGTTCGTTTCATCACATTTTCCTCTCGTGTGAATGCGGGAGGAAGCTGTATGATTTCGAGAGCTCTAGAGTAAGCAAACAAAACCAACCACTTAGTACTGATCAGTACATTCAGTACATGCTTTAGGTCAGTTGGTTTGTTTAGTTCCAAGATGAGTATGATGTCCTTGCAGAACTGAATGATAAGAATCGTAAATGATTCTTGAACTCTAAATTGGTTCCTCAAAGACAGCAGAGGTCATAAACGATTTCTTTGCCACCAACTCATTATCGCATGAATTGTTGAGGGGAAATACGCACAGAAACACAATTTTTAAGGCTTTTAGTGAGGGATCACAAGGACTTTCTATGTATACAACTCCACATAGTTTATTATTATGAAGAGGTTGCTTTCGTTTAAGTCATTTCTGTCCCAGAGATCACAAATAGGCTTTTGGAGTTGGTTATTCCCACCAGCTATGACTGTAAGTGACTCAGCTGTCAAACTCCTCTGCCGTCAGGCTGGAAAATGAATGTAATAACCCACGGCATGAGCTGTTAAGGATATAAGTAGGCTGCCTTGAACTGAGTAGGAATAGTAGGAAGTGTGGGAAGGTCAATGATGTCTATCATTTTGTATCATAGCTAGTTTACTAGTCCCCAGAGCCTATTTGACTCTCATAACTATAATTATTTGGTGTGAAGTAGTTTTTCGTAACTCAAGGTCAAATAATTTTTAAACCTCACTGCCTCATTTTAGCCTCAGTTTTGGTGCAGTCTTTGCAAATAGTTGAGAATTATAAAATGACAGCACCCAACTTCAGTCAAGCCCTCAAACCTGCAAAGACACGTACCAGAGTTTTAGAATCTCCGCAGTTCTGAACTCAAAGGAAGAACATGAATAATTCTCAAACCATTGACTCTATATTATCTCTATTATTTACGTTTTCAGTTGATTGTGTATTTTCCACTATTTTAAAGGTTTTCTTTTGCTTTTGCTACATAAACAGGATGGTTAGTAACTTTTTATGCCCTCTCAGTTATTTAGATAAAACATTGTATACATTAAATAGAAAAAGCATATTTTCATTTGAAGTAAATATGTTTCTTAGGTCCAGTCGCAGATATGACAGATCTTTATTAGATATGCCACTCTATTGCATATTTTCTTGGTAATTGGCAAATGAGGCTTTCTGTACATCCTCTTTCCATACACATGTTTATCTTTTGTGATTTTTTTTTTTACTGGCTGGTTGACTCAACCCTGAGATCTTAACACCCGAGAGCTGTTTTCTCCAAACCATCAACCAGAAAGTTCCCATGAACACCCTTAAACTCATACACACACAAGCAGTAATAATAAATCACAACGCTTTTGGGCCCTTCACACTATGGCGAACCCAGGTTTGTTTTTTTTTCATTTTAAACCCTTTAAGACCCTGGGTAAAGAATATTAATATAGTTTATGAAAACCAGCACCAGACCAAGGTTTTTCTGCTTTTACACTGCTAATTGAAAAGTATACATTGTGAAATTGTTCTGCTAGAATGTTGAAATGAGTTAAAGAACAGAATTACGAAAGCTTCAAGAGTTAAAAATTACAATTGTGAAAAGCCCATCTCTTCTGTTCAGATCTGTTCCATTCCTAAAGAAACCTGTTCCAGGTCTGAAAGAGTGAATCATCAACTACACACATGCAGGAAGGAAGAGTATTGAATTCTGTCATGGCAATGAGATGAATAGGGCAATAGTTAATGAATTGGATTAAACTGGGGAAAAAATAGAGAATAAAGCTCTAGTGGTTGTCAGTTATGAAAATATATGATCAAAAGCCAAGGTTGAATGGTGTGAACTTCCAACAGCCCAAGTGTAAAGAGGGTTTCAGTGTCTCACTAATGAAGGTGCTGTGCTGTGATATAAAAGTTTCTCGTTTCATTAAACAGGAGTCGTGGGGTCACAGCCGGCTTTATCCCCTCAGAGAAACAGGTGTTCTGGGTCAGAGTTCAGACAGGGGTCAGGCCGGATTAGACGTCCAGGACCATTACATTAAGTGATAAGCGTGAAATTCCTCATGCTTGTGGTCTTAATCTCTTTGTTGCAAATACACACAACACACACATATATCTGATATATATACATATATATATATGATTTATTATTATTATATATATTATATTGTATAAAGTATACATATAATATACAGTGGGTACGGAAAGTATTCAGCCCCCTTAAATTTTTCACTTTTGTTATATTGCAGCCATTTGCTCAAAATCATTTAAGTTAATTTTTTCCTCATTAATGTACACACAAAACCCCATATTGACAGAAAAACACAGAAATGTTGACATTTTTGCAGATTGTAAAAAAGAAAAAATGAAATATCACATGGTCCTAAGTATTTAGACCCTTTGCTCAGTATTTAGTAGAGCACCCTTTTGATCTAATACAGCCAATACGAGTCTTTTTGGCAAAGATGCAACAAGTTTTTCACACCTGGATTTGGGGATCCTCTGCCATTCCGCCTTGCAGATCCTCTCCAGTTTCGGTCAGGTTGGATGGTAAACGTGGTGGACAGCCATTTTTGGTCTCTCCAGAGATGCTCAATTGGGTTTAAGTCAGGCCTCTGGCTGGGCCATTCAAGAACAGTAACAGAGTTGTTATGAAGCCACTCCTTCATTATTTTAGCTATCTGCTTAGGGTCATTGTCTTGTTGGAAAAGAACCTTCGGCCCAGTCTGAGGTCCTCAGCACTCTGGAGAAGGTTTTCGTCCAATATATCCCTGTACTTGGCCGCATTCAACTTTCCCTCGATTGCAACCAGTCGTCATGTCCCTGCAGCTGAAAAACACACCCCACAGCATGATGCTGCCACCACCATGCTTCACTCTTGGGACTGTATTGGACAGGTGATGAAAGGTGATGAGCAGTGCCTGGTTTTCTACACACATACCACTTAGAATTAAGGCCAAAAAGTTCTATATTGGCCTCATCCGACCAGAGAATCTTATTTCTCACCATCTGGGAGTCCTCCATGCGGGCTTTCATGTATCTTGCACTGAGGAGAGGCTTCCATCAGGCCACTCTGCCATAAAGCCCCAACTAGTGGAGGGCTGCAGTGATGGTTGACTTTCTACAACCTTCTCCCATCTCCCGACTGCATCTCTGGAGCTCAGCCACAGTGATTTTGGGTTATTCTTTACCTCTCTCACCAAAGCTCTTCTCCCCCGATAACTCGACGGGCCAGCTCTAGGAAGGGTTCTGGTCATCCCAAACGTCTTCCATTTAAGGATTATGGAGGCCACTGTGCTCTTAGGAACCTTAAGTGCAGCAGAAATTTTTTTTGTAACCTTGGCCAGATCTGTGCCTTGCCACAATACTGTCTCTGAGATCTTCAGGCAGTTCCTTTGACCTCATGATTATCATTTGCTCTGACATGCACTGTGAGCGGTAAGGTCTTATATAGACAAGTGTGTGACTCTCCTAATCAAGTCCAATCAGTATAATAAAAAACACCGCTGGACTCAAATGAAGGTGCAGAACCATCAAGGATGATCAGAAGAAATGGACAGAACCTGAGTTAAATATATGAGTGTCACAGCAAAGGGTCTGAATACTTAGGACCATGTGATATTTCAGTTTTTCTTTTTTAATAAATCTGCAAAAATGTCAACAATTCTGTGTTTTTCTGTCAATGGGGTGATGTGTGTACATTAATGAGGAAAAAATTAACTTAAATGATTTTAACAAATGACTGCAATATAACAAAGAGTGAAAAATAAGGGGGTCTGAATACTTTCCGTACCCACTGTACAATATATATATATATATATGTAAACCCCCCATTTATTTTAGAAACATGCTTTGCACCTAACTTTGAGTCATTTAGCCCTATAGTATGTTAATGATTAAACATGCTAAAGAGAATATAGCATCAAATATTTCATTTTTTTCTGAATTGAATGATTTTTTTTTTCTTATCAAACAACATATGAGCGTTAATATCGGAGATTCAAATAATGTATTGTCATACTGTTGAAAAAGTTTGGCTCAGTATAAAAAAAAAATAATAATTTTATTTTGCAATGATGCATTATATTAATCAAAAGTGACAGTAAAATTACTTAAGTATATTTATATTAATATACATTAAACTACAAAACTGTTATTTTAAATTATAACTACATTTCACAAAAGTACTATTTACTGTATCTTTAATCAAATAAATGCAGCCTAAGTGAGCATAAAGACCTTCTTTCAAAAACATTGAAACTTACCCGACCCATTTTTTTTAATATCAAATTGGACAACTCTAATGTTTTTTGTTCTGTGCTTTTTGATTGGTAGATTGCTGCCCAGATCTGTCGTCAGGCTGGTTTGGTGCAGAAATCGAAAGATGTGATGGACTACAGTTCAGAAAACTTCGCTATTGTCTTTGCTGCCATGGGGGTGAGTGGTTTTCTGTGTCTTTATTTGTGCCAGTTTCCAAGTATGTGTTTTTCTTGTGTTTTTTTTTCTTACCATGGTCAAAGTCTTGTTTTACTTGAGGTTCCTTGTGTGTTCATTTTCTTTACAACAGTAAATCCTGTTTTACATCTAGGTCTCTATACATGGCTCAGATGTTTGAATGAATTTCAGGATGCTTGTGTAAAATGATCCTCTTAGTGAACGGAATGTAAAATTGTGTCCATTTTTTGTGAGTGGGTGAATGTTGGTCCTCGTAGGTGTCTTAATCCTGCTCCTCAACACCACCTTAACCTTCTGCCCTCACCTATCTGCTTCCTTCCCAAACCTTTGTTATTGTCACCTGAGTGGCTGCGGTCTGTCCTCTCAGACAGGTATTACCTGCGTCAGGTGTCAGGTTCACCTGTGTATTCAAGTGTGGAGGGCTTCCCCCCCCCTCTCCTGTCACACTGCCCCTCCACGTTCGCTACCCCCAATCCCCCCCTAACACTTGTATCCCCCCCCCCTCCCCTCTCCCCTTCCCCCCCTCCTCCCTAATCTCTACCTCCCCTTCCATTAGCCCATGCTTGAAATGTCACTGACCCAGCCTTGTGTCCTGTGGCTGCTGGGCTCCCAGTGCAGACTCGTGTCTAATGCATTCACTTTTGACACACTGTAACTCTATATCTTGCTTTTATGTGCAGGGTGGTCAAAAAGCTAAACCTTTTTATAAAAGAAAAAAAAGGATTTTCCTTTAATAGGAAATGTACTTCAAGAGGTCATTTTGAACTGAATAGTGGAGATTTTGGTTGAACAATGAACAAGAAAGTACCTGACATCGTCAGTTCATTAGAGTCTGGTGAAACAGGAAGTGAAGGTCTTACTCTGGATTTGTTCAGCATTTCACGTGTTTGTTTGTTTTTAATTCCAGGTCAACATGGAGACTGCACGTTTCTTCAAGTCAGACTTTGAGGAGAACGGTTCTATGGACAATGTGTGCTTGTTCCTGAACCTGGCCAACGATCCTACGTGAGAATTCATTTAAATGACCTCTGTCCTCTTATGTAATGCATTTTGTATAACATACATATTGACTATTTTAATCTTTTGAATTGTTCTATGTAGCATCGAACGCATCATCACTCCGCGTCTGGCTTTGACCACAGCAGAGTATCTGGCTTATCAGTGTGAGAAGCACGTGTTGGTCATCCTCACGGACATGAGCTCCTACGCAGAGGCTCTGAGAGAGGTAAGGATGATATCGTATCGATAAAATAATTTCCTCATAATGAATTTCAGAATCAAGGGCCATTAACATGCAAGAGCCTCTGATTTTTGAGAAAAGACGATTTTAATTTACTTCCATAAACAAATACTTAAAATTGCTCAAAATTCATATGCCTTTTCCCCCAGTGGAATAAAATAATAAAGGTGCACTTTTCCATATTACAAAAATGCATGGTGATCACTGACTAGTATGGTTTTACACTTTAGTTCCAAAGTTTGGGATTAGTAAGGGATTACTTTTTTATTAATAATTTTATACAGCAAAGACATTAAATTAATCTCAAATGACAGTAAAAACTGTAAAAAAAAACAAAAAAAAAACTATTAATCAGCCCAACCGATTTCTTGAGCAGCAAATCAGCATATTAGAATGATTTTAGAAGGATCATGTGACACTGAAGACTGGAGTAATGATGCTGAAATTCAACTTTAACATCACAGGGATGCATTACATTTTAAAATATATGAAAATGCATAGTCGTTTTAAATTGTAACAATATTTTACAGTATTACTATTTTACTGTACATGTGGGTCAAATAAAGGCAGCCTTGGTGAGCCTAAAAGGCTTGGAATATATTTCAGCGGGTTTATATTGGTAAACGGACAAGCTGTAAGAACTCACTCAATGCATTTTTTTAAGGATGTATGTCTTTATTTATTTATTAAATCTTGTTAAAGTGAATTCAGCCATTTCAACAAACATGGTTGAAGGTCTCCTTTACAGAGTCACAATGCACTTGAATCTCATATAAACCGTTCATATTGGCGTTTTATAGCTATAAAAGCATTCAAGGGAAAAGTAGGTTTTTCTATTAGATGCAAGGGCAAGCAAATCTGAAACACCTTCTATGGTTTGTGGTGATATTTCCAGTTTCATCATATGTCATGTTGTTCTCCATTTGAATTTCATACCTGCTTAAACATAATTGACCTTGTCAAGTAAATAATACTAAGTCTCTGTATCTAGTCTCTATATCATTTTGTATTTTCCTAGCCAATGTACTGTGCACTTCTTAGGCTAGATGCACAGCAAACACATTTATATTGCGTTATCATGTATCATTTTAATAACGACCTTACTTGGCATCTCTCAACTCTGCTTAGCAATACGAGTAATTGACATTGCATGTACAGGGCTATTTCCTTTATATCATATTCCAACTGTTTGGCAGTGAACAAACAGCTATGACGGCTATGAAAGAGCACAATCTCGTGTAACAAAAGCACAGTAACCTCCTCTTGACATTCGGAACAATATTGGAGGCTGGAGCAATGGCCAGCGTTACGGTTAGTATCGTGTTTCCTCTGTGGCTTATGTTGAAGAGCCACTGTGTCCAATTGTAATGAATAGATTTCAGCACCATCTGCCACGGTGTAAAAATCGTCTTTTAAACAAAACCCGATGTTAAACCAAGACATTGGCTTTGTTAGCATATTGATAGCATATTGATAGATCAAATCAAATCAAGTGTTATTGGTCACAAGCATACACAGAAGTACAACATGCAGTGAAACGCTTTGTACAAATCTCTGTACATCTTTGAATAGAATTAACATAAGAATTTACATAGATTACATATAAATTATTAGAATTGGAACACAATGTAGAAAGAAATATATAATTATTTATTTATTTACGCTGTACTACTCTGCTCTAAATAGTATATATGTGTTTTTAAAAAACCAAGGTTAATGTTGCTTTTGATTTTTTTGCACTGGAAGAGTGAAGAAAATGGAGTGTGTTGCATTAGAGTGTGCTGCTTTCCATAAAGTGGATGTATACTACACATTTTATGAGTTGTATGGTAGTATGCCATTCTAAACATAGCAGTGGGACGTTCTGACAGACAAACAGATTTGTGTGTACTTCATGTTCCTCAGCCTTCTGAAGATGCTTTTTTTTCTGGCAGCATCATCTTTCTTCCACCCTCATGCCAATGATTATCATTTTTGTGCCACAAACATGTTTGGATGTCTAAATGTGTCAAACGCATAATGCTCATTGTAAATAGTTTGCATGCATGTGAAAGGACCATTCCCTCCTGTCTTTGTGCCGCTGTAACCTTGGGATACATTCAGCCCTATATCAAAGCTGCCTGCTTTGGCTTCTGGCGTAGGCAGACGCTTCCAAAGAGCTGCGGAAGCGTTAACATTTAACTCCCTCTCCCATTCAGCCTGGTAAAGGTGAGGCTCAGAACAACATCTACACTCGTTTTAACCTTGGGAGAAGATCTGAGTGTATTTTCTGCTTATAAAAGTGCCTCGGTGTGCAGATGCAGCACGTAGAAAACAGATTAACACAGAACCTCAATTGTCATGATGTAAAACTCCCGTTTTGTCTGTATGTGTTGCGGTTTTAGGTTTCTGCTGCCCGTGAAGAGGTGCCGGGCCGTCGTGGTTTTCCAGGTTACATGTACACTGATCTTGCTACGATCTACGAGCGTGCTGGAAGAGTGGAGGGCAGGAATGGATCAATCACCCAGATCCCCATTCTAACCATGCCTAATGATGGTACATGCGCGCATACATTTATTTTTATATAACACTAATTGTTGATGATGTAAAGATAGGAAGCCATTTCAACAAATATTCAACTTCAGCATGTAACTTATCCTATTCTTTTTGAGCAGTTTGTTGAGAAGTGTGCTATTACTTTTCTATGAAACTTAGAATTCAGCCTGGTGAAAAATTTAAATATTTAAAAAAAATTATATTTAGTTACGTTCGTTTTTTTTAGTTGTTATTTTTAATAATTATTGTTATTAAATCTTTTTTTTTTGTTCTAATTTAGTCTAGCATCTCATTTTGTTAGGTATTTAGTTTAGTCTGTTTAGTCATTTTAATTAAATATATATTTATTTGTTTATTTCGGGGGTTTTTTTTTTTACTTGTTATTTAGTTATTTCAGTAAAAAAAAATGTATTTACATATTTAACTATTTAGTATTTTTAGCTATTTTTTCAGTTATTTCGTTATTTTAGATACAAATGTTTTGTTATTTATTCAGTTATTTTATTCATTTAGTTAGTTAGTTTCGTTAATTATAGTTTATTTGGATATTTATGTAATTATTTAGCTTTAGTTTAGTTATTTACTTTAGTTATTTAGTTTGTTACAGTTCATTTATTAGTTCATTTATTATTTATATTTGTTAGTTCATTTATTTAAAAAAAATTCAAATGAGGACATGCTGTAATGTTCCTTAAAGGTTTTGCAAGTTTTAGGTCACTTCTTAGGTTTGTCTCTAAACTACAGCCAAGCACATTTGCACATTCTTGTACACTTGATTGCTGGATAAAATGTATATGAATTTAATGAAGTTTCATTCGTTTTCTTCTGTGATGAAGGTGTCCTTCCACCATTACAAAACTTGCTAGAATCAGAATGATTGTGGACAGTTGGTGCTATAAAATATGCACTTCTTTATTTTGTGTTCAGGCCGGACACAGCAACTGCACCCAGTAACTAGCACTCTTGATGGCTTTGGTTACTATAGAAACATCCTTGTGAAGGACCTGTGTGTGTTTCTGAATGGGTGTTCCCTATTATAGCAGCACCAGGAAACCTCTATCTTTCTTCTTTCTCATTTTCTTTGCCCTTCTATCTCAATAAATCACTATCTCTCACTAAATTCAGTCAAAAACACCACAATATTACTGTACCTGTTAGTATCTTCAGATCAGGGCTGCAAATGAAATGGTTTATAAATGCTCTTAATAACAACATCAACATCATTTATGACTAGAAAAGCAGTTTTGACTGCATAAAATTGCGTAAATCTGCCAATTTAATTTTTGCCTCTGTTTACAGATATCACCCATCCGATCCCTGATCTGACGGGATACATCACAGAGGGACAGGTGTATGTTGACAGACAACTGCATAACAGACAGGTGGGAAATTTGACCAGCCATAACATCTGTGCAGAAGCTGTGCAGAATCTGCAAAAGTACACAAGGACTCATTAGTGTGTTTCATATACATGAATTTACAATCAATATTTAATAATTAACCTTTAAAGTGAACATTTCCAAAGTTAGAACAGTTTTTCCTATTACTTTCATAACCTTACTCTTCATTTTTCTTTTTTTCCCACTTAAAGATCTATCCTCCCATCAACGTACTGCCATCTCTCTCTCGTTTAATGAAGTCCGCTATTGGAGAAGGCATGACCCGCAAAGATCACGCTGATGTCTCTAACCAGCTGGTAATTACGTTGTGGAACGTTCATACCACAGTTTGCCATTTAATTGATTTTTTTATTTTTCAGGCTAATTCTGACTCTGTTTCTCTCTTAATCCCACAGTATGCATGTTATGCTATTGGTAAAGATGTTCAGGCCATGAAGGCTGTGGTGGGTGAGGAAGCTTTGACCTCAGATGACCTGTTATACCTGGAGTTCCTGCAGAAGTTTGAAAAGAATTTCATTACTCAAGGTACAAACCCCTACCGTGTGGTTCTCAATCCCGCATTGGCTCATTCACTTTACATGGGTCTAAATTTGGCAGAAATGTTAGAGCTGTACTCGCAAAGACCCAATTATTCTAAAGAATAAGTCTTTCTCTGGTGAATTAAACTTTTGCTTAATTTTAAGCAGATTTCGTCACACTAGAGCATTTTTTTCCCCCCAAATTACAAGGTTCTTCCGACTGTGTGAGTATGTACTATTATACTGTTTTATGTTCTATATCGGAAACCACTAGACGGTATTTCTATCAGCCACTGCTCTTGCTCTGCTGCAAGCTCTTTCACCTCAGTGAATGTTGTTCTCAATGCTGTCGCTCTTCAGCCTGGCACAAGGTGCAAGGCCCTCCGTCTCCATCAAACCCTCCACTTCACTTTAAAAAAATAAGTATGAACAACTTTCATATTTATCACAGCCCTATTTAGGGGATGAAATCTCTCCACCTCCTTTGTGTCTGTCACACAGTTGCTGTATCGTTACCGTCATTGGTAGAAAAGGACATTGTTCCACCAACACATGTTGGACTCCAACAATCTCAGTTATTGCTTCTATTTACAGAGAACAAAGCATGCATTCACTCATCCTCCCAGCGTTTTCATGGAACAATATAGTGTTTCCTTCAAATGAAGCACTTTTCTGTTTAACTGAAATATGCCATTAAAGATGCTACGTGTCAGTCAGCGGATTTGACCTTTTAAGCAACATGAAGCCCAATACAAGGCTGTAAATCTAATTTCTTAAAGAACATTCTGTTCATTCACATTCATTTTTTGCTTCAAAGCTAAAACATTAAAACTCTGAGAAATTAACATCTGATTATAATACTTTTTATATTATATTTTTATGTTTCTATATCTGTCTGTGTACACCAATCAAAAGTTTGAGTCGGTAAGATTTGAGTTGGAAGTGTCTTATGCTCACCAAGGCTGAAATTATATTTAAAAAAACATTTAAAATAACTTTTCTATTCATATGTATTTTAGAATGTAATTTCTTACTGTGAAATTACTCCACAGACAGAAATCATTCTAATATGCTTCCAATATTATTCTGTGTTGTTATTATCAGTGTTAAAAACAGGCTGCTTAATATTTTTGTGGGAGCCATGATACACTTTTTGTCAGGTTTCTTTGCTAAATAGACAGTTCAAAAGATACAAGTATATGTATAGATAAAAGGTGAATAATTTCTGTCAAAAACAATCTGAGCCCTCCCTGAAGTCTCTGACATATGAACGCACAATTTTTTTGCCAGTACGGGTTCCTATGGGATTTTTCAGGTCTTTGAAAGACCCCTTTTTGTACCCCTTTAAGAAAACCGTAAGTCCAATCAGTTAGATATAGTATACGCAAGTCTGGTGCGAAATTTTTCACGATGGAAATTAAATAATATGTTTTGTTGGTTTTTGGCTCAAAGATTCCAATAGCATAAGTCACCTGAGTATGTGACAAATGGCTCAAAAGTTATGATACATAATGGAAGCTTGAGTGTTATGTCATGTGACTTTGAATTTATCATGTATGTGTCTATTTCTCTAGGTCCCTATGACAACAGAACTGTGTTTGAGACGCTGGACATTGGTTGGCAGTTGCTCCGAATCTTCCCCAAAGAAATGCTGAAGAGAATTCCTCAGAGCACGCTGGCCGAATTCTACCCGAGAGAGTCCGCTGCCCGTCACGGAGCCTCCTAAGACCACTACACCTTCTGGAAGCCCGGGCTAAAGGTCACATGACCTGTCTCCCTCAGAAAACCTCACCCCTTGTGTCCACCTCTACTCTGGCAAGTGGTGTTTAGAATTAAAGGGCATAACTCTGGGATAATACATATTTAATATGCATAAAATGGTTATATAAACATGCATGTCATTATCCCATGTTTTATGACCACCAGAGATTATTCCCTGTTGTTGTGTTATACATGTTTGTGTGTACTTTGTGTGGATACAATATGTAATCGTGATTTGCTTTTGTTTCACTGATTTGTTTTGGAGATGCATACTGTCCTGTGGTTCATTTCTTTTCTTTTTTTTCCGACTTATTTCACGGTCCGCAGCCTAAAGAGAATGTTAAAAACATTTGAGCTCAAAGGGAAACATTTAGGGCTTACTTACACATTTATGTCCTCTCTCTCATCCTCCGTTCATCATTGCAACAAGCACACAAATAATGCCATATTTCGAAACATTCCAATGTAAGTCATGAGAATATTTGATTTACAAATTAATTTCCAGCCCTTCCCTTGAAAATATTTGCTTTTATTTATTTTAATGTCCACTAAAACTAATTCAAATGAATGTTTGTGCACCAAACTTAGTTTGTGTTATGCTGACAGACAGGTAATTATAGGTGTTGAATGATCATATAGTGTGTATGCTTGTCACTGACAGCTGTTATTTCCCTTTTAGAGGAGGATGAAAGATGTTTACGGCATCTGTGCTTTGAATTATGTGCTGAGATATAAGACTGATTAAGCCTTTCCCTTCTTGTATGTGTAAATGCATTTTACCTGTATTGATTGCTATTAAACCTGTCAAACCTCTCAGATGAATTAAATTATATTGTTATATCGTGATTGGCTGACTACTTCATTTATTTGTCCTAATATCAGTAATGTTAATTGACGTGAATGAAAATGCCAGTGGGTTGTTTTCTGTGCCAAGGGATTATCCTTACAAAAATCTATCAATATAACAGTTTCCACAAAAATATCTAGTTTCTGTAGTTAGTGGGTGTTTCTTTCAATTCTGGCAATTTTATGCCCCAGGGGTTGATTTTATTAAAAGTAACAGGTTTCATGTTGTTCAATTATTTGTGCAAATATTTAAATGCTTTTGTGTTAGAATTTATTGTTTTACCTGTGTCTCAGACCTATATCCTGTTAATAAATTGTAATAGTTAATTAGTGTTTTTGCCCCTTTTAAATATTTATTTTTTTGAAAGGTAAGTGTATTTGTTTAGGAAGGAGAGGAAAAATAAGATGAGATGGGTAAATAAAACAGGAAAAATCAGGTAAATTTCAGGTAAACTTCAATTTGAACCTTTTTTTATTTTTGTGTGTCCTTTCCAATCTAGCAATAATTTTGTGCGATCAAGCAGAAAGTAAAAAATATAATTACTGTGTGTATTAGCATATATAAAATGCTGGTTGTTTTAAATGCTATTTTATTCTAAAAATGTTTCACGTCATTTCCACCCCCTCATTCCCGTCACAGAATGCTGTTAAACATTACAAAATTTAAGATATGAAAATGACACTGGTGGAAATGTCCATGATTATTTAAAAAAAAAAAAGACTGAAATGAACAGAATGTGAAATGCGATGTGTTTTAAAATAATTTATTTTCTAAACCTTTTCGAAAATTAACCATGGTTTTACTACAAATAAAACAAAAAAAAAACATGGTAACCACAAATTAACCATGGTATTTGTAGTAAAACTGTGGTTATACAAATGGTTATCAATACGCCAAAAAAAACCGTCATGGTTGCTACAGTTTTACTATAATAAAACAATGTCCATGCATACAAGTCGAGAACTGTCTATAAGTGAAGAAAAACCTATACAAAATCGTATAGGCTGTCATTTGTACCGCTTATTAAAATTGATTTTTTTTATGATACAATTTATTGTAGTAACTATGGTATTCGAGGGAGAACTATGGTTTGCATGGTACGTTTTTACTTTAACGGAGCACGCGGGTGACCGTAGGTGTGACCAGGTGTCATTTCCTGTATCGCTCGCGCTGTGCTTAACCGGAGTTTTGAATCGGTAATAACAAGAACTCTCAATGGCGTTAACGGGAGAGCAGAAAGAAGTGAAAATGATTTCAGAACTGTCCAACCAAGGTAAGAGTGACGGTGTCGAATGCGTTAGGAGTGCTAGTGTGCCCTAACTAGTGTGCTTAGTAGTGTATAGAAACTAGGCTGCTGAAACTGTCTGTAACAGTCAACACACAGGTACTATAATAACAGGCCTACATGAAGTAGTGTTTTTCTTTTCCCCCTAGTTAACACTCATTTCAATGTCGACTTTGTTTACCTTTTTCCCAGAAAGAAAAAGCCCATAATAGTTGTACGAGAAAACAAATAATATATTTACCAACCAACAAATTCTGAAGTGGAACAAAGATTGTATTACATTCGCTGTACTTTGTAATCTCTTCTGCATCATGCAGTATTTCTAAAGGAGTATTTTCCTTTAGAAATACTCCATAAATCCTTATTCTTTGAGAAGCTTGTTTGGACATGCACACACATTTTTGGTTAACATCCTGGCATTTCTCTTGTTTTTATGTAACGTTACAGGTGAAACGTATATTGCAGCCCGTCTTCTTATTACCCATTTAATTATGTTTTTTTCCAGCTAAGTAACATGTATTTTACTCCTTGGATAACCAAATAAAACGAACTGATTCTTTTTATAATTGTTATTGGGAACTAATTTCTCAACTGATCTGAAAATCTTGATAGAATTTGTGGGGAAATTTGTGGTTGATAAACCAAGAATAAATGCATATTTACTCTGATATAATGTGCATTAAAACTATACTTTCAGTGTGTATAAAACAGTTACTTATTCAGAATTGGGTTCTGGGTTTTCTAATGGGCACAAAAATGTGACCACTGACTGACATGTATTGTGATAAATATTAATACGACTTAGACCATTTGAATATTAATATGATAGCTGTGCCTGTATTATGACATGTTTTATAGAGCTTTGATGCAGATACCATCTCTGAAAGCTCTAGTTATATGACTCAGAGCAGCCATGTAAAACTGTTGAAATCAAGGCTGTCAAGTTTGAAATCGAGTCTGAAATCAAAATACATGAAATCAAGACTGTACTTTCTTTAATTCTTGGTAAAATGCACCAAATTTTTTTTTGAAGCGACAGGTGTTATTGTTGGAATGAAATGAGTAAATGTTCCTGACTGCGGTATAACTTCCCTCTAGAATTAGGTTAGTAAACGGCACTCTGAAAGATGTCTTAAGGCGAGATTTGAATGGTATCCTTTTGCTCAAAGCGCCCTACTGACCTCATAAATAGAGAGAGAGAAAACATTAAGATTATTCACATTATTCTACTGAAGACTGGAACTTGAAAAAAATTCAACTGAAGTTGCTGTCTGCTCTGGTCTTTTCCATGGTAGTCTGTGTCACTGTGACATTAATAACCCAGACACAGTGTGGTTTGTAAACCCTTTACATAATGTCTTCTGTTCTAAAATTAGATGCATATTCAGTAGAGCTGATGCCGATTCATACAACAGGCAGAATGTAGACAGATGAGTAGAACTGTCATCATCTTCACTAGCAAATGTATTTCTCATCCTGGGGGAGAATTTCCTCTATTTGTAATTATATATTTTTGCAACATTAAAAATACTTTTGTGTAAATTAGCACTCGTTTCCATGAGAAGTCTTCACGCTGGAAATGAGTTGTGGTTTGCAGTAGAAGTTTCCCTCTGATTTGATCTCCCGTATAGTGTGTTGCAATAACTTACTGTGTAGTTCATGCAAAGTTGTGAGAGATGTTTGACTGGCGTCCTTGTATTTCTGCAGTACTTCTCCAGTATGAAATCCTCCAAAGAGAATATGAGAAAAGCAAAAAGGAGGTAAGATGCTTACTGTCATTCGGTCCTTTCTTTCAGCCCTTATATCTTTTTTGCTTGCACTTCTATAACATCTGTTTGTGGTCTTAAAGGTATAGTTCACCCGAAAATAAAAGAAAACATTTTGAAAAAAATTTTTTTTTAGCACTGCATTGACTTTTATTGCATTGAAACAGAAAATTCTGTCATCTTTATTCACCTTCATGTATACTACGGTTTAAAAGTTGGAGGTCTGTAAGATTTTATCAAATGTTTTTGAAAGAAGACATTTATGTTAAAAAAGGATGCCTTTGTTTAATCAAAATGGGGGGGGAAAAAAGAGTAGATTAGAAAGATTTCTGAAGGAACATGTGACACTAAAGACTGGAAGAATGGCTCCTTACAATTCAGCTTTGCCATCACAGGATTAAATTACATTTTAAAATATATTAAAATAGAAATTAGTTATGTTAAATTGAAATAATATTACTATTTTTACTGTATTTTGATAAAGTAAATGTAGCTTTGGTGAGCATGAGACTTCTTTCAAACATATTTAAAAAATCTTCCAAAATTTTAAACTGTACATTCTTGAAGGTGAGTTAGTGATGACAGAATTTTCCCCCTATCCATTTGAAATTATATTTTGGGATGGTTTGCTTTTAATAAAATTTAAAAAATTAAAATTAATATATAAATAAATATATTTAAATAAGTTCAGGATGTGCTTTTTTCAAATAAAATAAAATAAACTGTTCTATCTGTGCATACTATACTCTGGCCACTGAACCAAACATATACAATATATAATGCATTTGATGAAAATCATATATATGATATGATATAAATTTGATACCAGATTTATTTATTTATTTTCAGTGTAAACAAATGCAAGAGGAGCGAGATGAGGCCTTACGGAAGCTAAAAGAATTTGAACAAGGTTGGTTTTTAAGATCTTATATTCACTTCAAAGATCTTCAAATTCACATCAGACATCCTTCTGTGTAGTACATTAAAACAAGTGTATTTTAAAACACATTTATTTATAAAGACTACTTTCACTTCAGTTTCTGTAGGAAATCCAGGCTATATGTGCTTTGCTCTTTTGGACTTTGATCCCATAATATTGCAAGAACTATGACACTATTCTATATAGACACACCCAGTTATTCCGTAATCATAATTTCCCTGTTTTCCAGTCCTGTTTTAATGTTATTCAAACTGCAAAATTACTTGTGTGAACAAATTATGTATTTGAGTTTCACTGTGTCCAGATGGGTATGTAATGCTGGGTAGGATGTTTTGTTAAATACATTAGGTATCAAACTGACATCTGAGATGTTCTTTTTGTAGACATTAGTGGAGCTATCGGATGCTTTCGCTCTCATAGTCTGAAGTTTGGGATTGATATCAATCACACACTTGGGTGAAGGGGGAATGCGACAGGTTTCAGTCTCAGATAGGTTTTTTGGTGGTCCCTCCCTAACCAAATCGCTACACTTCACCTCTCTCGTGCTTCTATACAAATGTCACGTTCTTTTTCTTCGCCGGGGGAAACGTGGAATTCAAATGTGAATTAAAAGGCGAAATTTTAAAAAGCACAACAAATGGCCGGTGGTGTTGCGGAGGAGGGGGAAAAAATCCATTACATTCTCATTTTAATTCATGAAATAGGTCATTATTTGATAGAGAAGAGCATGTGTTTTTGTGAATAATCTTAGCCTTTGCTCATGTTTCCTCTGCCGTAAACACGTATTGTGTATGACTTCCACTTAAATAGTGGCTGCAGCTTCTAGCAGAGCAGCTGCATATTAGGAGCTATTACGTGATTTCATAGCTCTCGGAAAATTGCTTCTATTCAGTGCAAAGCAACCAAGGGGGAGGCTGGTTGGCTGGGGGGAGCTGGGGAGTGAGCGAGCGAGGAAAAAGCCCCCAACACACAATCATGTCTTTTCAATTGGAGATGGCAAGGTTGATGACAACATGACCATTGTGTTCTAATGATAAGACCACAAAGGCATCTGCCCCCTCATCAAGCTCGGCGCTGTAGAAACAGCATCAGAGGCTCTAATTCACTTCTCCAACACGCAGGCCCGATAGCATTAGACTCGGCGTCCTCGTGCACGTAATCGCTGTCTGTCTCGGAGAAGACATGTGCGCGAAGAGCCGGGGGGAAAACAGAGGAATGGCGCGAGAAGAAAGAAATTTGAAGATGCAACGTTGATGGCGAGGCCAAAACTTACAATTAAAGCTGCCAAGCCTGACGTGTGAAGTCTACCCCTCGTCCCCCTCCTGCTCCGCAACTGCCTCACACTTAGCCCGGTTTATGTGTAGCAGCTATTACAATTAACCTGTCACTTAGTGCTAGTACTACCAGTGAGAGAGAGAGATGAAAGATGGGGTGGAGGGGTACCAACTGGCAGCTAAGTACTGTTTAATGAGTGACAGCGAAAGGTTTACAGCGGGAACTTGGATATCGCAGACACGGGCGTTCATCAAGATTTAATTAGGTGTCATTGGGAGGTAGCCGCTGGCCGTGATGGTGCTAATTCCTGTTTTTGCCTCTCAACCACAATGTGTAATTAGTTAAGAGGCTGCTGTGAGCTGGTCCGTGGCCAGTCTCTGGTGATTACGGACACAAATAAGGTAAGAGCTCCAAGCATTAAGAGCATCTGCTTCTTCCATCTCGCCATCTTATATGCTGGGTACACACCACAAGATAATCGGGCTGATTTTAGGCCAATTTCTCCCCTTCCGACAATCCTAGGTAATGTCCTGATTACCTTGGTGGTTCTAAAGATTATTTTATCAGATTTTTCTGTGGTGTGAGGTGTGTTAAGAGTGACTTAATCTGCTCGGAAGAACGTTGGAGGTGCCCCGATCGCGATTCGATCAGAAATCCTGATGTGTGGGGGAATATCGCGGCACACCACACACTATAGAAGCAAAACGGTTAAATCTAGGATTTTTTTGTCCTCATGTTTGTGGTCTCTCACATTTTGAAAATCTTTTAGTGTGTACCCAGCTTTACGCCTCTTTGGAAGTTGTTAGATTGTGGCTGCTCATCAGACTGTGACTGCATTTTGAATTTGAATGTTGTAAGTTTCGTCTCAAATCAGCTTGTTTTGAGACTCTTTTTGCACGTGAGAGACTAACCTCAAATGTTTAGAAATGTATCACAAAGAGAGACTCTTCAGAGACACTGGATTTTTAAAGGTGCTTGCCAGTGAGAGCAAGGAAACACCGCAGAGAACGTCTCGGTTACATATGTAACCCTTGTTCCCTGAAGGAGGGAACGGAGACATCACGTCGGTAATGACCGACTTTGGGATCTCGCTTAGAGAGACCAGTCCACTTCGAGTGTAAACTAAACGAGCCAATGCACATTGGCATGCGATGATTGCGTCCAGTTGCCACTGATCGCAGCGCAAGTATAACTAGGCAGCAGGTGCAATGCATACTCAGGTTTTCACTGAGGAGCCGAGCCGGTGACACGGCTCAGAGGTGGTACAGCAGCTGTGGCGACAGGACGTCTCCGTTCCCTCCTTCAGGGAACGAGGGTTACATACGTAACTGAAACGTTCCCTTTCAGTCAGTCACTCTCGACGTCACGTCGGTAATGACTGACTTTGGGATCCCTACCAAAGTGCCACAGATGCTTTCAGAGGTGGTACAGCAGCTGTGGCGACAGGACGGGACGTCTCCATTCCCTCCTTCAGGGAACGAGGGTTACTTATGTAATGGAGACGTTCCCTTTCATAGTCCCGCTCGACTCACGTCGGTACTGACCGCCTTGTGCCACAGATGCTTCCTCTTCCAGGGTCCTGGTGCAGCCCTCCTGCTGCCCCTTTCGGCGTAGGCCTGGCTCACACAAGAAGATCAGTCACTGTTTGTGTGTAGCACACCCCATAGTGAGATTGGGATAACACTGGAAACGACCGTTACAACTTGGACATAACCTTGCATAGCCCATCCTTCTCGAAGGAGGTTTCTGAAGCCCTTACACATATGAAGAACCGTTTAGGTGCATATGGAAGATTAGAGGTGATTATAACCCTCTTGGAAATGGCAGAAGTCTGCCGGGGAAACACGGGGCTCTGAGGCTATACTGTGAACTTTACACATATGGGATCCACTCAGGTCTCTATATATATGGAACCCAGCCCTCTACCGGTTCTCAAGGATTCATAGAGTGAGGACCTGGCACCAGATGTTCCGCCACATCTTGCTGCCGAGGGGACGGAGGAGCTCAATAGGGTCTACTATATGGACTCTCTGGATTGGTTTTTGCAAGCCGACACTAACTGGGGCCTCTCAGTGCTTCTACCCCTTTGAGGTGAGAACACAGGAGGATACCGGCTCCACACGAAGGCTATAGAATCTAACAAACGTGTTGGGGGTCACCCAGCCCGCAGCTCTACAAATATCTGTCAGCGAGGCGCCACGAGCCAGCGCCCAGGAGGATTCAACACTTCTAGTAGAGTGAGCTCGCAACCTGAGCGGCAGGGCACACCCTGTGCCTGATAAACCAAGGTGATGGCATCCACAATCCAGTTGGCCATCCTCTGCTTAAAGACGGCATTCCCCTTCTACCGGCCTCCATGACAGACAAAGAGCTGATCTGAGGTCCTAAAACTTTGTGTTCGGTCTATGTGCCATCACATCCATGGGTCTGGGGAGGATTTAACCTTCTTGCCCCCCTAAGAAACCTGACGACTAAGTCATGCCTCCTACACCGACTCCCGTCCCGGGTCTTGTACCGTTTAATGACCTCTCGAACACCCCGTGCTGCCTGCGGCGAGAGAGGAGATGAGTGGTGTCCGTTTTGGTCTGTCCCTGCGACTCTACACATTGCCCTCATTGGACCCATAGACAGAGAAACCTGCTTTCCTTCGTCGAGATTTTTTGGAAACCAATTCTCTACCACTGCCTCCTCCGGGGGAGGGAGAGGGCATTCACCATCCCCTAATGATCGTTCCCTCTCTCTCTGGGTACATCCGTCCCGGGGCCTCTTGCTTTTCTGCTCACCGCCAGGTTTGACGGGGGCCTGGATGGGCGGGGCGGTGTGCCTATGCCCAGCTCCACGGTGCCGCTTGCTCGAGGCTGCTGCGGGGGTGGATGCAGGGGGCCGCCCTCGGCGACGAACAGGCTGGGGCGTTGCTGGGGCGCTGCGGACGGGTGGAGGAAGCAGCTGCCCGCCGGGGCAGGACATGTCGGATCGCCTCAGTCTTCTCCTGTGCAGCCGAGAACTGCTGGGCCATGTTCTCGACTGTGTTGCCGAAGAGGCCGGTCTGGGACACAGGGACCTTGAGAAACTGAACTTCGGCGTCCTTCATGTCGACCAGACACAGCCAGAGGTGACGTTCCTGGACCACAAGTGTGGTCATTGCACGACCCAGAGAACTCGCAGTGACCTTCATCACTCGGAGCGCGAGGTCAGTAGTGGTTCGGAGCTCTTTCAGAACTTCCAGATCGTGACCACCCTCGGCAGGCCCCAGTGTGCTTGATCCTCACTCCAGCCCACCGCCTCGAGCTTCCATGGCGGCAGACTGCTCCGCCATGCTCGATGGCACCGCGGACTCACCACAGTGGTGAGGGATCTCTGGCAGCATGTCCCTCCTTCGTCTTCCCGGGGTTTTAAAAACACAATTTAATAACAAAAAAAGCACAAAACGGAAAATACGCAACAGCCCCTCACTGGACTACTGCCGAGCAAAACATAACAAAACAACATAAATAGTCCCAGGCCGGGTCCATGTATAAAACTTTCTGTAGATTTCATCCTAAAAGTGTATGTACGCACGAAAGCTAGATTCTGCGTACGCACAAAAGTTTTCCGATTTATAAAACCATACGTACACCAGAACCTGTGCAAAATCCCTTTATAAATCCCAGTCAGGTGAAGATTGTGCGTATGTGCGTCTCCACCCCGTCTCCTCCCCCAAATCACTATATATGGAGCTTACAACACCTTGTTTTACTATGCATAACCTCATCTGCATATCATTTCCATATGCATATTTCCATCCATGTGATACTACCATGTTTCACACCGTCAAATGATAAAAAAACATTAGGAAATCGAATACGGGGGGGGGGGGGGACTATCAATGCCATTTGTGTGCCATACTTAATTTTTTTTTTCTAAAAGTCATCCAATATCCTTGTTATGTTTTAGAATAAAGATAAACAAAAACGGTTTAAAAGTTTCAGATAATATGTTAGAACAGTTTTGATCCTCATTTTTTAACACTGACCAAATAGTAGCCTATTTCAATTGTTTTAAACAATTCAAATCAAACTAAATTTATGCAGTTTTGCTGAGAAGGATTCACACGACAGCAGTGATGGGGAAAGTTACTTTTAAAAGTAATGCATTACAATATTGCGTTACTCCCTAAAAAGTAACTAATTACGTTACTTTGTTACTTTTTATGGAAAGTAATTTGTTATGTTACTTTTGAGTTACTTTTTAAATCTGGGCAGGGCTTGCTTGTTTGTTTTTAATATAAAAAAGTTATTCTTTTACAAATATAAAAGCCCTTTCATAAGAAAAGTGAAATGAATGTAAATTCACGTCTGTACAGTAATAGGGCACAGCGCAAACAAATGAAAGAATATGAAGAATATGACGCAGGAGAAGAAAGTTCAACACTACTCAGCAATAACTAAAATCAAACACAAATGTGTCGTTTTTGATTATTGACCAATTTATGGTTAAATTGGATCATCAAAGGTCAGTAGCAAAGACATTGGTAAATAAAATGGGATTAAATACATAAATGATATTTGTCTTATTTAACATTTAATTATTGCAGGTTTGTATACTATTCTGAGTTTGCATTTGACTGTTTTTATTCATTTTGAGGAATACTGAATCTGTTTGTGTGCAGGTGAGATGAGTAAATATGCATGTTCATATTTAGTCTAGAACTACAGTAAGATCATGTTCACACAGCGCCTCTGCAACATTTGCAACCCTATGCATCGTCAGTCAAATTGAAAAAAAAGTAACTGGAGTTACTTATTGAAAAAGTAACTCAGATATTTCCTTCTAAATGAAAAATTAATACGTTACTTTACTAGTTACTTAAAAAAAGTAATCTGATTACGCAACTCGCGTTACTTGTAATGCATTACCCCCAAAACTGCACGACATCAACACCTCTGTGCAGCTGCACAATAAGATATTATTGGACCTATTCAAACGGGATAATGGACCGTTCGACCACTGAATTCAGCAGTGTCCGCCATAATATCGAAGTAAGTGTGCATCATTGATCATTGTTCTCGTTAAAAATATTTTCTCATAACATGAGATCAGCATTTCAGTTTAAAGATTAATTATTGTGCACCTATAGCACTCCTCGCTGTCAATAAAAGAGGAAAAGTGATCAAGCGCATTTACAAAAAATTTGTCTAAATTCATATAATTTTGGTTTAAGTTCTGCATAATGACTATGTAATTTCAGTCCTTATCTCCATATGAGAGTGGAATATTTAATGTAAATGTATACATCGACATGAAAACAGAGCTTAAAATCATTGTTTTTACTTCATTCATTTTCTTAATCAAGGAAAAAGAGTTCGTACATATGGGTCAGAGTTTGCGTGCAGGTGCACAAATTTTCCCATCAAGTTTGTTTTTATAAATCCCACCTTTTGCGCAGGAAGTGGCGTACGCCTCTTTCAGGGCTGTTTTTGTGCGTACGTAACGGTTATAAATGAGGCCCCTGGTCCTCTCTAGTCCTTCACTGTCGTCACTCCTCCTTTTATCCTTCCGGAGCTCCTCCGTGGGACTCAAGACCGGTGTGTGGCGCAGGTGTCCCTCATTAACTTTCACTCCACCGGCCTCACTCTGCTGAGGCTCTCGGGCCCACCCCACTCGTCACACCGTCATTTCCGGATCGATTCAGGCATTGCTACCGTCCCGGAGGGCAGCAGCGCAGCCGAATCTTCCTCTCCAGAAAGCTCCGGCTCACCCTCCGATGCAGCGATCGACATCCGATCGCCAGGAGCGCCGAAGGGCTACTGCTGTACGCTCCTTGTAGGAGGGCCAACACGTTCCTTTGCATCTCACTGGTTGCGGAGTGCAATGACTGCCGCCATGACGAGAACTCGATCGAGGCAGAGCCAACGGAGCTCCGCCCCTTTGAGGTAACGGAGCTTGGCCCGCAACTCCGAGATGGTAATCTTCCCGCAATGAGAACATCCATGAACGCCACCTCAGCGTGCTTAATGCCCAGACAAGTTAGGCAGCGATCGTGATCATCACCCGACGCCAGTAACAACCGCACCCAGAAAGGCACGGGTGATATGTTGTCTGTAGCAAGACGCACGTCATCTTTACAAGACCTTAATGTCAAGTTTGCCACACGCAAATGGCGTCTTAAAATCCCATATTGAATGCGCTTTTAGGGAAAAAAGCGCTTTTTAGCATGCTGAGCACACAGGGGAGATGGCCGTCTGAAACACACACAGGGGTAGTGCTGCCTGTTGTGTGCAACCCACTCGACACCGGAAACCACCACCGCTAAAGCGACTTACCGCCAACACCAAGAACTCCAAAGAGCTGCGCTGAACTCGTTCAGACTTATTCTCTCAGTAGAGTAGTCAGGAGCAAAAACGATGTGATCACTCGGCTCCAAAGCGAAAAGCTGAATATGCGATGCACCTGCTGCCTACTTATACTCACACTGTAATCAGCGGCAGCAGGATGCAATAATCGCATGCCAATGTGAATTGCCTCATTTAGTTTACACTCAAAGTAGATTGGTCTCTCTAAGCGAGATCCCAAAGTCGGTCATTACCGACGTAATGTTGAGAGTAACTGACTGAAAGGGAACGTCGATTTAACCAAACATAAAGCCTGTGGCTATAACGGCCTGCGCTGATGCTCGTCGTCCCGTCCCTATCAGGGCTCAGTATGATGGTCAGCACTGAACAAATTCTAAATAAATCTATAAATAGACACCAGTTTCTGTGAAGGCTAGCATGGAGAGGTTATTGTTTAGAAAAGAAAAATCTGAAAGAAGGACAAGAATGAAATTTTCAGCATCAAGATTTTTGTGTTTATAGTATAGTTGTGGTCAGTTTTTAATCGTTTGAAAGAAGTCCTCTTATGTCTTCAAGGTTTGCCTTTATTTGATCAGAAATGCAGTAAAAATAACTATTCTGTTTTGATATATTTTAAAATGTAATTTATTTCTGTGATTGCAAAACTTAATTTTCAGCAGCCATTAATTCAGTCTTAAGTGTCAAATGATCCTTCAGAAATCAATCTAATAAGTTGATTTGATGCTCAAGAAACATTTATATTATTATCAATGTTAAACAGTTATTCTGCTAATATTTGATACATTTTACATTAACCGCACTATACATTACCATGATACATGTTATTTCAGATACATATGATTAGAAAGTTTGAAAAACAGTAAATTATTGAAGTTGAAATCTTTTGCAACAGTCTTTACTGTCACTTTTGATCAATTTAATGCATTCTTTATTAATAAATGTATTAATTTCTTTTAAAAACATAACTTTTTAATGGCTGTGTGTGTGTATTGGTATTAACTGCATTATAGGAATCTAATGTCGCCACACGTATAGTAATACCAGTAAATTTTGACGTTGTGGGGACATTTTTTAGGTCTCCATGATGAAACAAGGTTATAAATCATACATAAAGTGTTTTGAAAATCTGAAAATGCAGAAGGTTTTCTGTGAGGTATAGGTTTAGGGTAAGGGAATAGAAAATAGTTTGTACAGTATAAAAGCCATTATGCCTATGGAATGCCCCTATAGTGATAGGAATACCTGTGTGCGTGTGCGTGTGCGCGCCTGTGTGTGTGTGTGTGTGTGTGTGTGTGTGTGTTGGAAAGGGTTCAAAAATGCATAATGCTGGAAAACTGTTCATTTAATAGTCCAATAGTGACACATCAGTGGATACAAATATTCCATGTCCATATGAATCTTTAAATTACAACTCGGTAATAAAACAACATGTATAATAATTATAGAAGAATTACAAAGATGTTTTGAGTAATTTTTGATGAAATACAGCATGTCACACTACAGAATACTGCTATGACTACTACATCAACTATTCAAACACAGTTCAAATCTTGCTTGCGTTGTATTACCATGTGTTTTGTCCACCATATGAACTGTAGTTCCAGCTGTTTCACACACTAAATGTCCCCAGCCGACTTGCTCGAAAGGAGTCTGGAGAGCATGATAGCTGATAAAGAGCTGTTCTAAATTTCAGTGCTCTGGACAGAGTAATTGTATGATGTTGTGACCTTGTCTGTGAACGTCATGATGTACTGTGCTAGCTGTTCCAGTGTGTGCATGACAGACAATTAGTTGTGTGCTTGCCTGTAGTGACAACTGTAGTGTGTTTGTGTTGAAGAAAACATCAAAATATTTGACATATTGCTTGTCTTCAGTGTCACACAGGGTGATCGAGGAGGTGAACAACATTCAGGAGAATCTAGAGATTGAGAAGACATGCAGAGAGAGTGTAGAAGCTTTGGCCGCAAAGGTGGGGTTTTACAATAAAGTTAATGATCATCTGGTCTGTTTTATTCTGTTTCATTTGATTCCCCTTGTTTCTGTTCCATTCCATTTGATTCTGTTGTGTTTTGGTTCAGTTGATTCTTGATTTAATTCTGTTTTATTTAAATCTCTTCCGTTCTATTTGATTTGATTCTCATCTGTTCTGATTTATTTGATTCTATTTTGTTCTGTGTCATTTGATTGTTGTTTTATTTCATTCTGTTATTTTTTTATTAATTTTATTCTGTTCTATTTAATTTGATTCTTTTGTGTTCTTGTTCATTTGATTCTGTTTGGTTCAATTTAATTCTGCTCTGTGTCATTTGATTATGTTCTGTTTTGTTGCATTCTCTTCTGTTCTGTTCTGTTCTGATTCATTTGATTCTGTTTTGTTCTTATTCATTTGATTCTGTTCTTTTTTTGTTTGGATTGGTTCAGTTTAATTTAATTCTCATGTACTCTGCTTCACGTGATTCACCTGTTCTGTTCTGATTCATTTGATTTAGTTATTTTCTGTTTCATTCAATTCTTCTTTGTTCTGTTTCATTTGATTCTCCTTTGTTCTGCTCTGATCAGTTTGATTCTCCTTTATGTTCTTATTCCTTTGATTTTCTTCTCTTCTGCTCTCCTCTGTTGTGTTCTGATTCATTTGATGCTGATTTTTTTTTTTTTGATTCTGTTTAATTTAATTCTCCTGTGCTCTGTTTCGTGTGATCCTATTTTTGTTCTGTTTCATTTGATTCTATACTGTTCAGTTCTGATTCATTTGATTTTGTTCTCTTCTGTTTCATTCAATTCTCTTTTGTTCCATTTCATTTGATTCTCCTTTGTTCTATTCTGATTAATTTGATACGGTTTCATTTGATTCTCTTCTTATCTGTTTCATTTGTTCTTGTTACTATGTGTTCTGTTCTATTCTGTTTCATTCAGTTCTGCACTAATCTTCTCAGAAACAATACTTCCAGAATCATACACCGATGTTTTGCTTATGCTTTCACAGTAAATAGATTGGGATCCATCATGCCTCTATCCAACCATTCCAACCAACCTTCCATCCATTTATTTCCTCCTCCATCCTGAGCAAAGTACACACAATTGTACTCCACATGGGCAGTCAATCCATTCAGTTCATGCTGGAGTCAGTCTTAAAGACTATCTCCCTCCAGTATACCTGCATCTTGGTGTTGACTGCCAGCCCGCCTCACCGAACCCGCTCATTACAGAAGTATTCAATTTGCCATCAGTCCCAGCTCAGTACATTGTTTAGTTGGGTTTCAGTTCTACCATTCAGGCTCAGTCGGGTCTGAAAAGTGAAGTGGCATCTACACTGAGCGCTCAGCAGGTAAATGGATTTCTAAAAGCCCAGGTGTGAGGCAAATTAGTGGGAACGATTACTGGCTCATTACCGTCTCTCTGATGGATGAATCAACTTTCTTCTGCTGTCTGTCAGTGATGAGCGCTGATCACCACACACAGAGAGAGAAATGAGAGAACAGTAGCAGTGAAAGGAATAAAGACACAGATAAAAGAGATAAAGACCAGGAGAAAATAGTCTTTAGATTGAAAAAGGACACTGTTGTCCTGCATTTTAGAAGCAGGGTAGCTGTCATTTGAAGTCTTTCTATATCCAAAAAAAGAAGACATTTCACTGTGCAAATGAAAACTGACATTTATTTTTTTTTTATACTTGACAAAATAGACTGAGGTGAAAAAAACCCTGCTGGCTTACTGTTATTTAGCGTGGATGACAGGATTTCATTCCTGCCATTTATCTTGAGGTATAGCTAAATTTTTTTCCTTGAAGTATGTGAAGCCATCACAGATGTTTCTGAGAGCTGCGGTTGAGGAAGACTGCAGAGCATTTCATTTGTATGGAGGAAATAGACCTGCAGCTGGGCCGTTTTGTGCCTCAGCATTATGTGTTGGATAAAAGCTTGATTTAACCAATCAATGGTTTCCTGACATCCGTAAATGCACAGCCCAGCTTGTTCTGTGTTCGCCGGCGGCCACTGCGCATGAAAACCAGTGCAGATGCCCTTTGTCCTGGCTGCTCTGTGAACACCTCCACACCGAGCCCCTCACGTCTATGTGACTAACAGCAGGAGAGTCCTGTAGGTTTCGGCCTCCACAGGTTTACTCCTCTTCCATCTGTCAGGACAGATGACTGTTTGAGGAGGCAGTTGTGTTTGTCACTAGCTGCTCTTTCAACACATAGACGATTCCTCTCAAATATCTCAACTGTCTTTATTTTAAAGCAGGAAACACTTTGCATTGCATTGATCTCTGAAGTCCAAATTTCTTGCATTAAAATTTTGATTTTCCCAATAGTTTTTTTTTTTTTTTTACAAAATCATTCAAAAGTGTTTTTTTTAAAAATGTTTTTGAAAGAAGTCTCTTATGCTTACCAAAACTGATATTACAATTTGTTTTAATTTATTGGTATTGGATGATATTGGTTATTTATTTATACTTTACTTTTGTCATCATCTAATTTTAACTTAACGTTAATCTTTTACAACACTAAAGGTTTAATAACACTATTAAATGTAATCATTAGCGTATCTCAAACTGAATGCCCATTTTCATACTGTACATTATAATTGACCTAAATTGGCTAACTTGTAGAATTAAAAAAAAACTGATTTTAGTTTGTAGTGTTTTTATTTATCTATTTATATAAAACTGTATTACATTTTAATGCTGGCTATTTGTATGCCATAACATGAAAATAATTATCACCTTATCGGTATTGACCAGATCTGTAATATTGGTGCATTACTACGTCTATTTTACCATAATGACCAACAGACTATACATTATTCCACTTATTTTCTGGCTACTTACCCAGTAAATATGTAAATAACCAGACATGAAATTATGATGTTGACTTGTAGCTGTATTTATGTGAACTAATTTTGCAAACATTTATAAAACAAGTATGAAAGACTGACTTGATTTGCATCTCAGCCCACAGGATGGAAAAGAAATCTCACCTCTTTTTTGAAAGTCTGAAGAATACGTTGTGAAAATTACAGCATTGGCTCATCCCAAATTTACATTTAAATTAGTCCAAAAATTTTGGTAGGTTTGATTGGAGGATGACAAGTGGAATTGTCTCAAATAGTCTCTACATTTCAGCGGTGTGATTTATTGTGTATGACGGCTGTAATTCTGTCTGCCAAGAGACCCTGAGGTAGACAAAAAAAGAAGAGGGAAAAAATCCTAATCAATTTTTTAAACTCTGGAACATTTTGAATTAAAAAACAGTAATGGATGAGGGTCCGTGGGTGGTGGCAGTCAAATCAAAGTGCAATCCAAACAAATGACATTTTGTTTTGATGTGTGATCAGAGGAGATAAGGGGCCTGGCCACCTCGGGACGCACGTCTGATTTCTGCCAGTGTGTAATTTCACCGCTGCGCTCTCATCAATGCCGGATGATTATCGCAGAGCAAGCGTGTATGCGTGTGTGTCTGCGTGTTTATCCCCATATTATGTGTTGTTGATTGCGTTTTTGAAAGATGCATTCAGCAGGAAGGACGGCATCAGGAAATTGATTCACGTGCTGTGTGTCCTCACTTGGATGTCATTAATAAAGGCTCGTTAAAGAGGGGCATTTTATCCCCGTTTCCCACTCTTTTTCTCTCTCTGACTGGAATGTCATCCAGTACTAATTTACATACCTCCATCCCCATTGGCTCTCTGAGTTTCCATTAAGTGGCCTCCCTAATTGAAGTGTGAATGACCAGTCTTAAATTACTTTAATTGGGTGTTCAAAAAGGTAAAATTTCTCGAATGCAGGTATGTGCATGTGGCGAGGGAGGGGGTCCGTGGCCGACGCGCCCGATAGAATGCTGTAATTATTTATGAAAACAGGAGTGTCTGCTGCTGCTGCTCCTGCATACGTGTAATGAAATGTCTATTATTTTGCCCTTGATTATTGCTCTCTTCCAGAGTGTTTATGCTGTGTGTGTTTGGCTGTGTGATTGAGGGGAATTGCATGGGCACCCGCTGGGGTTCCAGTGGGCTGGTCTGTCTACATGCTGCTGATTTGATTTCTCATATTTTTTCGCTCTGTGGTAAACGCAGAAAATCACCGGCTTGGGTTTTATATCATTTGTGGTGTTACAGGTGTCATTTTGATTTTTGATTATTCCTATAAATGTGACGACATTGGCCTCACTAGATTAACTTTTTTTTGTACTGTCAGTAGACACTGGATTTTCGTTCTCTTCACCGAGACCAAGCAAATTCATATTTTGATAGTGTAGGGTTTTTTTTTTCCCTTATCTTTCTCTGTACAGCACTTTGGTTCCAGTCGTGGTGTTGAAAGTGCTTTATAAATAAAGTTTGAGTTGAGTTGAGTTCAATTGGTACTGTGTGATGCCAGCAGCACTCAGATCATGAGTTGAAATGTATACATTAAATGCACTCTAAGCTGCTTTGGATAAAATATCTTTCAAATACACAAATGTATATCTTTCTCTCAGTTAAACAGACAGAACCGTTCTCTGAAAAGGAAGAGTATGCTCTTTATGTCCCGCCTTGGTGCTGATGTCGTTGCTGAGATCAGTCTGGATGATGAAAATGATGAAGATCCACAGGAGGAGGAGTCAGGAGTCTGTAGCTCCTTCCAATGTCAGATTGTCATTACAGGTGGGTCAGTGCACTGTCCCACAATGTGTTGCTTAATAAAATATTTTGGAGAAGGGTCTGGCTGCAGCCTTGCGCTTGCACTCTCAGACTTGCACTCTCAGACTTGCATTCTCAGACTTGCAGTCTCAGACACTTGCACTTCCGCTAGCGACGTCACTTGCAGTCTTTTTTATTTTTTATTTTGTTCTACTTATTGATTACTTTTTGTTTGGATCTCTCAACATTTTACAACAGTAGCCAGGTGGTGAAGACAAGAAAAAATAAACTAACTTACAATGTCACTTGCAATCGCCACTTGAACTCTCCGATACCTGCGACATCACTTGCAATCGACACAAATCGTGCGTGTTGCCAATGGAGACAATAAGCTGTGGTGGTGATTAAACGATTAAAACTAATTTTATACTATAACATACAGGGTCCTGCAAGAAAAAGACAAGACCCGCAAATCAGTGGCCACAGAACAGCAGAATATGAACAATGTGCAAAGTCTCTCGTTAAGCATTTTCCTCATGTAGAAAAACATAAACACTTAATATAGCGTAATGTATTAAGATGCATTAAGTTCAATTAAAAGATCAAATTCAATATATAGTTATTATTTAATGTACTAAAAGGCAAGCAGAGACATGAACACAATGCGCAAATTTCAATTGTCCTCCCATACAGCAAAACCGTAATGTGACCTAAATACCGGATGTAAAGACCCCAATCAGCTAGCTGTTGTCTTGTGTTGACTCAAAGTTATATACAGAACAGGCAAATATGAATGTGCTTATGAAAATGCATTAAGTTGATTTTAAAAAGGATCAAACTCCGTACAGGAAAGCAGACGAGCCAGAACGCCCCCCATGCATTAAAAGTGCACGTAACAAATTTTCCTCCCCATAGAAAATCATTAAATAAAACATGGAATGTAGCGTATGGACAAAGACAATGATAGGAAAGAGCTGTAGGACCGTTTCATTCTATATGGAAAAATGCGTAAAGCGAAACTTTGCTGTTGCGTTATTCAGTGCTCGCCTGTATATATTATTAGGCTATATTTTAATAATGAAGAGACTTGGTTGGTGCTTTATATTAGTCCATTATGCCACGTTTTGCGGTGTGGGAGGAAAATACTACATACATATTCATTATATTAATAAACTGTATATCGAATTTGAAATTTTAGTAGCCTACATTAAGCCATATTAAGTGTTTTATGTTTTTCTACAGGAGGAAAATGCTTAGCGAGAGACTTTGTGCATTGCGTTCATATTCTACTGTTCTGCGACCACGGATTTGCGGGTCTTGTCTTTTACTTGCAGGACCCTGTATGTTATAGTAACTAAATTAGTTTTAATCGTTTAATCAACACCACAGCTTCTTGTCTCCATTGGCAAAATGCACGATTTGTGTCGATTGCAAGTAACATCGCAGGTAGAGGAGAGTGCAAGTGGCGATTGCAAGTAACATTGTAATTTAGTTTATTTTTTCTCGTCTTCACCACCTGGCTACTGTTGTAAAAATGTTGAGAGATTCAAACAAAAAAAAAAATCAATAAATAGAACAAAATAAAAAAAAAAAAAGACTGCAAGTGACGTCGCTAGCAGAAGTGCAAGTGTCTGAGAGTGTTGCCAGACCCTTTTGAATATTTTTATCACTTTATACTTTTTGCATCTAGTTTTAAAGGTGAAGTGTGTAATTTCTATGACACAGACAGCAAAGAATTGCATGTTTTTTGTTCAAGCAGATTGACTGGGCCTGTCATAATAGCATAGGCTCTGGCATTAAATTGAGGCTTGACTACCTGTTTAGTCATACAATAGCTGACAAACTTGTGTGAAAGCCGTCATTATGTAGTAGTACAGAAATTAGACACTTGCATTAAAGGGATAGTTCACCAAAAACCGAAAATTTTAGATTATCTGTTTTCCCCCAGGGCATCCAAGATGTAGGTGTCTTTGTTTTTTCAGTAGAACACAAACGAAGATTTTTAACTCAAACCGTAGCAGTCTGTCAGTCATATAATGGAAGCGAAATGGAATCATGGCTTTGTGAGTCAAAAAAAACATACACAGACAAAAACAAATTGTACAAACCCCCCTGCGGGTGTAAGCTATGTGAAGGTTTAATTCCTTTTTGTTCTTTTCTTCGGACACGAAACGACGGTCTGTGCAGAAATGACAGTATTTTTATAATTTTGACCTCGATGCCACCACAATGTCCAACTGTCTGAAGCGCGTTCACAACATTCGGGTGTGACGCGTATGTACGTGCTTGGCATAGTAGAATAGATATATATATAAGTAGATTCCTCATTGGTGACTGTTTCTATGGGCCGTGATAGGTTCCAAAATGGTGGACGCGTCAACGTATCTGGAGCGGTCGAATAGGGCATCTATACATATCTATGATAGTAGACGCATGTGCAGAAGCGATCTGTCGTGCGTATACGTCACTCAATATTTACACAGTGCAGAGAGATTGCGAATGTGTTCACTGGCACTGCGATGATCTAAATATATTTAGAAGTACAGGTCATCACAAAGGAAGACAATTTTGATATACCATCAGACAACGTGAAATTTTTTGCCCAACCGTATTTATTTGACGTCACGCGCCGGATGTTGTGAACACGCTCAGGACAGTTGGACATTGCGGTGGATCAGAGGTAAAAAATTATATAAATACTATTCAGTTTCTTGCACAGACCGATCGTTTTGTGTCTTAAGACCTCAATGTATCGTCACAAGCCGCAGGGTTTAATTCGATTTTGTCTGTATGTTTTTTTTACTCTCAAAGCCATGGGACCATTGACTGCCTGATATGAAGACAGAATGCAATGGTTTGAGTTTAAAAAATCTTAGGTTGTTCTACTAAGAAGCATAGTCACCTCCTCTTGGATGACCTGGGGGGTAAGCAGATAACATAACATTTTCAGTTTTGGTTTGAACGGGCCCTATTTTAACGATCTTAGCGCATGGTCTAAAGCACACGGCGCAAGTGTACTTAGGGGGTGTCCGATTCCACTTTTGCTAGTTTAACGACGGGTAAACTGTCGGCACGCCCGGGTGCATGGTTTAAACAGGCTATCCCTATTCTCTTTATGAGTAATGTGTGTTTTTTGGGCGTAACGTGCAATAAACCAATCAGAGTCTCATCTCCCATCCCCTTTAAAAGCCAGTTGCGCTTGCGCCATGGCGGATTCGCTATTTACACAGCGGAATTTAATTTTAAATTATCAAAAATGTTTGTGTGCTGCTGCGCGTCCCCGTGTGTGTAATAAGCAAAGTGTACGCGTGTTGTGCACCTGCCTATAGGAGCATATTACTAACGCGCTCTTTAAATAACAAAGAAAACCAGGTTTTAGACCAGGTTTGAGTTGGTCTATGGAGCAGTCTATTTTAAGTTCCTCAAAATAGCAATGCGCCAACAATGCACCTGAACACACAGCTTTTTTAGACCAGCACGCCCATGGGCACATAAATGGGTGCAAATGCATTTTCTATTTAAACAACGCGGCACAGATGGGAAAATGATGAACTGCCATCGGCTGAAACTAGCAAAACACTTGCGCCGCTTGCGCGGGTGTATGAATAGGGCCCTAAGTGTTCTTAGGCTATTAGAATTTTTTATCATAAATTTTATATTCTAGTTATGTACTATTTCTCAGGGTTTGTTTATGTGAAACATTTGTTTTTGTGTTTTAGATATTACCGGTAAAATATTAAATATTTTACACTTGACCATAAAACAACAGTTCAAGTGACAGGCTTCGAGTTGCAATTCTTATTAAATATTTATTTAGTTAAGATTATCTTTACATATTAACACTTTGTACATATAACACAGTTCAAATTGACCACAGGCTTTCCATATTTTGTTTTTCTGTTAATGTTATTCATTTATTTATGTGTTTTAAATGCAATTTTTTAAAAGCTCTTTTATAGGAAACAAACAGGAAAAGTTGAAAGTGACCACTGGCTTTTTTTCAAGGCTTTCAAGCACTGAAAAACATTGTAAAAGTAGTCCATACAACACATGCTTTATTTCAAACGTTCTTAGTTAAAAGATTTTATAACATAGAAAACAAACTAAAAATATAAGTAATTTTGCCCTCCGCTGCAGTTCTCAATTCATGATGTTTGAGTTCAAAGACCTTGGAGATTCTTCAGGCTGGGGTTACTGTCATTTGTTTATTTATACTTTTCTTGTTTATTTGTGGTAGAGCTGAGGGATAAACTAGAAGTGATCCTGGCTGAGAAGAAGCAGACTGTGATTGATCTGGAGACGACAAGAGAGCAGCTCTGCCAAACTAGACAGGAAGTATGTGAGAAAGGCATTTAATCTTGGGTTTTACTGCATTAACTTACTACTCAACTTTAAGAAAGATCTACCGTGCATCATTTAAAAAAAAAAAGGTCTACAATATACATCCAAAATGTTTTTTTTTTCTTAATGAAAAGTAAAAATCATGACAGAACGAAAATGTTTTGATCCATCTCCTTAATGTTAACCTTTGCCATGTTTCAAAGTGACTTTCACTCAGAATAATGACAACCAAATAGAAAATAAGGGTCTGTCTTTGTGTCATGTTGTTCGGTGTTTTAGATGAACCAGTTAAATACCCAAATAAATGAAGCTCTCACTCTCTCTTTCTTCTTAAGCTCCTGAAAGAGAAGCATGCTAATACTGTTTTAATAGCTGAAACATTCCAACAAAAGAAGCTCTTGGGAAAATACAACAGAGGTCAGTTGTGCTTATGCTCTCTACTGTATCTGCTTACATCAGCCTCTCTCTCATTCTGCTTTCCAGTCCAGACATTCATTGATCCTAACACACTCTGGTACATCTTCATTGCTTCATTCAAAGTCTATACTATGTTTCATGTATCATTATTACAATAACAATAAGTCATACAGTATTTTTATGTAAATCTGAGTGATTTCTGACACCTTCTGCTTGATTATAGACTCCTAACAGATCATGCAAATATCACAAAAATCAGAATGCATGATTTTTCACAAATATTTTTTTTTCTGTTTGTGCGTGTTTTGAGTTGTTTAGTCATTTGATGCATGAATTAAATTAAATTAAAAAATCGTAATGTCATAATCTTATCACTTTAAATAAAGAATTATATTTCTGGTTACTTTTGTTAATGATATATTTGAGAGAGTTGCACTCTGTTGCATACAAAAGAAGATAATGTTGTCATATGCTGCCGTTCAAAAGTTTGGAGGAATTACCTTTTTTTGAAAGAAGTTACTACTTTTATTCAAAAGTAAAAGTAGTATTATTTTTATTATTAAAAGTAAAGACATTTATAATGTTACAAAAGTTTTCTATTTGAATCAATTTTGTTCTTTTCGAAACTTTCTAATTATATTATATTTTTGTATCATTTCCACAAACGTGGTTGTAGCAGTACAATATGCTACTAATAAAAGAAAAAAAAACGTGAAAACCAACTCGGCCTATTAGACTATTTCCGAAGGACCATGTGACAGGGGGTAACTGGATGCATGAAAATCCAGCTGCCGTAACGGAATAAGATTTCGACTAATTATATTTTCAGTTTTTAGAATTGTAATAATATTTTACAATATTGCTGGTTTTAATGTATTTTTGATCACAAATAAATGCAGCTTGGGTGGGTATAAGAGACTTCTTTCAAAAACATTAAAAAAAATTACCAACCCCAAAACTTTTCTCAATTGAACAGTAAGGTAAATCTTAACTGCATTTAATAAGAGGTCAGGCCAAGTAGATAGAATTATGGATAAGAGCCAAAGGTCATCATCGGACACTATTGTCTTTTGCTTAATAGCAGAATCTGAACTGCCTCCATAGTTGAGTTTCCATAATTGATTCTGCTATTTTCCTGTTTACAAATCTGTATTGTATAAAGCAATATAGAAATAAAAGTAACTTAACTTGACCATGCTGATTTAAATGGCAAATTACACCCTAAAATGCCTTTTAAAGGTCTATGCCCTGTAGTGGATGTCATCAGAAGGTCAACAGGAATATAAATTATGCCATAGACAAGATATATAGAAAACTTACCTGTTTGTGTGTGTTTGTAGTTTCTCAATATGCTCTAGATGAGTTTGAGGCCTTGCAAGATGATCTAAAGCTTGAGAGGGACCTGCGATCTGAAGCAGAGAAGTTTGCACATGAGGTGAAAGCTCAGTTTGATTTGAATTCATAATTACTTTATTGAAATGTATAAGACATGCTAGGAACTCTGAATATTTATGGTTTCCTGGAATATGTTAATTAAGCGGTGTGTGAATGTGTGCTTATCTCTCTGTCTCTCTGTGGGTGAATGAAGATGCTAGTTGAGCAGAAGAAGCTGAAAAGACAAAGCCAGATGTTGATCCAAAGTGTGTCTCCAACAGAAGCTCTACAGAAAGCTCTGGCAGAGATCAACACACTGACACACACTTTAGAGACACAGAGACTGGAGCATCAACAGCAGGTAATAAACACACACACACATACACACATTAATCCCTACACTGTCCTTAAGGTCACAGTGTCCTGAGAGGGTACAGACCAAATGTCATTAAAATAATAACAGACAAACCAATCAAATCAACCATACCAACCCCTCCTAGTGTCACACAAAAGCAAACACACACACACACACACATGCAGTTCATTATGTGCCTTTCTGAAAGAAGGAATGAGCGGTGTTCTGCATTTAAACAATCATTAAAGGGGTCATATGATGCTGCTAAAAAGAACAGTATTTTGTGTATTTGGTGTAATGAAATGTGTTTATGCAGTTTAAAGTTAAAAAAACACATTATTTTCCACATACTGTACATTATTGTTTCTCCTCTATGCCCCGCCTTTTTGAAACGTGTCGATTTTTACAAAGCTCATCGGTCTGAAAAAGCGTGAGACGGAAATGTTACGCCCCTCACCATACTGTTGATGCCGTGTCCCGGCCAGAGCGATGAGACAAAAACATTAAAAACCATTACAAACGAGGCATTTGTTGCATCCAGTGGGGACATAATTACTGATTATAATGACTTATACTGTCTTTTTACGCGTTGCGTTGCATTGCATCGCTCCACACTGCCCAAAACTCGCGTTTGAAATATTCAGTGGCAAATCCTTTAAATGAAAAACGTACTTACAGTCTGTGAATCAGAACAGCCGGCATTGTAGTCTAACATTACTCTCCCAGGATTAGTAAACAGTCGCCATAAAATGTGCTGCACATATCTGAATATTTGGGTTGAACTGTTCTGAACAGTGTTGTAAATACAGCTTAACACTGATTTGTAGTCGTGTCCTCTTTTGGAAGACCAAACAAAGTAGTTTCGCTTTCACAACTAAAAACACAGCGGCCTAGCGGAAGCCCCGGCTTAGCGTGAGCTGAGGCCGGGCTAGAGTGAGCAGAGGCGGCGGGGTTGAGAACGGCCCAGCCGGCGGATCTGACGAAGGAGCGGCAACCACATGTGAAGACCCCGGGCTTCGTCCAAGGTGAAAGCCGATTCGGCGATCCACAGCAATAAGTTGATGTATTCCCTCAGCGACCAGCACAGATCAGCTCCAGCGCAGGGACGAAGCGGATATAGTCCTCTTTTGGAAGGCCAACCAAAGTCGTTTCGCTTTCACAACGAAGCACACAACACCTTCACGACATGGCGGCAACAACAAAACTACAGCAAGAATAAAAGTTACACCTTCTTTCTTTTGTGAACATTTGGGGGCGTTATGCAAATCTTCCCAGATAGTGAGGTAGATATGTGGGGGTGTTTTAGAACGAGTCGTTTTAGGTAGGCGTTGTTGACTCTGAACTTTTATAAAGAATATTCTTTGGATTTGAGACTTTAGTCTTCGCAACATTACAGATCTTCTTTATGCACCAAGAGCTTGTAACATCAAAGAGAAAGGAAAAATTTAAATCACAACATATGACCCCTTTAAGGATAAAGGAAAAATGCTGGAAGTCGAACATGACTCACTCATGCATGGTATTGGTCTGCCATCACTATAGAATTTATTTATAAAGTATAGACATATTTAATTTGTCAAGACCAATAATGAGGCTGTGAGGGATGGAAGCACAGTCACTATGTTGTACTGCCTTAAAGCGATGGTTCACCCAAAAAAGTAATAATTTTGTCACACTCATGTCGTTCCATTGGAGAAGGCGAGACTTTTTCTCTTGCATGGAACTCATAAGGAGATATTTAACATGCAGAGTGCAGGTTTTTTATAGTTAACTAAAACTAAAACTAAACCTCCGTTTGCTTGAATAACAAACCTTAACTGAAATAATTTTTATATTTAAAAAAAAAAAAGAAACTTAAACTCATTTTATTTCAAACAAGTTAAAATAAATTATAAACGAAACGCAATAAATAAAAACCTAAAAAAAAAAAAAAAAAACTACAAAAAAAACTTATCTAAATTTGAATTAAAAAGAAAATATATTAAGAAGGACTATTAATGTATCTCAGTGACCAGTAAAAAAAAAAAAACACTGGTCCAGTGTCCAAGCTGCTATTTTCTATATAGTGAAAGTGGAAGTAGACCTGGTCACCATTTCATTTGATGGCATGATGGCAGAGTATTCATTTTATAAGTGAACTATACCTTAAGTTCAAAGATCACATTCTGTTTTTACAACCCATGTTTTGTTGGTGGATTCCAGGTGAAGGCTCTTGAAGAGCAGATACATGGCAGCGAATTAAAGAAGCAGCTGACAGCTTTACAGAGACAGATTGAATTGCTGGATGAGGAGAGAAAAGAGTGGCAGCACAAACACACTAAAGCTGAAACCGAGGCTAAAGACCTCAGATTCACAGGTACCACGTTAGGGGTCAGTTTTTAGATAAAAAAAAAAAAAAGAAGTCTGTTATGCTCACCATTTTATCAAAAAATTACAGTAAAAACAGTAATATTGTGAAATGTTTTTAACATTTAAAATAACTTTTTTCTATTTTAATATATTTTAAAATGTCATTTATTTCTGTGATGAAAAAGCTTAATTTTTTAGCAGCCATTTATCCAGTCTTTAGTGTCACATGATCCTTCAGAAATCATTTTAATATGCTGATTTGGTATTCAGATCAGATTCTTACTATAATCAGTGTTGAAATCAGTTGTCTACTAGACGTCTAGTGGGAAAGCAGATCATTTTTTTTCAGGATCTTTAATTAATAAAAATGTTTAATTTCAAAAGCAAAGTATTTTACTTGAAATGGAAAAGTTTGGTCACGTAATACTTTTATTGTGTCCTTTTTCAATGTCATGCATCTTTGCTCAAAAAAGTATTTAATTTCTCCCAAAGACTTTTGAACAACACTCCAAAAACCCGAGTGGTTATATCCTATGTTTTGTAGTGGAGAACGAAAAGCAGTCAGAGGTCTCCAATCACCACCAGCTGGCAGCTGCCCCCGGACCCCCTCCTCCACCCCGCCCCACCTCTCCACCTCCACCTCCTTGCTCCCAAGCAACCACTCAGGTGAGTGTTATTGTGAGACAGCCATCAAAATGAGAAAATATAACTTAATCCTAAAAAGATCAGATGAAAACGGCAGTCAATAAGCTGTTTGCTCATTGGGAAGTTTCAATGACACATTTCTTGTTGAAACAGGAAATTTTGCTTTAGTTCTCCATTTTTTCTTTTGTCTCTATCTCTTTTAGCTCATTACTCGCTATGCTTCGTAAGAAAAAAGACGTGAGCACTGAAACTGCATTAGTGGAGAAGGACTCCTCTGAGAAAACCCCAGGTAAAGAGCGGAGCCATTTTTAATTTAATAGTTAATTTCCAATCTATAAACCTGCTCGGGTTAAAGGTTTTGCTTTATAATAATTAATAAATGCAAAGATTACATAGATTGATAATTTAAAAGCACAGTAATCAGCGATGGCTGATGGTTCAAGGTTTTTTCTTTGATTTGTTTCGTTAGCAGGGCTGCCCTGCAGTTGTGTTTGCCGTCGAGCCACATGAAAGATTTCAGACGTTTATGTTGACCTTTTTGAGCAGTGTTGAATATCAATTAGAAATTTGCAGTGCATTCCGTCAGATGGAATGTAATTAATGTACACCGTTTCACATAAAGTAAACTTGTGTTCTTCATCACAGCAAAAATGAAAATGAAAGACTTGGGTCAAGTTCAAGTTTGTTCTTAGCCATTTCTTTCAGCCTTACACTAAAAAACGATGGGAGAGAAAAAGAAAGAAGACTTCCAGCTTTTTGCTGAAGGACAAACACTTTTGTACAGAGTTTGGATAAGTCATTACCCATTTATGCTAAAAAAAAAATTGACAATTCTTCAGTTATTGGCATGATGTTCAGGTTTATAGAAACTGACTGGTGAACTTTAGCCTTCCTTTTATCACTAGTGCTTGATTTTCTTTTTCACTGGGTTTGAATATTTTCAAGGAATGGTGATCTTTCCAATGGATTGACTAAAATTCTTTCACATCCTATAATAATTATAAGTGCAGGCCAAAGCTTAGATACTTTTGTTGAATAATTGCAGTTTTTTTCAGGTGTTCTTATTATTGAACAGCATTTTTATGATCTCATATGAATAGAAGGTTGTTATTGGACCATACTCTAGCTCTGAAACATAATGCCAATTTAGTGCCTTTGCAAAAGAGAATGTTTTTAGATTGATTTTTATCATGTCAGAAAAACATCAGGCTGGTAAGCAGATAAGATTCACATTTTTTGTTACTGTTAATGACAGAATGACTAAAAGTGTTTGCCAAGGCCGCTAAACAAAGACAAACATCACAGATCAACTTTCTTTTGATTTTTTTTATGATATTTGTGCATGCCATCTCAAATAGAAATCCTCACAGTTCTGTTTAGTGGTGTCAGATGTCTGATATGATTCAGTGTCTGAAATGACTGCTAATGAAAAGCAGCGTGTTACCTACATCTGTGTTGATCTGTTTAAATGTGCTTTAATAGAAATCCCATTTGTCTGTCTGTCTGTGCATGCGTGTGTGTGTGTGTGTATTGTGTTTGGTTCCATTCTGACAAGCGAAGGACATCAGACGCCGTGTGGTGTGAGCGATGCAACGCATCAAAAAAGGAGTTCAATTGCGACGTGTTTCCCAGAGAACCAACAGAGCCAGACCAGGACCGGTACACATGTCTTTACATACTTTACACTTTCTTTTATTCAGTTAATCAGTGTCATTAAATGAAATTACTTACAATATGTAAGTATTTAGCAAGGATGTATTAAAGTGATCAAAAGTGACAGTAAAGACTTGTTAAAAAATATTTCTATTTCAAATAAATGCTGTTTTTTTTTTACTTTATTGAAAATTGTTAAAAAGTGCATGATTTCCAACATAAATATTTAAGCAGCACAAACTGGTTTTTAACATTAACAAGAAATGTTCTTGGATCACAAATCAGAATATTAGATCAATATATGCGTTTTTAACCTAAATCACAGCAGCGTCTATCTGTTAGGGAAGTAGGCTGTCAAACAAACACAAGTGTTACCATATAGCAGTGGGCATTTATTCCTAGTCTACAATTTGCTGCCACGCCTATTCACAACAGATTCGTTAAGATTGAGGCGGGTCAAAAAAATGGACCCGAAAATAGCTATTACTTCAAATATGTTTTGTGATGTACAAATCTTGAGAACATATAAGTGGAACTCAGAGAACAGTACAAAATAAAAACAGAGGCAGCTCATGACCCCTTTAATATAATAACACTACCACTTAAAAATAGTAAACTCATCCTAGTCTGCTTAAGTGTTTCTCTGGTCTCCTGCAGAAAGAAGAAGGGACCAATCTGATACAGGAACTTCAGGGATCCTGGTTAGGATTGCTTATTATTTTTATTATTAATTAATACTATTACACTCTTTTATATGTCGTGTATATATATTTTTTAATCTAAAATAAACAAAACAAATATTTCAATATAAGTCCAAACATGTGTTTAAACTAGTATTGGTATGTAACGGTATCTGTTCGGTTAGAAACTCAGTCAAGACGTCCCGGCCCCCCTGCTAGCATGGGACATGCTCCATAGCATCACAGAAGTATGAGTGGAGAAAGCCTGGAGAGACGGAGCGGAGCACGAAGGCTGCAAAAGAATACAGTCAGTCCAAACACACCACATTTTATTAAATTACATGTATGCGTTAGCAGACGGCCTTTAGCTTCCGTGCATTCAGGCGTATCATTTTTTATCAGTATGTGTGTTCTTGGAGAATGAACCCACAACCTTTGCACTAATAACGCAATGCTCATACACGAGCCACAGGCACACTTCAGGCACATTTTCTCTGTCTTTGAGCCAGATCATCCGTTTTAACTTTCACCCCTTCCCCTCAGCGAAATTCCAGTACTGCCCGGATCTTGCCCCACGAATTAGCAATACAGTAGAACCAGGCGGCCAGAACACAAGGGACAGGTTCGACACACCGCACAACAACAACCCATATGCATGATTCCACTCAGAGCCTCATAGGAGCTCATAGGTTGTGAGATTGATCTTTATGTAGAAGCCCTGGATTTACACACCAAAAGAACATTTTCTTCCCTGCACCCGCGTACGTAGTTCACCAAACTAACAAACACATGTGATACAAAATGTATGCTATGAATTAGGTACTGTGTGTTTTTGTTTTTTTACAGGTACTACGGGCAGAAGTTCAGCCATTATGTGACGTTACCAGCAGCAAGCATATGTGTGGTTTTTATCAGCTCAGTTTTTTCTTTTGGCTGGGTCACCCCCCCCATTTGCGCCCGTGTAAGTTCTTTTCTCTTTGTTTGGTTCCAGAGTGTTTATTTCAAAGTTCCATATACAATAACCAAATATGTTTCTATATCTTATGCATCAGGTTTGTAGCCATAAACTATCTTTCACTTAAATATTGTTTTTTTAACACAAATTTCGAATCAAAACCCTGAAAAATTTTTGTGTTTTCACAAACATGTTAAGAAAGCACACCATTTTCAATGCATTAAAATAAAAAATGTTTCTTGAGCATAAGCATATTAGAATGATTCTGAAGTGATTCATCACGGAATAAATTATATTTTAAAATTATTAAAATAGAAACAAGTTATTTTAAATTTTAATTATATTCCACAGTATTACTATTTTACAAAAAAAAAATTATCAAATAAATACAGCCTAATGAGCCCTTTTAAAAATATATATATTTTGAGGTTGTTGTTTTTTTTAACAGAATGAAAAAGAATGTTTCTTTTGAATGGTAGTGTACATGCCACTTATACAAGAAACTGTCAGTATGAAAGAAGTAATTGCAAGAGATCTCAGATATTATGGTGACAACAATTTTATTTTAGCAAATTTGAGCATACTTTGGGATAAAGTCTGAGATTTCAGGATAACTCCAATATTCTTCATAAACCAAATTATCTAAACTGTCAGTCCACAAACATTTTATAGCTTTATACTATTACAGCATGTCAACAAGTTGAGTCTGTTTTCACTTCTTTTGGGAAATTTTAGAAAAAGTTGATACTTGATAAGTGCTCAGAAATCCATGAAGTCTCCAGAGCTGTGAAAGAGCAACCCCTAAAAAAGAACTTCTGTTTGGAACAAACATATTAGTCACACTGTATTAACTTGAGAATCTATAAGTGGTATAATGTTTTTGATTTTCTTCACTTTGAGGGACTTTGAATATATGTGAGCGTTTAATAATAGTGAAACGAAATCCCCTCGATCCTACTGTCTACTTTGGCAGGACCGTCCTCACTGAACAAAGTCATTGACACATGCTTTGTCTTTGTGAGAAGCGTTTCTAGAGGGGCGTTGGTGACCAGCCTTGAACATGTGCCAACCTAGTGTGTTCTCAAATGGCTTTGGCTAGACTAGTATTAACCTTCTAACGTCCCGCTCGGTAATTACAAGGCACTGGTGTGAACTTATCCCCCTTTTAACAATCTTTTTACTGTTTCATGAACCTGGATATTTTTTCAGGTTCAAAGAATTGGCGTTTTCACCAACAGTATAGAAGAGAAGCAATTTTGGGTCGTCAATCACACAAGACTATTATTCCTGAGACACATTTTTAAAATAACAGACAATGAATTGATGCTATTTGTACATTTATTGACTGAGCTGTAATGAAATGTGTTATTCTTTTTCAAATTGTTGACATGCAGACATGACAATAACACGCTACTGAATAGAATATATAAAGCAGTTTAGTTTAAATGGATGGCTTAAGTGAAGCATTTTGAAAGCATGTATAGGCATGGGCCTGAGGTGGTTTCATTTATGGCAGCCCTGAAGGCACATTGTGAGAGGCGGCTGATCTTTGTGATCAAAAGATCAATCTAAATGCTTCATTAAAGGAGGTCAGACTTTCGTGAAGTGTTGTTATACAGCAGAATACTTTTCTGAACCCTTTTTCTGCAGCTGAGCACATACTTTCTTTTGTCATATTAACTAACAGCAATGACAACATAGATTCTTTTTTTGAAGTGTCAATGGAAGGAGCACATTTTGAAAGGTTCATGACATTTCTGTTCAATTTGAAATGTGAACGTCAAAATGTTCACATAGTCAAATCATGATTACTATTTTTTTCAAGCAACATAAAATCTACTATAAAAAACTGATAATGACATTTTAATGCACCTCAGAACTTTGACTGTAGAATTATATAAGGTAAGATTATTGTTTTTTGAAAGACATCTTTAATGCTCACCAAGACACATTTTTACTTGATCAAAAATAAGGTTAAAAAAGTAATATTGTGTAATATTATTACAGTTTACTGTTCTAAAATTGTAAAATGTTTTAATTGTCATATTTTGATCAATTTAATGGAGCCTAGCTGATAAAATAATAATTTATTAAAAAATAATAATAATTTACTGCCCTCAAATTTTGGACGGTAGTGTTAGTATGCGTAAAAATAATTGAATAAATAAAAAAATTTAAAGTATATAAGGTCTTTCAGCCCTTGATGTGAAGGCCTTTTTAATATTCTGCAAGGCTGGAAAAATGATTTTGGATGGTTTAAAGCATTGGCTTTTGACTTGAGATCAGTGATGAAGTGTTTCCTTTGTCTGCTTATTGGCATTTTGGCAAAACATCTTCTACGTTTCTCATTGTCTGATGTAAATTTGATCCCTGAAATTTTGTATCTTTCCCCATCCAGTCCACAGAGAATCATTTTATTCCGTCCGAATCGCACACTAGATCAGATTTATACAATGGTGTGACGTTTGTCATGCCTCGTTACACGACAGGATTTCATTTCCTGTAGTGAGCTGCAGCTGCTGTGTTGTTGTTGTGCTGTGAAACAGGAGATGTGTGTGTCTGCGCTGAGGCTCAGTGACGCCTTTCCACTGCTTTCACACACTTAGGCACAATTTCCAGAGCGGCTTAGGGCTCTTCATGGGGTTAAATCTTCCCGGACACAAGATTAAACTTTATTCCCTCTCAATCTCTCTCCTCTTTTCTCTTTTTTTTTTTTTACTCTGTTCCTCACCTGACCCTGACCTGCAGCAGAGAATAACACACACTGTACACTCCAATTCAAGGCTGTGTTTTATGATGTTTGAGAAGAGTTTTTATATAAATTGTTTATGGGTTGGACTTCCTGTGTTTTGTGAATGAAAGAGCTTTGTGGAAAGTAGCTTTGAATCTTTGGGGTCCTTTAAAAGCCGTAAGGATGTTTGTAATGTGAATCTGGTAAACAACAATGTTAAATGTGGGTTAAACTACTGTTGTTCATGAAAAATTATAATATTTTGACACTCAGTTTTGTAGTGGACTAGCTGTATACTAAAGCCCATATAGCACGAGTCGATAGCAGAGATATTTCAAGTGTCTGTTAAAAAAAAAGTTTTTGTTTTGACATACAGCTCCGTTGTGCTATGGGCTTCCCAAGTTCAAATCCTGGCCCGAGTACCTTTCCTGATCCTGCCCCTCTATCTCTCTCCCACTTCGCTTCCTGTCAGTTATGATCTGTCCTGTCATAATAAAGGCAAAAACGCCAGAAATAAACATCTTAAAAAACAAAAAAGTATTTTGTATAGGCTACAAGTATTTTCTATACATATTTTTTATGGGCTAAGTATTTTTTCCTTCAAATGTTCCACTGGTAAACTTTTATTTAATTATATTTATTAAAATCTAACAATACATGTTAAAGTTCTAGTAAATAAAACGTTACATCTTATGATTGGCTGAAATTGTACATTAAATGGTAAAATATATTTGTTTTTTGTTTTATCAGACTCCTATGAAAATATCATTGGACATTTTTGAAAATAATGCACTCAATAACTGACTAATAACCTTTTATTTTCCATGAAAGTGAAATTAGTTACCGTAAACAGGAGCCTGATTAAATGCTATTTAAAGAAAAAGTCTCAGAAAAATCTCAGATGGACTTTTTGCATCTGAAACCGCCCCCAGGTTCTCTCTGATAATACTGTATTTAGGTTCGCAGTGTGTTACCAGTAGTTAACATGAACAATACTTTATTAATCTTAGTTAATGTTAATTTAAACATTTCTTAATACATTATTAAAATCAAAAGTTATATCTGTTAATATTGGTATTATTTGTATTATATTACCATAACGGACCTGAGCTTACATTAACTAACAATGAACAGTTGTATTTATATAAATTAATGTTAACAAAGATGAATAAACAAATATACAAATGTATTGCTTGTTGTTCATAAGCAAAACTTAGGGTTCAGACATTCAGGACTATATGAGTACATGGTGTTGTCATGATGGATTATTGATTTCACATTTGCAAATGCCTGTTTTTTAAGATTTTCTAAATGAAAATCTCACTAGACATTAATGTAGAGCTTTATACAAGGCAGCTAATATTGTTAATATTAGTTGTTAGTTAATGTATAAACTAACGTTAACTATTGGGACCTTATTGTAGAGTGTTACTTTTATTATCATTATGATCATTTTTATTATTGGACTTATGTGTGACCCTAAAACTAGATGTAGAAGAGATCACAAACTAGGATCATAAACATTCTAGCATCTAGATCCTTTTAGAGTGAGGTTTTCTCTGAGTTTCATCTCCACTCCCCAACAGCACTCAAAACACAATCAATAATGGACTCACATTTTTATTAGCTCTTCTGTCCGACATGTAGCATGTTTTGTTTGTTGACGTTTCCGGTTTGGCATTTGTTGAAGATGCGAGGTGTAAATGAGTAAATATCTTGCTCAATTGCAGTCTCTCTCGTCTTCTGGTCTGCATGTTTTTCTTAATCGATGTACTATAAACATTCTGTCAATCTCGACAAGCTTGTAATCATAAAACGTCATGCTGGGCTGTTGCCCTGCTGCTGTTTGTGTCTTATGTTTGCTTCTTATCGTGTTCTATAACACTTGTGCTGCACTTGTTTCGAAACCATAGTCAAGCAACACAAAACAACCTCTATTGACAGAACCACAATTTAGAGCCCAGCTTGTGTATATATGTGTGTGTAAAACGCTTAATTTAGCCTGTTTTGTTAGTCATTTTCTTTTTCAAACAGAATGATTGCCTGTTGGGGAGCCACAGTAACTTGAAATGCTGGTCTCAAATCTCTCTGTTTCTCTGCGGATGCCCCCAGCACCCCCTACACTCCCGCCGCGTGCAAATAGCTTCTTTTTTATTTTACAGATGTCACCCATTGTATGCTTACAAAATGCTGTCCGCTCTGCATCATGTAAGTTTGGTGTATTTTGAGGGCTGTGTTTCTCTCCCTAAAAGGTGCAATGCTAGTAAATTCATGATTTCTATAATTCAGTTAAGAGGTAAACAAGATTACGAACATGTTGTGAGTTGATTAGGAGTTGAATGTGTCATTCTTGTGGTCTGTAGTTTCGCAGCACAGCTGTGGGTTTGTGTTTTCTCTCACTTGTTAACACAAAACAGTCCATTCACACTCTTTCACACAAACACATAAACAGACACAAACACTGGTATGAGCGGACATGCGGCCTTTTGAACAGGCTGGATAATTGGCCCCATTCAGTCACTGTGCGTGTGTGTATGTGTGTATTTGTGTGTGTCAGTATCTGTTGTCTGTATATAGTGAGGAGAGGATGTGGAGAAGGAAGTGATGGGTGGTTTTATGCCTCTTAATCATTGAAGAATAGCTTTGATTTCTCTAAAACCTGTCTGTGGGGTGGGGAGACAAAAAGAGGACGGAGTTCACGGTCTGAGTTTTTGGAAATTCCAGAGGCATTTTAGAATGAAAAACAATCATAGTAAAATATATAGTTTATATTTTAAATGTTATAAATTAAATAATTTATAAATAAATGTAATAAAGGTACATAAATTATTTATGTAACGGGTATTTAAAGTGAGTGTACTATTTATTTTATTTAAGGTGAAGTGTTTTCACGGGATATATAGATTATAACACAACTACATGTATATATTTAAGGAAAATATATCGATTGTTATATATATTAGAAAATAATAGAAATCATATTATGGGACCCTGGACCACAAAATCAGTCTTAAATCGCTGGGGTATATTTCTAGCAATAGCCAACAATAATTGTATGGGTCAAAATGATCGATTTTTCTTTTATGCCAAAAATCATTAGGATTATTAAGTAAAGATCACGTTCCATTAAGATATTTAGTAAACTTCCTACTGTGCAGTATCAAAACTTAATTTTATGCATTGCTAAGAACTAAATTTGGACAACTTTAAAGGCGATTTATATTTTGATTTTTTTGCACCCTCAGTCTGTGTATGTAAATGTTTGTTATATAGTAAATATACTAAACATTTTGATTTTTCTCTTAAGGGGTAAATCTGGCAGCACCATGGAATGACCAGTCTCGGACGGAAAAGTCCGAACCAGGACCACAAAAACAATTTCAATTACTTGTGGACAGTCACACAAAATAATTATATGGTGGGCAAGTCTATGTGGAAAAATGTCACTGTGATTCTGTGGAACAAGATTAACAGTCATTAAAATTTGGCCGTCGGCGAGCTCATAAACACACCCTCATAAACAGGGTTTGTTACTCTCCTAACTGTTTTTACATGTTACCATACTACGCATTACAGCTCTCCATCGACACTATGGGGGGTGCATATGATGAGTGCACATGTTTACAATCTTGCACTAAAAAGATATTTTGATGTGAATTGTAATTATTGTAATATGCGTTTTGATGTCATACAGTCAGGTCAGACAAACCCTACTGTGATAATGTCAGGCAGACAGACAGGAGATGAAGTCACATCAAGTAGAGATGGTCACAGAGTCACAGCCGCTTCCGGAGTTAAGTGTTTCGGAAAGATCTGAGAGAGGCTGTTTTTTTTCTCTAGCACCTGAAAAACACAAAGGTATTATACATTGTTTTTTTAATATGCTACTAATAGTACTTGCCATTATGTGAGAGAACCGTACCCAGGATCCCCTCCTGCTCCAGGTCCTCTTCTATCGCCAACAGACGATTGTATTTGTCCATTCGCTCTCCTCCTCTCAACCCACCCAGTTTGAGAAAGGACACACCTGACCCTACAGCCTTTAAACACACATACGGTGAGGTCCACAAGAAAGAAACTGTGACTCAAAATCTAATTAAACCTGAAAAGTTTTTGGATTTTGAAAAATGTAAAACAAATGAAATGAAGAAATATTTAAGATTCTCCGTTATAGGTCACTAATTAAAAATCTGACATTCGTGTTAAATTTCTTTTGCACTTTTTGTTCAAATTTTCCTATTACAATATAGTTTGTAATGAAAAATGTTCTACTACAATAGAAAAATTATTGCTCTCAGTTCTTTGGACATGTGGATTGTGTTCAGCAACACATTTAATCTACAGTATGATAAAAATGTAATTTCATGGGCTGCATCAGTTGTTTGGTATTTTCATTGGAACTAAATAAATCTGATTTCACTATTTATTTTTGCATTTCTATTAAAAGACTTGATCGGCGACTACATGCCACTGAGAAATGAATTCCCTAAAAAAAATAAAGAATGAATTGTGGTCAACCCACCAGGTCAACAATTGATGTATCACCACTGCCTGCAGCCAGGACCGTCTCTGCATTTCCGTGTGCATAGGGAAGAGTTACATACTTACTACACAGTCAATATATTTAGACTTGGAAATTATGCTTTTGCAAATTACTGTCAAAATGACTATGCCAGAACACACAGTGAGCACCTAGATTTGAGTAAAGTACTCTTTCATCCTGTTTGCTCATGTTAGGAGCCTACCTTTCTGCTCTGCTATACTTTTTATAAGGTCAGAGATGGTCATATAACTGTGGTGCCTAATAATGACCCTGGTGACCCCAGGTGGGAGGGGTTTCACTTCACTCCAGCGAGGACAGCGATTGGATGCAGCATCTGCAATCAGGCAGCATGACTGACCAATCACTGAAGCCAGTCTCTCCCACTGATCTACATCCTAAACTCGGAGACACGCTGTCAGTTCAACCAGATGAGCTGCAAGACACTTTATACCAATAAATAGGGATTAAATGCATGCTTTTTTAATCTCACCTCTTTCCTGAAAGGATCAATGAGGGATGTGATAGCAGGATATTTATTAATCAGACCCTCGTACATGTCCACCAATTCATCTGGGGATTTGTGACAGCCAGACATCACCTCATACCTCCCACAAGACTAGAAGACAGCAAGAGAAACATTTCAAATGGTTAGAGTATATTATTTAAACCTTCATTTTAAACATTTGCAGTACTTGTTTTGGGTGAATGTGAGAATAATAATTTCCCTGTTCTGTCTTCCCATCACTCACATAGTCCATCAGGCCGTGTGCTGCACAGTTTATAGCCAAGCGCAGGTCTGAACCCAGAGGCAATGCCAGGTTAGCACATGCCTCTGTGACCAGATCAAGAGCCTGTTCTGGACGTTCAAACCCCACCTGTAATGCCCCCTCTTCTGTTACACCTATAGGCTGAGAAACAGAGAGAACAGGTGAGTGATAGAGGAATATCATATATAATAATATACTGGCAAGATATGGCAAAACGTAAATGGTTCTGAAAAGATTAAGACAGTATACTAGCTTGCTACCATTATCTTAATTTTTAGTATATCACAGAATTTTTCTTTACATACACTACCGTTCAAAATTTGGGGGCTAGTAAAATTTTTTAAAAACAGTACTTTTTTTTTTTTTTCTTTTTTTTTTTTTGTGTTTTGAAAGAAGTCTCTTATGCTTATTTAAAAATACAGTAAAAACAGTAATGTTTTGCGCAATATTACTATAATTTGAAATTACTGTTTTTAACTATTTAAATATGCAGTTTATTCCTGTGATGGCAGAGCTGAACTTTTAGCAACCATTGGCCATTATTCCAGTCTTCAGTGTCACATGATCCTTCAGAAAGTCTAATAAGCTGATTTGGTGCTCAAGAAACTCACAGACTACTGTGGCAAATGTTAAAATGTATAACAAATTGTGCATTCATTCATTCATTGATTCACACACGTTTATCATTATTCAATAATGTTCTTTGTCAAAAACATAAACCATGTATAGACAGGATTGTGATGGTTTACATGTTTATAGTCTTGCACTCAAAAATATATTATAATTACTATTAATTTTGATGTCATGAAAACAGGTCAGACAAACCTGTATTGAGGCCTGTTTATTTCATTTAGAAGTGACTTCTTTCGAAAGAATCATTTCTTCTTATTAATTTTAATTGTAATTAATATGATCAATGTTGAGAACAGTTGTGCTGCTTAATAGTTTTGTGAAAAATGTGTGATACATTATCTTCAGGATTCTTTGATGAATAGAAAGTTCAAAAGAACAGCATTTATTTGAAATAGAAATCTTTTGTAACATAAATGTCTTTACTTCCACTTTTGATTAATTTAATGCATCTGTACTGAATGAATATGCAAACTTGTATTTTAATATAAAGTATTCAAATGTTACAGACACCAAATTTCTGAATGGAAATGTAGCTTTAACTCTTTTAAATATAGCCAAAATGGGTGTCTAATTTGCATATTACTGTGTAATGATAACAGCAGAACAATACATATAATTTTTTTATGTCAGACATTTTTAAAAACCAAAGAGGGGCAGTAATCATGGCCAAACCCCTATCTCTGAAAAGCCCAGGATGTCCTCTTCTACAAGGTATATCCACTGCATGTATGGTTTTAGAGAAATTGATGAAAAGTAAATGGCACCAATTGCTGGATCCCAAGAGGTTATACCAGATAATTGTATGTTTGTGTGTTTACTTGGAGATGATATCCCATTGATATAGCAGAATTCAGTCCCACCTGTAAATCAAACTCATCTAAACCAGCTCAGATGAAAACCAGAGTATGTTAGAACTAAACCAAATCCAGCACCCCTACCCTATATTATAAAGGTCTTTACCGAGGCTATAACATTAGTGCTCTGAGGTGCCCACAATGCACAGTGCACCAGTAATAGCCTCCCATCTAAACATAAATATATATTTATTGTGTGACATGCTGTTAAGTGGTTCAATCGCCATTCATAAGCCCTGCACGTGATTGAGGCCTGTTTATTTCATTCAGATGGTGATGTGCAGATAATTACCCCATCAAAGCATCAAAAAAATCCACACGTAATTTGTATGCTGCTTGATGCTTTTGTGTGAGCTGTAGCATAAAACATTATGTCCCTTAGTCAAAGAGTCAAACCCTATGAGAGCATCCTTACCCCAGCTTTGTATGCAGATCCATTCAAAACTCTCTTCATTTCACACTGCAGCTCAAAGCCCATGCCAATGACCTGCAAGGCCAACACATACACACTAAAGATAAGCGGTATGGACACTGGAGTGAGAGCAGTCAGCAAAGCATTAACACTTCTTTGCTGAACACAGCCTACTTTACTAAAAGAGTGTTTGTTTGTGTTTAAGTGAGTTTATACTTCTCTGCCTCTTTGTGATGAGCTGGGCATGAGGATGACCTCCTCCAGCAGGTTGAGTTTACCCGCAGAGTTCTTTCCACAGCTCAGAATTGTAATCATGGGCACAGGCAGGTGCACCTCACTCTGAGCCTAAAGCGGTTTCCAGGAAATGAGGAAGAGGATAAAAGAAGTTTTACATCAGTATGGTGTTCAGTGTATTTCTATATAACAAGTCAGAACATAAGTCTTCTCCCGTAATGCAATTCTTCAAGTATGCCAGTTCATTTGATGATTAACATGCGTGACGTGTGTCTGTATTTACATACACTTTAAAAGTTTGTTTCTTCATTGGAACAGATTCTTGAGAAATTTAGCATTGTTCACTAATGGATCCTCTGCAGTCAACAGGTGCCGTCAGAATGAGATAAAAACATCACAGTAATCCACAAGTAGTCCACTCTTTTGAAGGAAAAAAGCTGTGTGTTCATGAGACTGAAATAGTTCACATGGCTTTTCACTTTACAAGACATTAATTGATGGACTGGAGTCTTCTGGATTATTGTGATGTTTTTATCAACTGTTTGTACTCTCATTCTGACGGCACCCATTCACTGCAGAGGATCCGTTGGTGAGTAAGTGATGTAATGCTAAATTTTTTCAAATCCCTTCCAATGAGGAGACAAAATAATCTACATCTTGGAACGAATTACATTTACATTTAAAATAGAAAACAGTTATTTTAAATTGTAATCATATGTCACAACAGTACTATTTTAACTGTATCTTTGATTAAATAAATGCAGCCTTTGTGAGCATAAAAGTGAGCATAAAATCTTACCAACCCCCAACTTATGAATGGTAGTGTACCTGCGGGACTCTGACTGATGTGATATGTCGGTATAAGGGTTCTCCTAGAAGTCTGGCAGCAGTTTTTGCCACAGCCAAAGAAACCACACCCACTGCCGTAGCTCCTGGCAGCTGTGGCACTGGGGTCTCTGCAGGAGGGAGGGGCTTCTCTGTGCTGTTTCCTTTTTTACCTGAATACAAAAACAGTGATGGCAGAAGAAAGTGCAGGGGATGGAGAGGTCATTGAAGGATCTGCAGTTTAAAGTGCTCTATATTATCTTATATCATCTGAATCTTAAAGGAGAGCTGAAGCATCAAAGTTTTCCATTCCTGATTATTTCTCTAGCAAAAATGTCCAATAATGGTGGGGTTTACGGAGATTAAGTGAGAAGCATTTAACTGAGCGTGCAATGTCGACATTGCGGCCACCACCATAGAAGACCCACTCCATGCAGTATAAAACAGCTTTTTCTAGACCACTGATATGACTGAAGGCCATCATTTTAAACTGATTTTTCAAAAGTACTATTCATTTCTGTAGGGGTAAAAGGTTTTTAAAAGTAGAAAAGGTTACCTGGGGCACCTTTAAATCTGTATACCTTTGATTTCTCTAAGATTTCAAGAAAGGCTGGACTCAATGAAAAGGTGAAAACAGTGTCACCATCACAAAAAATGATACACATGTGATTCAGTACAAGCTGCTAATGTATCTGAGAGCAGCTCCCAGTAGGCTTTCTATGAAACAGAGAAGTGTGGAGTCCTTCAGACTGCTTTTACAACAGCTCTCTCAGATCAGTGAGATGACAGAAGATTGGCTGGAATCCTGTCTTTGAATCCCACAGGGTTTTTTTTGACTTGCTGCACTAAGATGGGTTGTTGTTCTCCTGTGGCATCCTCACTTAACCTGACTCTGATCCCGCTACTATTCTGATGTATTTATTGTGTGACCTCAAATAATATGTAACATCAGTAATGTTATACTGTGCAGCTAAATACACTTTAAAAATGGCAAAATATTAAGCTCCTTTACCTTTATCACTTCCTTTCTTGTCTTTGGTAGGTGCAGGTGTGGGAGTGGCCTGGGGTGGAGCCTCGGGCACTGATTCAATCCTCAGCTCATCCTCCTTCTCTATGTTAAGACTGTCCTTGTGCTCCAGGTAACGTGCCATGAAGAAATCACTGCAGGCAAAAGACACAACCTCAGTCAAGCCTGTGTATTTTAAAGCATGGTTATCATAGCAACCTTCATGTTCTTTGAGTGATGCTTGTGTATTTTGTGATCACCTGAGTAGTTTGTCTACATTGGTTTGATCAGTGGGGTTGAAGCCTTGCAGCATTGGACTGAGATGCTCTCTGATCCACTTCAGAGCTGTTGTGATAGACAGACGTTGCTGGTTGCTGTTAGAAAATGCCTCCCCTGACTCTGCCACACCATCAGCCTCCAGACCATCACTAGGGCTACTCATCACTGCACTGCACACCACCTGTGATTTACACAAAAAGCCATTGAAAATGTGCCCCCATAATGAATTCTTCTGTATTGTATTTGGAAAATCTGGTATATTTATTCAATTCTATTGTAGGCTTGTTCAATTATTGTTCAGATTCAATTTATTTTAATCAGCTGACTAAACTATTTGACAAAATATGCAGTGTTATTTTGGTAATATTTATATACTGTTATAGTATTTATTCATATTTTGAATTAGCTTTTTTATGTTCAGTTTTAATTTATATTTAACGTTTTTGTAATGTGCTTTTGACTTTCATGACTTTTAATATTCTGATATGTTTATTTCAGTTTAAGATTAGGAGGTAGTATTTTAACTTAAACCTATTTCAGGTAGTTACCAAGGGCAAAGAATTTCAGTTCTTTTGTTTTAATGTATTTCTTATTTGTTGTTCAAATTATTATGATTATAATTAGTTTTACTTTTTAATTACCAAAAATATTTTTTATAGTTGTACATGATACTAAACTATTTTAAAGTTTTTTATGCGTTAGAAAAAGAAAAAAAAAGAAATAAATTCATTTCCATGGGGCCAAATATTGCAATGGATATATAAAAAAACTATTTGCACACACACTGATGACATCAGCTAAAGGGGTGGTTCAGTGTTTTTTTTTTGTTGGCTTGATTGTGTTTATGGGGTGCAGGCTAACATGTGTTAATGCTTCGTTTTTTTAAAAACGAATCCTTTTTCACATAATTTACTTTTATTCCACACCGCTCTGTCCCTTCTCTGAGAAACGGGCTGATCTTCTGTTTTCATGAAGCCCCGCCCTCAGAAATAGGTGATGGGCTCTGATTGGTTAGCTAGCCCAGTGTGTTGTGATTGGCTAAACCGCCTCTAGTGCGCGTCTAAACGTCCCGCCCCTCACCTCAGCGGCATGTGCTCCGGTTGTATTGTAAACAATGGCGTCGTTAATATAGTTTATCAGTTTGAGCCCGATTGAGAAGCAGAGGATATTATTGAAGAGGATCGTGCAGAACCTGTGCAAGCACGCCTTTTAATGGTAGACCTATGTTTTTTGTTTGTTGTGGTCTCATACTTTTAGATACGCTGTTATTTGTAAATGCTACTGCTTATGTTAGCTTTTAGCTTTTAATATACGGTTTTATCCTGATTAAAGCTTTAATACAGTACAGCAACTGCACGCGCGTCCATGTATAACGCTTCTCATAGCTATGTGAAAATAAGTGTATAATTGTAACAGTTCATTTTTGGAGCTGAGCTGAATGAGAGAGAGAGAGAGATGCAGAGCGTGTGCAGAGCAGGGGGACGCGAGGAACAGTATTAAGAACCGCTGCTTTAGAACATTGATTTTGAAACTTGTGAATCAATTAGAATCGTTAGAAGACAGAATCGTGATTCATATATGAATAGATTTTTACGTGCACCCCTAGTTTTCTCTTCCTCTTCTCTAAAGCAGCGCAGCATGGCCTCGCCCCCTTTGCTGCCTTTTCCCGAGGGCAGGGTTTATCTGGGTTTGTGATGTCACAAACCCGGGAAGTAATTTATTGTAGAAAAAACAAGCCGTTTTTGTAGGCATTAAACTGCCAGAATTTTAAAAGACGATATCTCCATTTGCATTGAACTTTCAGCTTTGTAACTTTGCAGATATTGTTTATGCTCAAACAGCAACATTACACACTAACTAACGTTAAAAAAGTGAAATCACCCCTTTAAGCCTTTTAAAAAATATACAGCTGTTTCTTCTAAAATGAATGAATCAAGAGGCTCATGGTCGGAAATACAAGTCATTTCAAAATTCAAGACTGAAAAGACCAAGGTCTGAATATAACAATCTGTACATGAACTGTTGGCCCTGGTGTGGCTGTGTGCTGGAGTTCACCACTGGATCTTTGTGTTTCAATGTCAAAATGTGTGGATTTCACATTAAAAACAATGCATTTCTTGCACCATAAGGGGAGCAGCAAATATTCTCTGCAAAGATTAATGTGTTTGTGTTGGACTAATGCTAACGCAAGGATCAGATGTCAGAAAGTTCCTTTGAAAAGTGTGACATTACGTTTCAGCACTGCCCAAACACTGATATGAATCTCAGCTCCCCCAGCTCATGCCTACTGTTTACTGATTACTGTCATAATCTCTAAATGTGCCAAACTAAAACAGCAACACTCTCAACTGCAATATGGCCACCATGCCAGCAGGCATAATGCTTACTTAGCAAACATAAACAGAGTGATAGAGAGAAGGCAAAACAGATGGAGAATGAGAGTCAGAATGTGATATGATGCTCATGATTGGTTGTGAAGCACGTGTGTCACTCACAGTACAAACGCACACGCTCTCCTACTCTAATTGTTCTGTGTTGTCATCGTGTCACTACAAATTTCTCCTGCAAACTGTCCAGCATTGTGCAAATGGCACGAGGTGAAAGGTTACAGGGAGACCAGCTTCCAGTTTCTCATAACCATCCAAACAGAGACACTTAGATCTGATATCCACCTTGTTGCCAACAAAAATCAACGTTCATTTCATTATTTTAGGCCCACTTACAATACACCTAAATGGGACAAAGTAATAGCTGTTCTGAAATGTAGGAAGCATGTGGATGATTTCAGAATATACCTTTTCCTCATTTCTGATGATATAGTACACTTGGGTCTGAACTGCTGTCAATCCTCTTCCGTCAAACACCTCTCTTCCGATGATTTTACTAATCACAGGAGTATAGGAGAGCCTGGAAAAATAGTTCGCCTGAAAAAGAGCAGCAGGCAGTTATTGATTTCAGTTCATTATGTTGGTGTGTAATTATGTGAGGATCTGACCTACATCAATACTGACTTAATAATGACATTCTGGTGGAATAACATGTACACCGGACAAGACGCGATGGCAGAATTGTCATTTATAATTTTACAGCAGGTGTAATTATAATTCTAAGATAGAATGTTTACAGCTTTAATATCTCAAAAGCGTAGGTATGTTACCAGATAACCATAGATATCATCCGGCTTCTGCCAAAACATCTCGTTCAGGACGTTTTCTATCTTCTGCGGGACCCCGTTGGACCTGTAATACTCTGCGGCTTTGTTCTTCAAGTCGTAAAACTCCTGGTCCTCTTTTGATACTTTGCTATGGTTCAAGAATGCTTTATATGACATGTTTGTTTGGTTTATGACAGAACTTCCACATTTGTTTACAGTTCTCCGCTGTCATGTGCGCGTCCTCGCAGGCTTTGTTGATGATCTGCGGTTGCTCGGCAACCTCAGATGTAACACCGCGAGAATTGAGTCTGCGTTTCTCTTTCATAACGCATTTAATTGGAACAAGTTCAATATCCATTTTAACGCTGTTGTGGCCTCCATAAATCTAACAGGACTCTTAATTCCTCTTGACATGAAACGCTGAATATTTCGGGACCTCTTGGTCCTTTGACAAGCCTTATATAATTTAATAATAAATCTTAATAAATAAAAGTAATACAACTTTACACACACTCGCAAATGTAGAGAAAAGAGAGTGGAGAATTAGCACGTCGCATTTACAATTAATATAAACTAAAATAGTTGTATAGAAGCCTGTGTGGTGTATTTTTTTACATTTTTATTTTGTTTCAGAAAAAAAACATGATCCAACATATTTTAACATATTAATCAAAATATTTGGCCGCGTTATGATTTGGTTCTCAGTGTCAGGTTGTTGGTTAAGAGCTGTATGGAACCAGTGGATTTAACACTTTCTGACCTTAATCTTACATCCGCGGCGCATGTGATATATCAGAGAAAATGGCAATGCAAGGATTTTCAGTGTTCAAGAAAACCTCCGTTAAGGTGAAAATGTTGTCAGAAGTACAGATAGGCCTAGCTATATACAGATGTTTCAACAAACAGTTATGTTACGTTTCTGTAAAGTAGACGGAACCCCTGAATGTTAAAAAAATTAAACAAAATAAAAAATTAAACGACGAATGCGGTATGTAAATAATCCGAGAAACACTGCTGCGGTCATAATAGGCTATGGACATTTTCGTTCTGAATAAACAAAATGATATTCATCCACTTAATGAAGAAAAGACATTTGGTCAACTAGCCTATTTTAAAAATTGGAAAAAACTACTACTACTAATTCTAATATTAATATGAGTATTATTTGTCGATACTAATAATAATAATAGGCCTAATAATGTATTATTTATTATTATTTGTAGAAATGCTATAAAGTGTGGATCTCCGCGGTTGCTGCTGCGTAACCCACTAAGACTGCTATAATAATGTAGTAGGCCTAGCCTATATAAAATTATTTAACGTATCTAATCTATTGCATGAGTCCACATTAATTATTCTGCTAAGTGCCCAAGTGCAAGAGTTGTTACCATTAAAAGGTATTATTTGTTTGCCTGTTTGGATAGAAAGAATAGGCCTACGGCAGGGCGCCAATGACCACTGAAATATTAACCGAGGCTTTAATTTGATATAAAAGACAATCTGTTACAACAATCTGCCTTATACAGTCTGTTAAAACTAGCATTAATGGCAAGTTATTGTGTTTAATTATTTTTAACCCCTTAAATCTTTAAAAACAGAACGCATATTAAGTCCTGCTGAAACTGAAGTTAAGGTATTTTCAAATAATTCAGATCATTTAAATGTTTTGGAACATTTTTTGTGGCATTACATGTTTTTTCACAGGATGAGAGAAAGCCGAAATGGAAATAAGCATTTGTTTTAGCTCAAGTTCACTCTGTGATGTTCATGGAACTAAAGCGTGTAGCTAATTCTACTCTTTATAGCTGGCGCAATTTTGCAGTTCAATACAGTTCAATACAGTTTTTGCAGTTCAGTACAAAATAGTCATTTATAATAAAAATAGGCCTACTATTTTATTGTTGAATGCATAATTTAATTCGAATTTCATACACTTCTTTCGAAATGTATATTTTAAATCTTACTTTTGTTTGGTTTTCTAACATGACATGTAGCTGTGGGTGCGTGGGCTCTTTAAAACGATTTAAACATTTTCCATTCAATGCAAATGATTAGGCTAATTAAGCGGAATGCTTGGAATATATTTGAATGTTTTGATTTAAGAGTTCAAAAGGCAGTTTTATTTAAAAAAAAATGTATTTTTCCAGCACACATAGCCTAGGCTATCCAGATCTTTTTTTCCCGCTGTTGACTGTTTTAGTAAGCAGTTCATTTTTTCTGTGCTCGTTGCCGTATTAATAAACCGTGTTCTGCCGTGTTTACTTTCTCTATCCCATTTTAAAAAGAAATCAATCCAGGGTGAGTCTAATAAGCTAACTGATGAAACAAGAGCGCAGCAGCATGTCATCCAGACCTTTATTTAGCATAGGCCTGTATGTTACGAGCAAACGTGAGAATTAATTTACATTATTTGTACCTATTCATTCATTCATTCGTTCTTTCGTTCATTCATTCATTTTACGGTAGGTAATTTTCTTCCAAGTTTATTGTTTATTTGTTTGCGAAAACATTATTTTCTGTGCTGCATATTAACTTGTGTTGCTGTTAGTTCAGTAAGCCAAAGGTCGGTACCTTGTCCAGATTAACGACGGAAACGACTAGTTTATGGTTTAGATTTTTTTCCCCGGTATGCATTAGGCTCTAGTATTCTTAGGTTTTGTTGTTAAAAAAGATTGTTGGCGGAAATTAACGACATCTTATCATAATCTTACTGTTAAACTAAACTGAGACTAGGCTATTATTTACATGGAACAATCTGGAGTATAAACAATCTGTTTCTGCCTTTTCCAAATGAAACGCCTGTGTGTGTGATTTAGGTTCACGCGGAGGTCAGTCGCTCCAGGACAGGAAGTCATCGAGAGGGCACTGACGTCACGGGCTAGAGCGCGTTTCATTGGCTTTTTGCTGCGCTTGGCTGGGTCATGCAGATGGGGCAGAGACAAACAATATGTGACACAACAAAATATGCTTGCCTCCATCGCATTTCCGCATGGAGCAAAAGCAGTATGATTTTAGAAGAACAGGCATCGATATTGCATTTTGATTTTTCAGCGTATCGCTATAGGCTACAGAGCATTGCAAGGGGAAACATAGTAAACATACACACAGAAATCTATTCGGATTCCGTCCTGTAGCGTGGTTAAGTTCTGTTCTCTAATGCAGTGCACACGGGAATGCGTCACATCTGATGATGAACAAGTGGGGAAACACTTGCTCTGTAGGCTATTTCGTGACATTTGGTAAACTTCACTCAGCATTAAGATTCACAAAAATGATGTGGTCCTTGGAACACGGTGTTTTCAAATACATTTCTTGCTCTAACATCCATTTAATCAGATATCTGAGCATATATGTAGCCATTGGACTGTGCGGTCACCTCTTGAGTTCAAGTGAACATGCCTGTATGTAACTGTCGCCACCAGCCGGCCGCGTCTGCGCACTCTCAAATTCAAGCTGTTCTCAAAATATTGATATTCTTTTCATATATATCCCCGCCTAAGAGAACATACATAGGCTATTTTGCATTGACTACGAGTCACAAAATTCAGGTTAATTGCCAAACACTATAGAAAATAAAACATTTATTTAATTTACGTTGCAGTGATTTATTAGATTTACAGAAGCATTATGATCTATATAAAACTCCTAATTAACAAAGTGACTATAATGCAAACCATAAGACTATAAATATGTAAATCAATATTCACTCAACCTCTTTTATTTGATTAAAAATGTTTATTGACTTACATTTCGGAGAGGATACATCCATAGACACTTCCTTTAGGACAAAACGAACGTAACCTGTGTGATAGACAAACCAAACCCATATCTCCAGCTCTACAAACTGCATAAGAGAATCCTAAAAAGCACAAGAGGCATTAGTAACCAAATAAAGAGAATCGTAATACCCTGTTAAGCTGTGTCTAAAACACCCTGTTTAAACAGACCTGTGCCTGTCTTGGGGCGAACGCTGGGCCCTGTGAAGGAGTCCAGGCTTTTCAAGAGTGTTAAGGCTGGAAACAGCCACATTGTCAAGACATGTGACTGCCAGTAGGTCAGACACTCCCAGATAGATTTGTTGTCTGTTTTGTTCCTCCTTGCAGAACTTATTGGAGCCTCAAGCAATGTTGTCACCTTTGTGTTATGTTCTAGCAAGTAAATTGAATGTTTTATGAATATTTATTCATGTCAGATACAGACCAACCATTTCGAGCTTAGCCACTTGTTGCTTTGTTTTCCCTTAGGCTAAGGCCAGTAATTGCGTTTTTGTTGTGCCGTCATAATACAGTGTGACCTCATATAAGGCATGCATCATGTGGATCATAACAAACACAGAAAATAATGCACTTTATGCCACGACCAGAGCTTTCACCAAAAGCAACATTTGCATTCAAACGTTTTAATTGCTTAACTAATGTTAAACAGCTTGCCAAGGGTCCCGCTGGGTCACGGGGGAAAAGGGCCATTTCTACCTAATTAGCGCGTCTTGTCCCATCCTTAAGCCGCCAGATGCATCGCCTGATGCCCTGATTAATGCTTTCAGAGCCGCGCACTTGCCCAGTCATGTTTTCAAACTTTGCCAGGTGTCATCTGAATGAACACCAATAGATTTCCCCCCCCCAGTTTGTGTTTCATCCTGAATTAATACGACCACGAGGACTCGATGCGCAGTTCCTTGCCATTCACTAAAGATTTGTGGTGTTTTATAAATTCAGAATTGTGCTTGTTTGATTTGGTCATGCAGACCTACGCAAAACTATGTTTTACTGATAACTTTTTAGGATTTTACGCGCTTAGCGTGCGATTCTAAACGTCAAAAAACCTTTATTTGTCTGTAACTCAGTGCTATTCATATATTTAAACGTAAAAAAGTTTTTATTAGCATTTATTAGTAGTATTAATACTATTACTAGTAGTATTTATTACAGCGCGAACTAAAATAATTTTATTTTAAGAAAAATTTGATTTTTGATTTGATTTTGTTTGCATGGACGCAATAGGTAATTTTTATATGTATTTTACGAGTACTTTTGTAGGGTATGAATTAATATGCTAATCTTATTAAGAAATCATTAACACATTATCTGTTCAGAAACATCACCTCTTCCTATAAGAATTGTTTAAAACGCCCATATTTATTAACAACTTTTGAAAATGTAAAGTATTTTAGGTTTGTTAAATATTGTGTATTAGAATGCAATTCATGTGCAGTGATCAAACATATATATTTGGTGATAGATTAAAATAACTTATTTTGTTGGTATGTATAAAAAGTGATTACACAGAAATAACTTACTCTTCAGGTTAATAATGAGTTCTTGCCTTAATGAAACGATCTCGTTTAAGTCACTCTCCTAAGCCCACTAAAGAGGGTTCACGGACAGGTCGCGCGCATTGCTCTGATACCTGGACCAAGAGAGAGAGAGACAGCTTTGTTGAATTATTCGGTTCTTTCTTTGCCTGCTGCCATCTGGCAAATACATAAGAAAGATCAAACCCTTGACCTTCGCATGTACCCGTATGTGTATGCATTTTCTTCCTGGGAAAATAAGAGACAAGTGTTATTTAACCCTGCCGTGTGCACAATGAAGGCTGGGGACAAAACGAAGCGCTGAAAGATGTACACGCAGGAATAGCTAGTCATTTACAGAATCCTTCAAAGCATCTCCATCTATAAGACTAGCCTTATTGCGTTGTGTTTTTATTAACTTAGAGTTATAACTTAACTTATATAAACCGTCTTCACAACAACAACAAAGAAAGTATGAACTGACCTACAAATTCAACAATGTGTCGTCTGTCTTTTGTTTCTTTATTAAAATCAATGTACAAAATGTAGTCTGTAAATTAAGCGTAGAACTCCACAGGGTCTCACACATCAAGCAGGTGTCAAGCAAATGACATTAAACGGTTAATGGCTGATAATTCAAGGTTTGTCCTAATAGTGAAATGTTTATGAAGTTAATAAACGCGAAATGGTTACTCAATTATTATATTATTGCACTTAAACTTCTCAGTCTATTACTGTAGCCATCCGCGTTGTATTTGAACTCTTAGGCACAGATTCTAATCCACAGAGCCAACATTTCCTAGTGTTTCCAGTAATGTAAAGTAAAAATGTCTCTTTCACACCGTCCACAGGTAAACAACCGGACTTCAAACTGCAAATAACCGTGGCGCTAGTCAAGTTCCGTAGCCACGCATTTTGCGTAACGCTGCGCAAATCATTGGACCAAAGGAGCTCCGACTTATTGTGTGTTCAAGGGTTTATGTGGTTTGATGCCGATGGCATTGGTCGAAGCAAACATAAATAGTGAAATAACAGTTGTGTTTGCAGTAAGTGTATTGTTTAAACATCTCTTTGAACAGCCAGCCAATCGATTGTGAGAACTGTTGAGAGAGCGCTGTTCAGCCAGTCCATGAAGATTACAACTGTTCTTAAAGCGCAATAATTCAAGTGTAGTTCGTTACCTTTAAATATTATTAATAACCTTACCTGGCCGCACAGACGGAACAATGTTATTGTAACACTCATTGTTGTTCATCTAAATATCCTTCATTTTCACACTCTTAACTGTTCCTTAATTTAGCTTAATTTTAGTTCTTGTGCATTTGAAATTGTGAAAAGTGTAAATCGGAGTGAAAGTGGTGAACCCAAAATGTCCAAAGTTTTGTAGCCTATACCGGTTTTGACATTCTGTATGAACACTTCCCCCTTGTGGGCTTGAGGGCATGTTGTCCCAACCTCAAGGCTTTGGAGATTTTTTTTTAAAGAAACCCCTTATTTTCACAGGTTTCTTATGCTTAAAGCCTATTCAAAATTAATTTAACAATACCATTTTCAATATATTTTGTAAAGAATGGGTTCTAGTTTTGCGCAGGAAACGTTCTTTGCACATGTAGGCTATTATAACTTTGAACAGCTGTCAAAGCTTGTTTGTGTTTTACTCCCTATTATGAAGGCAGTTATAGTTTTTCATGTTTGCAAAACATCATGTGTAAAGAGTGATGTATATCTTGCATTCAATTTTTTGTTTGACATGAGGTAAAACTAATCCAAGCCAAGTAAACTGAGTCACACATCAGTCTTTACTTACTGTATGATTTTGAATAGACTATCTTGAATAGGGGCTATGAAAAATCATCCACCAGCATATTTATGCTGAATCTATATAACTTCATGATAGCTTGTCATAAGTGGGATCTGATTGGTCCACAATATTGTGGATGCAGTCCCTCGCCTTTGGCCATTCTCTATGAACTACTGCCATTGTTTTGTATTTTGGTTACATATGAAAGGTGGTCATTAACAGGAGTTAATGACTCTTTGGGGAAGTCATGGCCTAATGGTTAGAGAGTCGGACTCGTAACCCAAAGGATTTGGATTACCGGCAGGGATTGTAGGTGGGGGGAGTGAATGTACAGCGCTCTCTTCCACCTTCAATACCACGACTGAGGTGCCCTTGAGCAAGGCACCAAACCCCCAACTGCTCCCCAGGCGCCGCAGCAAAAACAAAAAGGCTGCCACTTCGCACGGCTCCGGTGTGGTGTTCACAGTGTGTTGTGTGTGTGGTGTGGTGTGTGTGTGTGGTGTTTGTGTGTGTGAGTGTGTGTGAGTGTGTGTTTGTGTTTGTGTGTGTGTGGTTCACTGCTGTAGTTTGCACCTATTGGATGGGATAATGCAGAGCACTAATTCCGAGTATGGGTCACCATACTTGGCCACATGTCACGTCACTTCTTAATAACCTCCTTTCATAAATGTACCCAAAATATAAGCATGTTCCACATTGACTGACTGGACAAAGGCCTCAACATACAGGTAAGTAAACTTATCTGAAATTATCATATGGTTAATACAAACAAGAACCAGACGATTTTGCAGCACATTATGGATGCTGTAGGACTGTTTTTATGAAGAGTGCATTGAACTGGCTAACATGGCTTGTTATCATCAAAGACCATCAAAGGGCCAATTGAAAGGCTATATACGTTCATAATCCAATGTTCCTACAAAAGTGAAAAGACATCCCTGCATATATTGATTTTTTATTTTTTTTTATGAAGGCTTGCAATCCAGTTTGACATGACTCATTCAGTTACTTTTTGAGTTCCAGCTAATATTTGGTTGAAATTGGGCAGCAATTTGATTTTAGATTTTGAAAACTAGATTTTTTTGTGATGGTTAAAGCAGAATCCTAAAAAGCACAAGAGGCATTAGTAACCAAATAAAGAGAATCGTAATACCCTGTTAAGCTGTGTCTAAAACACCCTGTTTAAACAGACCTGTGTCTGTCTTGTTGCGAACGCTGGGCCCTGTGAAGGAGTCCAGGCTTTTCAAGAGTGTTAAGGCTGGAAACAGCCACATTGTCAAGACATGTGACTGCCAGTAGGCTTGGTAAAGTGTCAAAACAAGCTAACAACAAGAAATATGCCCTGTGTTTTTGTGCAAGCCAGGAAAATAGAAAACCATTGAATACAAATATGACTACTTTTTCACATAGCCTTGACATGTTGTATTTTTAGTTTCTCTCCATTTTCCGTCTACATTTTTAAACAAGTTTTTGATGCACATATGAATATGAACAAAAAACATATGGGACACTTTGAACATTTTTAAATATTTTAGATTAGGATTAGGATTATGATAATGCAATGCCTGTTTGGGGTTTGATTGGCAGGTTTGGGGTCCTGTGGGTCAAATTCAGATTGACCACTAGATGGGGCATTGAGTCTTTTTATATGCTAGCAATGCCAGGGGACATGACCAACACTGGCCATTGGCTTCCTCCTCTAACTGCCACAGTCTACTGAAGTTTAGTTTACTAATTAATTTAGAAAAACAGCCATCACTGATTCTATGCATAAATGCATATGTCTAATGTAGACTAATATCTAAATTGATATCTAAATGTACTTTTTCTGTCTTGTCAGTAACAGAAAGTAACCTCTTCATATGTATAAAGTGAGATGTTTGTCCATGTTTCACCAAAAATTTCTTCTGGGAACGTGTTTGCAGCAGAGATGCATATGTTCTGCAGTATTCTGTATGATATCATGAATATTCCAGTGCCTTTGTCATGTAAACTCCACCCTGGCTGAGATCACAACCATATGTTAATTAAAAAGAAAACAATTCCTCCTCAGATATACACAAGCACAATTCCAGTGCATCTAAAACTCATATGTCACCCTTTTAATCTATGAAATGACAATACTACATAAGACACTGCACAATATTATTTTCCATGCAGTATAGTGGGATGCAGTATGTGCAATTGCCATGGGATATGATTTGATATTTGATCAGAACAGTTTTTCACCTACAAGCCTAATTAGATAGATAGATAGATAGATCTGTCAAAAACATCACCGGGGCAGTACCCTATAAGCCTAAAGGTAACTTTCTATCTTAGTTACCCCTAGTTGGTACACGTTAGTACCTTAAAGGTACATATTAGTACCTAAAGTATAGGCCTAGGCCTACATATTAGTACATTTTGAAAGGTCATTGCCTCAGTGACAGTTTTGTAGCCTACCTATTTTTTTCTGAGAGTAGGCTATATAAACAACTATCGCACTATTTCTAACACAATTCATGTATTATATTGTAGTTTATTCTTAAAGTATACATAGAGATAAGAATGGCTATACAGAATTAAACACGTGTCACATTAGTTCTCAGAGGCCTGTGTTTACTCTGTTACTGTATTCATTAGTCTTGCACATGGAGTCGAGCTGAAGGGCGGGGCGGGATCGGTACACTTCCTTTCTCTGGGTGTCAGACAGCCTGAGAAAAACTCAGCTGTAGGTCAAACTCGAGATAGTTTCTTTTAAATGCACTCCAAAGAGTTAGGAGCTTAGTCTTCAAGAGTTTTGTGCTGGAAGGCTGGGGGGTGTAAGAGCGCAGTGAAGAAACGGGACCAGGGAAGTACACTTAGAAAGTAGGCAGCTTTTCTGTAAAGAATCTAATGAGCCGCGCAAAAAGTTAGACATTAAGTTGGATCCTAACAGGAATAAGGAAACTTGAAGATTTTAATGATGACTGAGAAAGAGTTGGTGATTGACGACATCATAACAGGTAAGTGAAATCCCATTTACAGTCAAATTAATATTGTGTTTGTTTGTTTGTTTGTTTACAATACTTTTTTTGAAGCGAATTATCGTTCAAATAAGACGTTATATGATTTAATGACACATTGGCGTCATAGTGTTTTACGACAATGTTCTGGCAAGCACAACTAGCAGTTTTACAATAAATGTTACGTATTCCTAGAAAGCACATTTATTGTAGCCTATGCTGCAGGCAGTCTGTACTGGATGTGAATATTATATTCCATCTCAAGAATATTATTAATCTTATCTTGTAAGAGATTTTTTCCCCTGCACGACTCTTTATGGCATTATGGGGGGAAGTTACATCTGATTTGCAGTGTAGACTTGGATGACTGAGATAGTAGCGGTGCAGAGTTGGGTCACGTGGTCTCGCTCCTGGGAGCTTTGAGTCAATGCAGCAAAAGTGTGCACGCTCCATCATCATCATCATCATCATCATCCCAGGTGAAGCCGGAACGAGGTAGGGCTCCTCAACCACCGACACAAACACACCACAGAGCTTAACAGTACTTTCATACCACATGTTAAAACGGTTTAGTGCTCGTTTTGATAAGGAATAATCGCATTGCAGAGAAATATAGTAGCCTAATGCGACCGTTTACAGCGTGGCTTTGGGATCCAAACAGCATTTCCTACAGTAGCGCGGATGTGTGTTTTGCTTGTTTTAACGTTTGGCGTGTTTCTGACAGTTCTGCGCATTGGAAGGTAAATAAGCACATGCTGCTGTCTGTCCTTTAGGAAGGACGCCAGTTTGACTGCTGATGTGATGTAATGTGATTCAGGAGGGGCGCATCTCTGACACAGCAAGAACATCTGTGTTAAAGCCATCATAAGCATGTTTTCCTAGAGGTTGTTTGTGCTGTAGACATCATTAGACCGCATCAAGGTGATATTCAGAGAAAGATGCGTAACGTCTTTGCGACATTGCCGTCATTTCGAACCAATCGTGAATGAATCATTCTTTTGAATCGGATCTTTAAAAAGTGGTTGAATCGGTTCACAAACCCTGATTCGTTTAGGTCCGAGCTCATCCCGAGTCAACTCGCTGACTCATTGAACTGAGAACCGATTCTCTGAACCAAGAGCCGATTGAGCTGATGGATCAAAAAGTTACTTCAGTAGTCGAATAGCTGCAAAGTTATAAATAAGAGGCGTATACTAGACTTATTAGACTAGTTGACTTGATTGTGTGACAGTTTTATTGATACACATACGAAAGTTCTAGCATCTTATTAAAACGTGCTACAAATCTGTTCAGAAAAGAGATTCTAATTAGTTTTTGGGGTCTAAATGACTTCTTTTTTTAAATAAACAGCAATGTACCTTCATACAGATTTATGAAATATTTTAAATTTAGAGCATATAGTATTCCACGCCGAGATACCAGATTCCACGTGATGACGCTGTTACGTCATAGCACTGAATCATTTTTGAATCGTTCTTCGAAAAGAACTCTCCGAAAGAATCGATTCGCTGAAATGAGTGGGACTGTAAACGTTAACCCTTTTCACATTTCCTTTTAAATGGACCCTTTTCACATTTCCGGGTTTCTCAGCAGCGGAAGTCGTCATAGTTGGGTTAACTTGAATAGCAGTTAATGGGAGAGTCCACAAATATGTTTTTTGCATTCCCGTTTGCTCAAATAGCAAAAGGAAAAACTCCACGATAGTGTTTTCATGACTTTCAAAAAAAGGAAGCAAATTGAGAGAGACTGATAACAGCTGTCAGAAGAGAGAACAAAGTCAAATTTACTGTCCATCCCATAGTCGCTGCATTAGAAACACCCTCGCGTTAGCGTTAACTATTTTTTTGTATTTTGATGCAAAGGTGATATAATACAAAGAATAGTGTTATAAATGTAGATGCATTAAAAAAAAAATACAAATATGAAAAAACTTTCGAGGATTTACGATGCTGATGACCATTAAACATCACAGTCTTGTGAAAAGGGTCCATAGCGGTGCATTCCAAACGGGATATATCGCCCTCTGAAGGGCACTCCGGATTGAAAACAATCATGACCGCCATATTGAAGGGTCGTTCCAAACCGAAGTGCTCAAAACTGGCCACTTCCAAGGGCCTTTCGGGATTTCGAAGGGTGCAACTGATGGACACTTCGGGCTCCCATGATACTTTGCGCAGATTCTTTGCATGATGACGGCGCCTCCGTGTAAGCACGTGATGATGACGCAGAAGGGCACTTCAAGAAACAGTTTTTTGGTCCCCTACACCCTTCAACCCTTCGAAGCTCTCACTCCGAAGGGTAAACCCTTTGAAGGGATTAGGGCATAGGGATGAGCCCTTCCGAATGGAATGCAGGGTAGATCAGGATGTTGCAGATCTGACACAGACATGCTAATTGCACCACGCCAGGAAATTTGCATAGGAGCATTGAACTTGCTGCCAATTATTTTTTTTTGGCCCATTTGGCTGTTGAAATGTGCAAATTAACTCTATAATGTCCTTAAATTGACAATTTGTCCACACCTACTGCCTTGAGTATTTGTGTGTAGCAGTTTTAACCTTTGCGTCGCCAGCCTCTGGTCAGGGTGCCAATAGCAGAATAAAAACATGTCCTCCCCTTCAGCACATTCCCACGGTGGCACTTCGGGCCTTGAGTATAAAGCAGTCATTGTTTGAGTAAAGGGGAAAAGGCCTCATAGGTAGCGCGTGGAGGCGGGTACAGAAGAGAAGACTAGACCCAGAAATGGTTTATTTAGATGGGTAGTCGAGTCGTGCGTGTTTCATGTGGAGTCCTTATGTAAACAAATATGACTTTCAGACTTTAGGTATTTTGATATTTTATGCATTTTCACTCTACTGAGATTCTGAGGTTAATTTGCTGTTTTGGTTGATTTATGCAGTTTTATGAATATAAACTTTTCTAAAGTTAATGTTCACATAAATCTCTATTTGATGCATTGCTCACTGTACATCTTTTTTTTCTTTTTGATGCTTTGCATCTGGCCTCTGAGCAGTAAAAAGAATACAGTATGTAATGTAATTTTAGAAATAATAAAATCGCTAGATAGTTTGTTGCAAAACAAAATATTACATTTATATTTAGTCATTTAGCATACGCTTTTATCCAAAGCGACTTACAAATGAGGACAATAAAAGCAGTCAAAACTAACAAAAGAGCAATTCTAGAAAAGAAACGGCAAATAACATGTTTAATTAAACGTGAAATTTTGAAATAGAAAAACTGAAATAATATTTAGATGTGTGCCAATAATCAGGGTTATTATATTTAACTAAAACTGAAACTAAAATTTAAAATTTATATTTTGTTACTTGAAATAAAATATTAAAAACCTTATTTCAGCTAGTTGCCAAGGCAGTATAGACACACACACACACACATACATATATATATAATCAAAAATGACAAAAACACAACAAAATTGCTAAAACTTTAACTAAAATTTAAAAAAACTGAAAATTAAAAATAAAAACTATAATAGTGTTTCAAAATAACTGCCAAAAAAAATATTTTTGAAAAATAGTGTTACAGTTTATTTTAATCTGTATCTGGATTTGAACCTTTGTAACAAATCCACTAGTGTTTGTGACCATGTGCCACACAATAGCATCTCTTTCTTGGCAAGCATGCACTTGGAGGCTGACAGCAATGGTGAAGATGGTTGCAGTGCACTGAATGGTGCAGTTAAACAGTCTGATGCACGTGGCTGGGGCAGGACTGCATAGTCAGCATGGATGGGTATATGGGGTATTCATGTCTGTCTGCAGCATTCATGCATGCACACACACACACACACACACACACACACACACACACTGACCAGCTATTGACAAATACACAGATGTTTAACAAACATACACAAACTAACACATGCACACCCAGAAACCCGTAACTCTGGACTCAGCAGTATGACGTGACTAAGAGAGCGGAGAGAATGTCCCCTATCAGGGTGTGGCCACAAGATGTGATGTGGATCCACATCTGTTTAAATAGTTGAGACACATGGCTGAGGAGAGGATATGTAGTGATGGTATTTGTCTTTAGAAATAAATGAGCAAAGAAACCATTCACTCGCTTCACATGCACAAAAATGAGAACTATTTTTTGCCAGATCTAAAAATGCATGTGCGTTTTATTAACCAGTGCAGTGTTTACTGCATTCCATCCATCATGTGTTCTGTGAGTAAATTGCAAAGCTTGTCCTTTCAGTCTAGGATCGAGATGCTTAGCTATAGGGGGTGTCTGGGTCCCTGGGTGTGTGTTTGGAGAGGTAGGACGATGGGGTGATGTAATTTAAAGCGGAGCCATTAGCGTCTCTGTTTGAGGTCAGCTCAATGGCTTTTAGCTTCACACACACGTTCGCTTAGAACGGCTTAATTTGATGAGTGCTGTCTGTGGTCAGCATCTGTGTAGGTCAGACTCACTCTCATTCTCTCTTGTTTGCTGTTTTCTTTTTTTATAGAGTTTCTGTAATATAAACAGTGCAAGGTTTTGATCTCCAAAATGTGTGTGCTTCAAGGTTTAGACTTGGACTTTACACTTGGTTTAGATGTTTTTTAGGCCTTAATCGCAACTTGAAAGTCCTTTTTATGTGTGATTAAATCTCTGGCTTTGAATATAAATTATTTGAAGATAAAATGCATATCTTAATGACTGCAGAGTTTTGAGGCAGGAAAACTTGCAGATGGGACGGAAAGCTGTCTTTTTTTTATATAATTGAAAAACGTGCTGTGAATGATGTAGACGTTTGGAAGCCTGCTACACAAAAGCCAAAAAATTCCATTCTGGCATTACGTCATGGTATAGGTATTAGCTGCAGTTGCCTCGGTTCCCAAAGGGAAGGAGAGGGAAGTTCTAGAAGGGGGAGCAGGGGTGGCTTTAATGTCAACAGACCATCCATGTGATAATTAGAATGTTACGCCTTTGGAGTGTTACATTAAAAACCCATAAGAAGCCTCACAACTGAAAATAAATCACTTTTTAGCACCCCTTATACACTCAGTCAAGCTTTTATGTACAATATGTGTCTGCCAAGAGACAGTCAGTCAGGCCAAGCAGACTCCACCCAGCACATATGTTCTCATCTGTGATATTCAGCTCAGTAAATCATGTGTATCTAGGCAGTTTCACGATTAGGCTGTTTATTAAAGGGGTCGTATGATGCGATTTCAAGTTTTCCTTTCTCTTTGGAGTCTTACAAGCTTGGGTGCATAAAGAAGATCTGGTAAAGTGCAGAAACAGAAAAAGTTCTCAAATCCAAAGAGATATTTTTTTTATAAAAGTTAAGAGTCAGCCACACCTTAAACGGCTCGTTCTAAAACGCCCCCACATATCTACCTCACTATGTGGGAAGATTTGCATAACGCCGCCCAAATGTTCACGCAAAGAAAGAAGGCGTAACTTTTATTCTCCCTGTAGTATTGTTGACGCTGCAGCCATGTCGTGAAGACGCTGTGTGCTTCGTTGTGAAAGCGAAACTACTTTGTTTGGTCTTCTAAAAGAGGACGATATCCGCTTCATGCCTGATCTGTGATGGTCGCTGAGGGAATACATCAACTTAACTTTCACCATGGACAAAGCGGAGTCAAGCCCGGGGTCATCACATGTGGTTGCCACTCATTCGTCGGATCCGCGGGCGTGCGTTTTCGAACTGCGCCCAGCTAACCTAGCCGGCCTAGCTCACGCTAAGCGGGGCTTCCCTCACGTCGGCCAGCTGGGGTTTTTCGTTGTGAAAGCGAAACTACTTTGTTTGGTCTTCCAAAAGAGGACACGACTACAAATCAGTGGTTAAGTTGTATTTACAACACTGTCCAGAACAGTTCAACCCAAATATTCAAATGTGTGCAGCACATTTTATGGAGGACGTTTACTGATCTGGGAGTACGTTAGACTAAAATGCCGGCAGTTGACTCACGTAAGTACGTTTTCATTTAAAGGATTTGCCACTGATGATTCAAACGCGAGTTTTGGGCAGTAGAGTAGCACTTGTTGTTTGTCATTTCTCCGATCACAAATGCAGACAGGGTTTTATGTTTACGCGGCGCGATGCAACGCAACGCAACGCGTAAAAAGACAGTATAAGTCATTATAATCAGTAATTATGTCCCCACTGGATGCAACAAATGCCTCATTTGTAATGGGTTTTAATGTTTTTTGTCTCATCGCTCCGGCCGGACACGGCATCAACATTATGGTGAGGGGCGTAACATTTCCGTCTCATGCTCGAGGTATTCGGCCAATCATAACACACTCGATAGCTGGCAAATCACAGCACACCTAGCTTTTCAGACTGATGAGCTTTGTAAAAATCAACGCGTTTCAAAAAGGCGGGGCATAGAGGAGAAACAATAATGTACAGTATGTGGAAAATAATGTGTTTTTTTTTTACTTTAAACCGCATAAACACATTTCATTACACCAAATACACAAAATAATGTTCTTTTTAGCAAACATCATATGACCCCTTTAAAAGCTTTATTTGCCCCCTTAAACTGAACTTAAGTGCTTTTTTTTTTTTTTTATACTACACTCTATTCAACAGTTTGGGGTTGGTAAGATGTTTCAATGTTTTTTAAGTCTCTTATGTTCACCAAGGCTGCATTTTTTTTTTTTAAATACAGTAAAAACAGTAATATTTGAAATATTTTTACAATTTAAAATAAAGGTTTTCTATTTTAATATTTTTAAATTGTAATTTATTCCTGTCATGGAAACGCTAAATTTTCAGCAACCATTAGGCTACTCCAGTCTTCAGTGTCACGTGATTCTTCATAAATCATTCTAATATGCTAATGTGATGTTCAGGGTGGGATTAGTTTTATATATCGTTGTGGAAACCATGATACATTTTTTTTCAAGATTCTGTGATGAATAGAAAGTTTAAAAGAATGGCCTATGATAGGAAATATATATTTTTTAATGAACTTATCTCTAGAAAAATATTAATTTCTTTAAAAAACAATCATACCTAGACCAAACTTTTAAACAGTAGTGAATATAACATCACATCATTTGTGACCCTGGACCACAAAACAGTCATAAGTAACATGAGAATATTTGTAGCAATAGCCAAAAACACACTGTATGAGTCAAAATGATAGATTTTTCTTTTAGGCCCAATATCATGAGGATTAAGTAAAGATCTATGTTGTAATTTTTATTGAATTTTCATGTTCCATGTAGATATTTTGTAAATTTCCTACTGTAAATGTATCGAAACTTAATTTTTGATTAGTAATATGCATTGCTAAGAACTTAATTTTTTCGATACACTGCGATTTTCTCAATATTTAGATTTTTTTGCACCCTCAGATTCCAGATTTTCAAATAATTGTCTCTCGGCCAAATATTGTCCCATCCTAACAAACCATACATCAATGGAAAGCTTATTTAATTTAGAAAAATTGACCCTTATGACTGGTTTTGTGGTCCAGGGTCACATATAAAAATAAATATCAGCAAATAATTTACATTTATTTCATTCAAATTCTGAGTCTGAACAATTGTAACTGTTATCTTTGAAATCAAACCAAACTTCAAATACAAGCTTATAGACATCATAACGTAATAGGTAAATCATTTGATGTAACACAGACTCTGTGTTAGTATGGTCACTAAGCTATTTCATATTGCTGTATCCTAGGCCTATCTTGTAATAGATAGGCCTAGGATACAGCAATATCAAATATACAATATATCCCCACAACAACAGGGGAATATGTACTTTCTGATATCTTTGTTTCAGACAAGTAAAAGGGCAGATGTTTGTTTGTGTTGTGCAACCTGCATGAGCAAGTTTGGCTTTCATGACCTAATTCAGTTCTGATCCCAATCTTTACTAGTGCTCACAGAGCTACTATGTCTGTAATGCACTTTGCTGGTGGTTCACTTTGCTTTGGAGTGGGTTTGAATTATTCATATACCCCTTTCGGTAGTATCTGGAGAGATAGTGTGGCCAGCCACACAGATGTTACTCATTGTCTGGAGATAAATGTATCTTCAGGTTGGATAGAAAAAGATGTTGATGTGTTTTGCCAGATCACAGACCATTATTGGCACATTTGTGCTGCCTCAGACCAGATGGCATTTATGTGAAAATGTGGTCTTATTTTTGTAGTGTTCAGAAAAAGGGTGGGCGTGAAAAGAAGCATTTACATGCCGCCAAGCAGCCTTGAATTATTGTTGTGAATTCCCTGTGGGCTTGACTGCACTGTGTGAGGAAAAAGACCCCCAACAGCATGTAGAGAAATGCCAATAATCCAGTCAAGCTGTGTCTGGCCTTCAGTCTCAGGGGCAATGGGGGAGATGTATGGAGATATATATATCCTCTGTAACTTATATAGTGGCATTACAGGGAAGCATGCACTTCAAGTGTATGATGCTTAGTGTAGTCTGGCCTTCAGAGCATGACTATAGGAATCTAGACTATTTATATGGATTTTACATGAATAGAGGTGGAAATAGTCCTAATTTAAGATCTGTTTATAGTCTGTGCTATGCATAAACTAAAGGGATAGTTAAAAAAAAAATTGTTATTGTTTACTCACCCTCACATTCTTCAAAACTTGTATGACTTTATTTTTTCTGTGGAACAAAGAAGATATTTTGAAGAATGTTGTGAACTGGACAGTTTTGATTACCGTTGACTTCCATTGTATGGACAAAAAATAAATAAATAAATTTCTTGCATTAACATGTATAATGTCACTTTATAGTCATTCAGATGAATCAAAATGATTTTCGTGGTGATTGACAAAATGTGTCAGATAGTAGAGCTTGACTTGTTTTGAATGCGGAACATTCATTGAATGCAATGTTTTTCAAGCAAACTCATGGTCTATTGAAAGTTGCTGATTGACCATTTACTGTGGATTGTGTCATTTGTGATTGTTTGAGTTTGAGAGGTTTTCCTTACGCTTTGTGCAGCAGCTGTAATCAGGCTGTCCAAAACCAGATGCACAGGAAGGAAGACTATTGTAACTCCAAGAGGCCATTTTTAGAACACAGCAAGCACATGAGCACACATACAAATACAGAGACTTTCAACTTTGGGTTGTCTTCCTCTCTTTCAAAAGACTATCTTTCTTTGTTGTTCATCAGGAGTCGGTGCACGTTTTACAGTTTAAACCGTCTGTGTTCTCCCGGGGTACACTGGCCAGTACATTCACCTTCATTCAGAGAGGATAAAGGGGTCATATGATGCTTTTCTAAAGATCATTATTTTGTGTATTTGGTGTAACAGAATATGTTGACATGCTTTAATGTTCAAAAACCACATTATTTTTCAAATACTGTACATTATTGTAGGTCCTATATGCCCCGCCTCTCAAACGCTTAGTTTTCTACAAAACCCCCTCCTTTGACAAGCACAGTCTGCTCTGATTGGCCAGCTGACCCAGTGCATGTGATTGGCTGAACACCACAAGCACACGTCAGAAATATAATGCCCCTTACCATAATCGCAGCTTCAAGCTTTCAAAGTAAATATCAAGACAGAGCCCGAAAGGGGAACAAATTCGAGTGACAGACACAGACACGGGTTAAGGACAGCTGCCTCACGGATGGACCCCTCTCTCTACTTCTCTCGCGCACACAAAACGATGCGCAAAACTCCGATTGGAACAGCAAAGCAAATACTTAAACTAATAACAAAAAAAAAGTAGCTGATTCAGAAGCGCCAGATTATCATAGAAAAGTCAGAATTACTTTCCTCTCCTAGGTTCACGAAACGGTGGTCCATAAAATGCTTTGCTGTTCTGTTGTAAGTGATCTTACAGATTCCTAAATGCATCTACTTCTGGAAAGCCAAATAAAATGCTCTTGCTTTCGCACTGAAATACACAGCGTCTCACTGACACGGCTGCATCAACACTACTGCTGTTCCAGAAAACACGCCGCCTTTCTTTGCGTGCACATTTGGCCGGCATTATGCAAATATTTCCACATAGTGAGGTAGATATGTGGGGGCGTGTTAGAACGAGCAGTTTTAGTGGGGGCGGTTGCAGAGTATAAAACTTGATAAAGAATCTCTTGGTTTGGGACTTTTAGTCGTTGCAATTCAGGGAGTTATAGGGATGCACCGATATGAAAATTTTGGCCGATACCGATAAACGATTACTCTTTATTTTTGAAAGCCGATAACCTATATGTTGGCCGATAAATCTATATCCAAAATGTTATATACTTTTTGAGAGCCTGATTAAAAAAAAAAAGGTCTCATCATTAAAAGCCACAACCCAAACACTTCAACATAAGCAGCCTAGTTTGAACGGTGTACGTTTTAAAAATATTTTACTCTCCCATTACCAAATTTACTCATAAAAAAGTCTTACAAATAAAATAATGCATAAATAATGCAAACAAGACACTGGACATCATTACACGTGTAAAGAATCCAAATGAATGCGCCACAGATCAATAAAACTGAATAGCCTCTGCACGGACAATAATTTAATTATTTTAATTACTAAACCATATTGCTGATGAAACTAATAAGAGAAAAATACAAGTGGTTGTTGTTATTAATAATGTATCAATGATTTTGAAAAAGTAACAAATTAATACCACTGTTTTAAATAGCAGCCATTTGAGCTGTGTGTGCTGAAGCTGAAGAGCTGAATGAATATGGTAAACTGAAGCGTTTTGCTGGCAGTTTATTTAACTCAAGGAAATGCATCCTGTTATTAATATTAATACAACATAAACATAAACATAATATTACAACTTATTTATGTACAAAATGATGCAGTTATTGCGTGCTTTAGTCAGAATGTGTGATCCTGTTGTGTATGCGTTCTTCCCATATCAACGCGCTGAAACACGGCAACTAAACCCAAAGAATGCACAACGTTTTATTATAATAATGTTCTCATTAGAATGTTATATACACAACATTCCCAATCATAGTTATTAATGTTGTGCACTACTGTTTGAGCTGCGTGCGCTGAGCTAAAAACGATCACCGGTAAACTGAAGCGCTCTTTTTAACTTAACCAAACGCATTCTATATGAGATAAATCAGATATACATCAAATAAACACAATATTACAACGTACAATTGCACAAAAGGCTGCAAACAAACAGCGCGCATCTGAAGTGTCTCTGAAGGAAATAATGCATTATTTATCGGCTTTAAGATATCGGCCAAATTTTCTTATCAGGCCGATACCGATAACAGAAAAAATGAGCATTTATCGGCCGATACCGATATGGTGGCCGATATATCGTGCATCCCTAAAGTATCTAGGCACAATCAGCTTGTAACACTCCAAAGAGAAAGAAAAACTTGACATACATCATAATGGACCCCTTTAATTTTAATTACCTCAGTTTTCATCATGTTACATCTTTGTTAGCAAGTGTTCTATTTTATTAACAAAATTTAATCTGCTATTCAGATAATAGCTTTGGTAAGGTAACTATCCCTTCTGAAAAAAGCATCCTAAACCAGCCTAAGCTGGTTTGCTGGTCTTAGCTTATCATTAGACATGCATTCCATAGATCTCCCTATGCCTGTAATGTTCATCAAATGTAAGCATTACGAGATACACTGTGATTACGGTAGTTAATGTCTACAAATATAAAAGTATAAATACCTTTTCGACCACCGAAAGCAGAAACTCAAGGCCGTGTCTGAGGAATCACAGAGGACCGCTAACAGTCACTACGCAGCTTAGCGTTGCCATGGATACATGCTGCTTGCCCTAAAGTGATGTCATTCGATCATGTGCTCATTTAATCGATGCTTGCTTATAGCCACATTGGGACATAGGCTACATTACTTTTTTTTTTTGAGCTGCACATGGTATAGCAGTCTTAAATGCAATAACTAAAATAATAATTTTCCTAAATAACTTTTCTTGTCGGCTTACCAACAGTTTAATATGTAAATGGAAAGAATTAATTTATTTGTCTTAACGGTGTTATTTTCCACTTTCTTTTCTTCATGTTTTCCTTGACTGCATTAATCACTCTATAACATTCTTGTAGAGCTCCTGGGATGCAACCTTATTTTCTTCATGCATGTGGAGTGCATAAACCTAATTGTAGCCTATATGTTCAATTATATTATTGAAGGGTATCATGATTTTGATGTTTAAATGCTGAAAACAGATTACTGATTTGATGACATTTTTAATTACAGGAGTTACTCCTATTTTCTTTTTCCAGAAATAAACATTATTTAACATTAACTTCATTTTACAATGTATTCAAATCTATTATACTACAGTAAAAAATAATAATAATATAAATCTGCAAAACATTTAGCATTTTTTTTGCATTTTGTATTCTATACCCTTTGTGAATGCAAATATCTTTGCGAGAGAATGCAAAAGTTTTGCAAGGGAACGCAAAAAAAACTAAACAAATTTACTCCCACCCCGAATTTTTTATCCACCACCATGTCCCTTTAGGGGCTCCATACTTTAGCACAAAGACAGAGCATATAAATATTGTTGAACCATGAAATGTTCTCGATATGGCAGTGCTGTTTTTTCATGTCACAATGGCCAGATTTGTTGTTGTCTCTGTATGACAGTGTCGGTGTTATTTTTTTGTGACAGTATAAATAGTGGTTTGTTGTTCCATGAAATGTTCTTTAGTAACGAAATGAAAGGGATAGTTCACCCAAAAATGAAAATTCTGTCATTAATTACTCACCATCATGTCGTTCCAAATCCATAAGACCTTCGTTCAGCTTCGGAACACAAATTAAGATATTTTTGATGAATTCTGAGAGCTCTTTGACCCTCCCATAGACAGCAATGTAATTACCACGATCAAGGTGCAGATACATAGCAAGGAGATCGGTAAAATAATCCATGTGACATCAGGGGTTCAATACACCAAGAATACATTTTGTATGCAAAGAAAACAAATAACGACTTTATTCAACAATTTGTCTGCTCCACGTCACCCTGGTGCCATTTTTGAGAATATCCACTGAACGCAAACTGCGTATGCTAGTCTGTGTCAGCTGCATCACGCAGGTACATTGTTTTCGTTCAAGTCAAAGCGTAAACAACGTAGACATCATATCCGTGTGATGCAGCTGACACAGAATAAAATTTATAAGCAATTTTTTGTGGCCGGGTCCTTTTTGCTCTGTAACATCGTAAGTGTGATAGGGTTCTGAACACAACACAAGGTTATCAATGTTGAAAGCACCTTAATATTTTTGTGGACGCAGATACATTTTTCAATATTCTTTGATGAACAAAGTTTAAAAGTAACATTATAAATGTCTCTATAATGGCACTCAGTATGGCACGGTACGGCTCAGCTCGGTTTGCGTTTCCACCGCAGTTCAGTACCGCTTTAGAGCGGGCGGGATTATTCACATGTTGTTATAGTTGCGCCACCTCTACTGCCGCGACTCCTGGAAAACTTTTTCATTCAGTGTCGCCCCATCAAGCTTTTGCTGGATCCGCTCCTCTGCTATCAACGGAGGAACGTCTGTACTTCCTCAACAGACAATGAAACAGCCACTTTTTGGTTGTTAAAAAAAGGTACGCTCGTTCAAAACAGTTGCGTCATCTTCACTGGCTGTGCTGATTTAAATCTAGCGGTTCTGTTGTGTTTGTGGTGCAATTTCAGTGACGATTCTCTCCGGCCAATCTGTGATCAGCAGAGTTTATCACTTGGAACCTCAACCGAGGTGGTACTAAAAAAAAAGTACAGGGTACTGTACCCAGTGAAAAACCCCCCAAAAGTGAACCGTACCATGCCGTACCATGCAGTGGAGAAGCGCCATAAATGTCACTATTGATCAATGTAGTGCATATATGCTGAAGAAAAGTATTAATTTCTTTCAAAATTACTTACCTTTCCGAAGGTAATAAAACTCCATCTGTGAATCAATAACAGACAGACAGGTTTTGGAACCCAGAACAACTTTAATCAGTTTCATTAGTTTGCACCAGACAGACATGATTACAGTGAGAAAGAATCATGTTGTCTTCTATTTGAGCCCACTAGTGAACTGATGGCAGTTTTGCAGTATCATCCCACAGAGCTTACACAGATCCATTTGACTGACACAGCTGCTAGATCTGTCTGAGTTCACAGGTGACTCTGATCTCTCAACTTTACTGGTATAATGTTACAAAGAGAAATCTGCTCTGTTGTGTAGATGACTGCTGGATACAGCTCTATCCAGTGCTGCAAAAATCAGTGCTCTCTCTCTCTTTCTGCTCCTGCTCTCAGTATGTTTCATGTATCTCTGAGGTAGTGGGACACTGGCATCGATTTGGGAGGAGACTGTTGGGATGAGATGATGCGTCATATGTCCCTCTAAACAGTCTTATAAGCATTTGTGATGCTATTTATGATTTATGGTTTGCGGTTTAGGGGTGTGATGGAGTTGTAGATGCAGATGTCAAAACACTCGTCTGCGCTGTGTCTTTGGTAATGTAATGGGAGTTTTCTGCACTCTCCAAACCCTCTAATTTTTCTCCAAACTTCACATTCCAGCATTATGAGATGAGAGGAAATCCTACAGACACATTCTTTCATATTATTTAGTCTGAAACTCTCAAATATATTCATTCAGGCCTGTTCCAAGCTAACAGAATTGTATTCTATAAAAAATCCATATGGAATGTAGTTTGTTTGTCTTGACTTTTAGCATCTAATAGCCAAACAGTGTTATATACACATACATTTTAGTGCTTAATGAGGCAGCCTTATTTTTAAAAGCCATTGTTTAGGATTTTGGCCAGTTGTCACCTGGTTTGTCTGAAATGGTGTCCCTTATTTTCCTATGAGGAAAGTGAGAGTGTCCCTTATTTTCCTCTGCTAACGTTAACAACCCTAACCGAGAGAGAAACCAATAAGATTGCAGCAGTCGAGCTGTTGTGCTGCTTCTCTCACCCACTGTGTGTGGGATGTGTGTTTGTGTATGAATGTGAGTGTTTGTTAGTGTGTTTGTGAGTGAATAGGGCCAGCTGGAGACAGGGAGTGCGAGCGAGAGGATGGCCGGCTGTGTTTGGTTTTTGGCATTTGTAGTGCTCCGTCTCTGAATGGACCTTCACATACACGTGAACTGGAGCAGTCCTGCCCTGTCAATGGCCCCTCTTTGAGACGGCTTGCCTCTGTAGCTTTTTGTGGTCCGTTTAGCTGGAGTATATAACTGAGTTCAGTGTGTTTAGCTTAGGCTCGAAAAATCAGCCATAGACATGTTCACACAGAATTCATTGGAAAGTTCTAGTGAGTAATATAGTCTAATAAAATGTATCAAAAACACTTGTTTTACAGCTTGAGATATGTTTATTTATGTTTTCCCTTTTCCTGGTCTGGTTTCAATTGCTAGGGAATTCTCAACTTGACATCATGATGGATTCACTTTTCTTTATCTCTGCATTTGGTTATTATTTTTGGAAAACATTCAAACCAAAAGTTACAGAGCATGCAGCCATTTGTCTCGGGCATGGTGAGATTTGATTTAAACTGTGAAAAAATCAAATAATTCATAATTGAACAAAACTGAAGTGTGTTATCCAGAGTTGTAATATTTTACAGATGAGTTTGTCTTGTATGCCATAATATTGTTAACCATATTGAAGGCACTTTAGTTTGAAGTTCTAAACAGAGAAATAGATTTAAATACCCCAGTTGCTCCCATAATGATCTGTTGAAGATTTTAAGTATATGAACATAAACTCAACACTGAAGACAATGAAACGTTTTCTTATGGTGACATGGAGTTTATTGAGGTTATGATTAGGAATTTGTGAGTTTTGACTTCATAATATTGTAATTAATTGTGCAACTAAATCAGTTAATCTGTTTTTTTTTCTCCTTTTCTTCAGTCTTGCCAAATTCCCTTTGGCCTACTTCAGTCCTGACTTTTGCTTGGAGTAAGAAAATAATGGTGCAATGAACATTGTCCAAATAATTGTATTTTTATTTATTTATTTATTTTTTGTCCTGCATTGTCAGACATCAGTGTCGGAAAATCATTCTACATTATTATTTGTTTTTTCTTTCTTTTTTGTCTGGGGAATTGAGGCATGTGACCTCAAAGGCAATAAAAGTTCCTCAGTGAGGAGTGGGGGGAAAATAAATGGAGCAATGCAGAAAAATCTGTATCACATAACTTACTTTTTTGGATATGTAATTATCAATAAAATAAAATAAAAATAGGAAAGTAACATTTATGACTGACATTGTTTGTATTCAAATATATATCTCACATCTCTGATTCTCTCTCTTCACTTTGATTCAAATATATCAGTGTTGCATATTTTATAGATAACAGATTCCAGACCTAAATCCACTTTTGTCTGTGCATGTCAGTGGTCCATATGTCTCTTAGCTCTATTATTTCTGTGTACTGAGCTGCCTGGAATTCCTCTGAATTTGTAATTCCACAGAGGAGTTATGACCTCTGACTCCTCCTGCTTCCTGTCAGAATTTTGTATAACATTCCAGAACGAAGCTTGAATACCCGTTCGTTCGCTCCCTTTCTCAGAAGAGGGGTGAAAACAGGATACCCTACTTTTTTCGTTTCATCTCTCCATCCTCTCTCTGATTTGTTTATTTTCGCTGTTGGAATCGACGCATATGTAATGGTACTAGCATGTGTGATCACCTTATTGAAAGAGTCTTTTTGTGTTCAGTGTTTTCAGAAACTTTAGATGTGCGCTGGATTTGAACTTTTGCAAAAAACCTGCTGAGCAAATCATTCCAAGTTTTGCCCAATAATAATAATCTATCTAAATGGCCAACAACTTGAAGTTAAATCTTTTTTTCTATATTTATTGTGTAGATATTGTGTTAAAACAACTCATGTCATTCAATTCTGAGTAAAATAATTTGATTTATATATGTTTTTTTTTTCTTGTTGACAGTAATTTGTGGCACATCCATTCAGGTCAGACTGCAGATAAATTCGGTGTCATGCTTATGTGTAAATAAGGCTTTAAAACAGCAGGAAAATCAAAGGAATTGGTCCGTTTCGCACTCTGGCCATAATGCAAGTAATTTTCCACCATTTATGCCCATTCTACTTTCCAATTCCCACACATGTTTGGATTCTCTGTTGTGACTTAAAGAGTCTCATTGAAAAGCTATGCAATGCGCACACACACACATACAAAACACAATCACAGCCCTAATCAAGTAGCTCTCAATCAGCCACCAGGGAGACGGTCGCCATTGACGTCGAGTAATTACCCTCACGCAACTTTAATGTGTTATAATGAAGTCCCAGTACAGTGAGCCGTGTTGCCATGTAAACAAACTTAAGTTCCTTTAACCTGCAAATCCATTCGTGGAAAAGTATAAAAAAAACGGTCAAGTGTGTGTTTCTGAATAATACTTCACTTATAGGTGTTTATCATTATAGACAATCATTTTACTCCTTCAGTATTGATTTTGACGTTCCATTGTCCCATTTTAAAATCAATCTCGGTAGCTGGAGCACGTGTATGCGGCGAGTGGTTGAAATGAAGTGTGAGCCGCAGGTAGCCAGTCACTCAACCCGTAATTACTCGCTGAAGAGAGCCACGCTCATTCTGTTCACTCCGCCGCTCAGTATGGGGTAAAGGCAGGGAAAAAAGAATGAACGCTCAGCAAAATGTGGCGTCCCGCGGAGCGAGGAACCGGGGCGCTCGTTTAGCGTTCAGGGTGCTCAGCATCAGAGTGTTTTACCGAAGCTATTAGGCCCGGCTAATGAGGACGACGGGAATGGACAAATACAACCTCTAATTCGATTCAAATGTCAGTGTGGAGGGGAGCAGCTGTTGCTCTAGTGGTCTAAAGCTCTTAAAGGACTTGATGATTTTATGACCAAATAATGTAAAATGTTCGACATAAGCGATGTTATAAAAAAAAAAAAAGTATGGCCAAATGAATGGTCTTTCAGACAAATTTGTTGAACATTGAGGCTTTTAAGTCTCGTTCCCACTGAAAATAATTTCTAGTGAAGAATCACCATTGATGGTGCCACTTAGTCCTGTTCTCCATCTGTGACCATGAAACTGAGCCCTAGAGTGCTTCTGAACGCCATGGTTTTTGAGAGTGTTTTAGAAGTTCAGTAGGCATTGGTGAGGTGTTCATTTACAAAAGTGTACCATAGTAACTGTAGTTTCTTTACGACAAACAAGTTTGAAAATGTTTTTGTTGTGTTGTTACAAATGACCCAACATAAAACCGAGAAACACATCGAGAATCTGTTATAATTGTGTGAAACATCAGACTATGCTGATAGACTCCACATTATTGGTTCTGCGAATTTCAAGCAAAATCTAGTAATTTCAATAGGAATCCTCACAGGAATTATGCAAAAGATTTAGCAACGGGTTCAAGTTCGTAATGTGGATTCACCAAAACAATGCTGCTTGGTTTGATTCTTCTTTGTGAGCTGTCTTTCCATACATTTCTGCACTATTGACAATAAACATTGAGTATTATTTTGCCACAAAATTTTGCGGATGGCACCTTAAGACAGCCACAACATAATCCGGTATTTCTCAACAGACAACCCAACAGAAAATTGCTTGTATGAAGGCAAACAAAAATGTCTTTAAAACATTTAAATTCATTAGTATTATCATAAGCTCTTAAAGAAAAAAATATTATCATGACTGTAGGCTTGTCTTTGTAGTTTGAATGTTATTGTGGAATGTATTGTATATGCCATTGGTTTCTCAATGTTTGTTCTTTCTTTCTTTTTCTTTCTCTCTCTCTTTCTCTTTCTTTCTTTCTTTCTTTCTTTCTCTGTCATCTGACTATTTCTTTCTTTCTTTCTTTCTTTCTCTCTTTCTTTCTTTCTCTCTTTCTCTCTCTCTTTCTTTCTTTCTTTCTTTCTTTCTTTCTTTCTTTGCTTGCAGATGCAATGGCCACTCCATCTCCAGCCAAGAGTATGGGCGACCCAGGCATCACGCCACTTTCCCCCACACACGTACTGGTGAGCTCTGCTTTTTACTGCCAGCATGACGAGATGTACTCCCATTACATGAGAGAAATGTCCAGTGTGCAAATGTGGCTTTAATGGAACATCTTATTTACACTTAGCTGCAATTACATGCAACAATTTAATGCTTGACATGTACTTGAGAGCATCTCTCCCTTTTCCATATCCTTAATTTTCCCTATGCTGCTTTTATCTCTTTTCTTTCTACAGAAGGACTCAGAAGAGAATGAGCCTACGAGACACCCCTATGTGGTGGTGGTGGCCATTGACTTTGGCACCACCTCCAGTGGCTACGCATACGCCTTCACTAAAGAGCCAGAGTGCATTCACACTATGAGGTGAGACAAAAGGTGCAGGGAGAGGGAGTGGAGTGGGGGGGTGTAAATGTGAAAGAATAGAAGAAATGAGATATAAACAGGCCCAGAATAGAGGCTGACATTTTATTCAGGAATCCCGCGGGATGGGAAACAAAATCACGTGATTGGGACGGGACAGGAAAAAATGTCAGCGGGAGTGGGCGGGACCGAGAATCGTAATAACACTATGATACCCAACTTTATACACAAATATACCTTTTATATAAATAAACTATATAAGTGTATATTTTAATTTTGAACTCAATTCTAGTTGCCCTGTCTCTTTATTCTCTCCTCCTGTTTGCTTTGGTGTGGCTGGTTAAGTGAATGACTTACACAGTCCGTGACGGACAGATCGTTAACGGCTGGTCTATGTGGTAATACAGTACATCGGGCAGGACATCCAAACGCCCACCTATCATTCATCGACCTCAAATATGGCTTTTCAGCTGAAAGATGTATGTAGTAACAACTTTACATGGCCGTTCAATCTAATGTTAACCTAGAAAAAAGTGCGCAGTTCACGTGTTTGTGCGGAGTGAAGCTGAACAGCAGCGCGCTCACCAGGACAGATGGAGGCGCCGGTGTGCTCATTTGCTCTTAAAATACGCCGTAATTTTTGGTCATACAGATGAGAGTAATGCATCTTTTGTATCTATAAAGACTCTACGCTTTTTTTTGTGCACTCAGAATAACAATGAAACGTAGCGCTTCTGTAAAATAACTAAAGCAAACAGGATGCGCTTTCTGCCGTCTCGGTCATGTGAACTTGAGTGAGAAACTTCGAAACTCTGTGTATGAAAAAACATCTATAGAGAGTGAAATGTCTACTTTTAAATAAAACAATCATAGAACCAAACGTTGGTTAGCAGGATGATTTACATGACAAACTTAATGTGTTGCTATGGCACACTGTGCATTGTTAGATGGCTTCAGTTCAATAAAATAAACAAAAAAAATACATTTGGATTTTATTCCAACTAAGTGGGCAGGCGGGATCTGTACTGTTTGTTTTTTTTTTTTTTGTTTATTGTAACTGACAAGATTACGGCCAAAAAAACACCAACACCGGGAGGGGAGGGAAGGGAGTCATTTTTCCGGAGTGGGACGGGGACTGGATTTTCACCCAGTTTTTTTGTGGATTGGCGACGGGCCGGGATTTTTTTTTGTGAGAGGGGGATTGAGAGGGTTTGAAAAATCCACTCCCGTTCACCCTCTAGAAATCTAGAAGGAATCTGAGAATTTTTTGCATTTCGATTTTTTTGTGGGGTATATAAACATAAAATAAAAATAAAAAATTCTAATAAAAATATATACTGTTTAAAGTTTTGTTTAAAATGTGTTTATAAAAATTAATCAAATGTAAAAAAATATAATTATATAATTTTCAGTATATTTGCAAAAATATATTTATTTATTTTCTTGCTGGAGTAATGGATTACTAGATACTCTGCATAGTTCATCCCTTCTGCAGACATTAATATGATTGTCCATCCATTAGCCGGTCATGTCTCTATTTCAGTCAAACTCAGGCGTCTTTCTTTCTGGGCACTTATGCCCCTTTAAAAAATGATAAGATATTACAGTCCCACTGTGTATATAATGGTCCGAACTGTGTAACATTAATTTGTATCTGTGTGTTGTATGTGAGGATGAACCCACAGCTGCTCTGTTACCCTGACCTGACCTACTTGGTCATGTGACCTTTGACTCTAAGGTCAGCTCTCCAGAGTACCTGCTGGGAAGAGTTAGCCACGTGTTTCCCGCTCAAACGGGCATGTGGGCTTAATTTTAGGCATCAGACTCCTTATGAAAGTTAGAAATAGGATTCTTCTGGATAGGTTAGAAATAGGATTCTGTTAAACAGAACAAGTACACCTATAGAGGGTGTCTTCACTATATATTTACATATTTTAATAAATAATTAAGTATGAGTGTAAATGGAGGTATAAATAAATATAAAGATGGCGCTTTCCATTGAAACATGAAGGCCATTATATATACACGGATATATTTAGCATTATCTGACAAGCACTCTTGGCATTTAGTTGTCCATGGCTATAGTATTCATATAGGATCATGATTTTATGAACACAGTAGAGTGGGAGATTTGCTGTTCTTTTAAAAGTGCCTGGTTAATTTGAACTGTGGTTAGTCTGCTGCTTGAGATTTACACACACAACACAAAAAGCCCAAGGGCTCTGAGATTATTTGGGTTGAACTGATAGTCTAGTCCCTTAATCTTTACATAAACACAGCTTCCCTTTTAAAAACTCCCAAAACTCTTTTACTAAATCTGTTTAGAGTCAAGAAGACGGCTGCTTTGAGTTGGTTAACAGGAGATGAAAAGATCGACTCCCAGTCTGTCCTGATTCCACAGAATACCCGAGTCATTTTTTAGTTTGTTTACAGAGACTGAAATGGTTAACTCTGATGAACTGAAACCTTATGGACTATTACAACTGTGACAATAATTGCCAATTGACTTGTATTTTGAAAAATCGGTGCCCCCAAAATATATTTAGATACCTAATCTGTATGCATTTTAGTGCATAGCATAACAAAATATCAAAACAAGTGGAAAACATAAGATATCCATTTCTCAGAATTAACTTTTTTTTCCGTTTTTGAAGTGCTAAATTGCCATTTTTGCAATAATTCTTACTGGTAAGCCTCAGTATAAATTATTTATATTTACTCATATATTTATAATACTCAGTATTATTATAGGGTGTATGAAGTCAGTTCTCTAATATGATCATTTTGGCTTCTCTCTATGCTCAGACGGTCTGTAGTCAGGCTGCTTGTTCTGAGTTGCACTGAGGTGCTTCGTCCTGGAAGGAAAAAAACATGAATATTTTAAATGCCTCTGTCTCTGTTCAATGCTTGTGCTGGTTTTATGACTGCCTCGATATGAATAATGAGGATGATGATGCTCGTTTGGGTTGAGTGATATTTTAGGTCATCTTAGGTCAGTTGTTTCCTGATTAAGAGAAGAGGTAAAAATCTACAGCAGCTCCAAACTCACCCTCCCGTTGGTTGATTTCTCTTTGTTGCTAGGCGCTGGGAGGGTGGTGACCCAGGTGTGTCCAATCAGAAGACGCCCACCACCATTCTACTGAGTCCAGACAGGAAGTTCCACAGTTTTGGTTATGCAGCCCGAGATTTTTACCACGACCTGGATCCCACCGAGTCTAAGCAATGGCTCTACCTGGAGAAGTTTAAAATGAAACTACACACCACTGCAGTAAGGACACACTCATACAGCATTGATTTTTTGTTAGTGTTGTATCTGAGGGGACTGAGAGTCCAAGCACATATACGCATCGAGGAAATGATTGATCATAAGCGTGAGGATATGGCCTCCCCTCCCCTTATACGCTTCATTCCCAATAATGCCAGTATATATTTAAATATTAGTGGTTACTGCATAACTTGTATAACATGTAATGCAAACAAACTTTTAACTCATTACTAATAGGTTAACCAGTCAAAGCTTAAATAACTGGAATAATGCTGTTAATGATTTTTCTAATTTATTACATTTAACATAAGTCTATAAAATAGATTTCCCTTGCAGAGTATATTTTATTAATTGTGAATGTGGTCGTAAGTCTATCAAGTGTACAAATACATTTTAATTGTGATGAGTGTCTGCTCATGCTGCCCCTTGTCCCTGCATAGGCTGTTTGTCATTTTTCAATCTTCTTTAGTAGAATCTGTCTTCATTTCGCTTACAGATTACAGTGCGGGTCCAACTGGAAAAAGTGACACTCTGAGATATTTTTGCTTATTCTCTGGCCTTTTTTAAGGAGCAGGCTCTTAAGGTATGTTTTAGTAGCACATCATCATCATCATCATCATCATCAATGGTTCCGGCGTAACCTCACCTGTTACATTAGTTTTTACATGTACTCTACCATTCAGAAGTTTGGGGTTGATAAGATATTTTTAATGTTCTTGAAAAATGCACATTATGCTCTCAAGTTCCATTTTTTTATAGACTAATACAGGAATTGTAATATGTAACATCATTTATATACTATATTAAATATTAAGTAACGTTTTTCATATGTAATATATTTTAACATGTAATTTATTCCTGTTGGCAAGCTGAATCTTTTCGCGCCAGTCTCTCGTCCAGTGTTTACCGTCACATGATCCTTCAGAAGCAGTCCTAACTGCTAATTGAATCGCTGAAGCATTTTCTTATTTTATCATGTTAAAAACGTTGTGGCTGTGCAACGGTTGAAGTAGTTGTAAGCAGGTATGGAGGGTGCAAGGGATATGGCTAGGGGACTAGATGATGGCGCAAGTTCAAAAGAGCAGCATTTATTTGAAATACAATCTTTTGTGATATTATAAATGTCTTTATGACCTTGATCAATTTAATGTCTTCTTGCTGAATAAAAGTGTTAATATCTTTAAAAACTGTCATACTGACCTCAAACTTCATCAGTATGTCAAAAATGAATTTTTGTCATTGGATACAGGAGCTGAGTGACCAAGCAGGGGCGGATTTTGATAATGCTGATGTCAGATGGGTCATCACAGTACCGGCCATCTGGAAAATGCCGGCTAAGCAGTTTATGAGAGAGGCAGCGTATAAGGTAGAACATTTCTTTCTCACAGCCACATATGCACAAAAATGCATGTCTCGCTTTGATTAGCGATCTAGTTTTGAATTTGGAGAGAGGTCTGTGTATAATGTGCTTAATGTGCTTTCAATTATTGTAATGATTCAAGAATTTTCACACAAGTTTGAAGGATGGGTTGTACAAATCCCTAGTGGATGTTTGTAAGTACTGCAGCACTGAGTTGTGCTGTGAACTTCCCCTAGCATTAGTGAGAGAGAGGAGGAGGTAAAAGAGCACTGTTTTGCTGCCATTTCCATCTAAAAAAGAACAGGAATGAGATATACAGAAATCCATGATGTAAATAGGTAGAGAGGAAAAGCAGAGGGATTAAAGGAAAAGGAAAGACGGTGATCTCGCCTCTTAGATACAGCCACTGTTTGTTTTCACCGTCTCTCATTGGACCCCCTTAGAGACCCCATACATGTGGAATGGTATCGCTTACTCTCTGTTTGACTGTCACATCATTGTGATTTGTAAGCGTGTGTGTGGATCTGTGCAGTGTTCGTCCCACCGTGGACTTTGGGGGAGCCCACTTGTTCTTTTTTTTTATAACGGGGGGTGTGTGTGGTTTGTCGCTGCGCTTATGAGGGCTACAATGATCCATACCGCTACAAGTGAGCACTTACTTGCTTTATGTCATCGCTATATAGGATAAATCACTAAACAGAATTACCCAATTATAATTTATCGACACAAATTGATAGGTGAAACAACAATAGTCTATAACAAAGCACAGGCTGTCTTGAGTTCACATGAACAACCGGTTACAGGTACTCGTCGTGCAGGCTACAGAAGGATACCATATTCCACCGTGTCAATTATGCCTAAAACATCGGTGTCACGCAGACCTATAACAAACCCAGCCACAACACAATGACTTGCGAATAACATGACGGGCTTACCCTTAACACTGAATCGCCATAGAGTCCAACCTTTATTTTTTTTTTACGATCTTTGGTTTAACATTCTAAACATGAGTGGAATTTTGCATCACAACCCCCTTCCCACCACCACGCCCCACAGCCCTGATGCTCTGACAATAATAGCAGTAACTCATAGTTAGCTTGATTGAAGTGAATTGAGGTTAATCGCCGTCATACCGAATGAATGATTTTTGCAATATTAACCCATATAATCCCCCATGATCACATTTCAACAAAACTGAAATTGCAACTTCAAACAATAACACATTGTAAACCGTTTTTTTTGTGAGACCCCCCAAATTTCACCAAATCGACTTTCCAGGGAGCCGCATGTCTTCTTAAGGAGGCCCGAGCTCCCCCGTAGTTCGCATCCCTGGATCTGGGATGATTTTTTTGGTGTGGTATGGGTATGTATTTGTCGCTGTCTTGTATAACAGATTCAAGTATCTTATTAACATCAGTTCTGGTGACCTGACTACAAGTGGGCTAGGCAGATTGCTGTATACCAGATATTAATTATAGTCACATGTTACTGGATAATTTATTAACTAGCAAGTCTTAAGCGCACTGGTGGGTTAAATGCAATTCTAATCTGTAAGTATCCAGGATGCCTCGGCACCGATTAGTGGTTCCCATATCAATTAAAACGTGGTCACAAAGGTTTTACCTAACTCGCTCCACCGATTGGTGCACATACTAGTATTGACGCTTTGTGATGGGAGTGCCAGAGGGGGGGTTGCAGGGTGAGAATGAGGCAGTAGCAAGTCAGAAGGGCAACATAAAAATGAACTACTTTGATAACGAAGGACCAAAAGACCTATTAAGCTATTATTGCGCTGCTCTATTCCATGTATGATCATATATCAACTCCTACATAGTTAAGTGTAATTATTAATTCATTTATTATTTAAAACACACTGGGAAGAGACCATTAGTCTACCGGAAGCTGCCGTCCGTAAGTTTTGCCTCTTTGTCGCCACCTCTGATTGAAACCTGCTTGCAGCTGTGTGCGAATTTATCTCCTTGCATGGCTTTGTGCACGGACTCCCAGCCCGATGAGTTTGTGGCAGTCGTCACCCACTGGCCAGGCTGTGGATATTTTTACTGTACTTCGTCAAATCACTTTCTAGCCTACGTCTTGGAATATTACCCAAATGAATTGTCACCGTATATCATATCAGAATGAGCTTAAGTGCCAGGTATGTTTTTCACAACGAGGAATATGTTTTCATGACAGAGCTTCCGCACTGCGCAACACAAACGGACAGTAGCGACCGAACAAAAACAAACAGATACTAAAGACGAATAAAAAAAATTATAATTAATTTAATTAATACAAAAAAATGACAAGTAAATAAGGAATAAAAATATGTAAATTGACAATTGTATGTGCAGGTATATTATGTGCAAATTTGAGGTGTAGACTGAGTATGTGTGTTAGATAAGTAAGTGTATGAGTGAATAAATAGTGTTGTGTGTTCCAGAGTTATTGTCAATTGTTCATGAGATGGATGGCCTGAGGGATGAAACTGTTCCTGTTTCTGGTCGTTCTGGTGCTCAGTGCTCTATAGCATCGACCAGATGGCAACAGTTCAAAGAAGGAGTGTGCTGGATGTGAGGGGTCAAGAGTGATTCTGCCAGCCCTTTTGCTAACTCTGTGGACAGACGTTAGAAGCCACAGGCCTGTAGTCATCTTAGTCCTGTAATTTTGGATTTTCCTTTGGGATGGGATGAATGGTGGAGCCGTTTGCAGCATGAGGGTACTTCGTACAGCTCCAGTGATTCTGTTGAAAGATCTTGTGAAGATGGGGCCAGCTGGTCACACTGATTTGAGTGGCAGGTGTGGGGATAGGGGGGGTGCGACACGGAATGTGGGTGAAGGGGTTGTGTCATTGTTGGACGCAATGTGTACAACGGGAATCTCAGCGGAGGTGTGGGCTTAAATTTTCAATCCTGCAGTAGAACTCATTCAGATCGTGTGCCAGTTGTTGATTCTCCACAGTGCTGTTGGATGGTGTCTTGTAATTGGTGATGTCATTCAGACCTTTCCACACTGAAGCAGGATCACTGGAAGAGAATTGAATCCTTATTTTTCAGAATAATTCCTCTTTGCCACTTCTCCTTTCTGATCTCCTTTTTCCCAGTGCGTGGTACCTTTGGCCTGTTTGTACAAGACATTATCCCCCTTCCTGTGAGCACCTTCTTTGGCCTGACGGAGCTGTCGGAGTTTTGCAGTGAACCATGGTTTGTAATTGTTGTAAGTTAAATGAGTCCTGGAAGGAATGCACATATCTTCACAGAAACAGATATAAGATGTTACAGTCTCAGTGAGCTCGTCCAGATCGGTGGCAGCAGCTTCAAAACCACTCCAATCATTGAGGTCAAAACAAGCTTGTAAATCCTGTTCTGCTTCATTAGTCCATCTTTTTACGGTCTTTAATACAGGTTTAGCTGATTTCAGTTTGTGCCTGTAGGTCGGTATAAGATAAACTAAACCGTAATCAGAAAGCCCCAAAGCTGCTCGTGGAACAGAGTGATATGCATTATTTATTGTGGTGTAACAGTGATCCAAAATATTACTGTCTCTGGTGGGACATAGTGAAAGTGCTTGTCGGGTTTTGGCAGTTTCACTGGAAAGATTTTGCTTTATATTTAAAGACCCCAAGAATGATCCACAAGTCGGTGGTTGTTGTTCGGCTCTCGTGTGATCTGATCAGTCGAGTTTTCGGTAAAGCTGACTCACGTTCGCTGCGGAGGAATTTAAACACTGACGATAAATGTGACAACGATGCATCAACTCCCGGCGTCGAGTTAGAAGCTTACAGTCTTAGAAAGCGTTTCTAGATCTGAACAGTCACATCTTCTTGTTAACAAGTTACATCTGTACACCTAGCCTTCTCGTTGATGTAAAAGCTGTCCCGCTGCCGATGCGCTTTCCGCCTGTTGTTGCCATCTGTACAAGTAACAAGTCTGCCACGTTTGTTCTGATGAGGAAAAAAGCATTACAATAAATTGCTCTACCAATGGTGATTTAATCTAAAGAGCGGTTAGCTCATATCACATCAAACATCCAAATTATTTATGTTATACTTTATTCCGCAAATTATTAATGTTTTAACAACCAGCATTGCGTGCTGCTATAATGTGTATTAGCAGTAATTTCAATTTCTGTACATCTAATCTCCTAATTGTCATACTTATTCGAATTCCATATTGAAAGGATTTTTAACCCAAAAGCCATCTCCCTTCTAACGGTTGTATTTTTAAAATACAATCTTGCGTAATCCCAGGGCTATCAGAACATGGTACTCATAATGACTGAGAAGCCAGTTCAAAACGGCCAATACATTTACTTTCATTCACGTGTTTCATAAACACATAATCCTTTCTGATTACAATTCGCCATCAAATTATACAGTTAATTATTTCTAGCGGCTTGTAATAGAGAAAAGGCTATAAAAATCTGCACCTGCACTGATCCTCACAGCGATAGCCTAGTAGCCGGACAACTTCTTTATTTTACAGAACGTGATCGTAATGATGTGGCATGTCTCGAATTTCACGTGAAAACTACCTCCTTCATCAACCCTCAAATTCAGAAACCATTATTATAAGATAGTGGTTCTCACACCGGTTCGCTGCAGATACCCCATCCCTGCACATTTTGTATGTCCTCCCCTCATCGATCACCCTGATTCAACACTCATCACTCATTAGTGGAACTGCATAGACCTAAAGTGGGTGTGTCAGATATAAGGAGACATAAAAAATGTGCAGTGCTGGGGGTACTTCATGGAGAGGTTTCGAGTAACACTGTTATAACTAACGGTGGAATCGGCGCCTGAAGTACGTAAAGTAAGTCTTAGTTTTGAACACTGCTGTATTTGACTGGGCTCAAATAGGGTGATTTTGGATCATTTTTAACCAAAAAAAGTTACGGACTGCAGCTTTAAATGATGTATATTCAAATTCTAATAATCACAGCACAGTAGTAAGCAGACGGATGAATGCTCTCATGCTGAAGAGAGAGAGACAGAAAGGGAGGAAGAGCAGGGTGTGGCCTCTGCTTCTTTCATCTCAATCCAAAGCAAAGACAAAATGAGGCGGGGAAGCCACCAGCGAGTGAGTTACATAGATACCCAGCGAGAAATCAGAGAGAACAGCAGGAGAAAGAGCGGAGAAGAAAGGGGAGTTTTGTGCGAACCCTGAATACCTCAGTTGGGAATCTCCGGCCAGCTTGTCGCCTTAGTGAGCGTGTTTTTTGTGTTTGTTTGTCGTTCCTGTGTGTGTGTGTGTGTGTGTGTGTGTGTGTGTGTGTGTGTCGCGCGTCATATTGACTTCAGCCTCTCCGCTCTCGTCTGCAGGATCAGAGAACAAAAGAAAAGGACACTTGCAGGCCTCACCCCTCTGTTCTCTTGCTCTCTGCATTTTGCTCACTGTCCCATAACTCACTGAATCCTGCAGCGCACTCAGAGCAAACCATGTCACACAGCACAGCATGTGTGTGGTGTTTCTATTATATTTTTACACTTCCTCATGTTTGAAGTGAGATAATTTTATCTTGATATATCTGACCAGCCGTTTGTATCATTTAAATATTCCTTTACCCAGCAAGTGAGTTATGGGATGTTTAGGGTTGTGCTGCAATGGCTGTTTTAGGTTTGTACGTAATTCACCTCAAGCAATGTCCTACAGTGTGACATGCTAATATGACATTTATCTATTTATTTATTTATATGCTTTTTGTTTTTACATTAATATGCATATGGGAAAAATTTTTTTTTAGGAAATACTGAAAAAATATACACTTAGAGGTCAGCCTTTAATATACTTAGCCAAAATGTTTATTTTTTTGTGGGGGGCCTGTCTGAAATGGTTTTATTAGGAAATATTTATTAAATGTTAATGTTTAATTAACTACCAACTTTTCATTCATGTTTAGATTTTTTCATATTTTAAGTTTAAATGTTTAATTTTAGCAAATTTTTAGTGGGTTTTTTGAGCTTTTGTCTTTTTTTTTTTTAGGGGTTTTTTATTTATCTATTTTTATTTCAGTTTCAGATTCAATTTATTTTCTGTTAGCAATTTAATGCTTCAACTTATGTTAGTTAACCAAGGTAAAATCATTTTCATTTATTTTAGGTCTTTTATCTAATATTCATGTTTATTTATACAAGTAAAAAGTAAATGTTCAGATGAGTAAATGTGAAATTATTGGAGTCTTAAAGTTTACTGAGAATTAGCTTTTTTTTGTTATCATTTGTATGTTTTATGTACAGTATAAGTCCAGATGAGCCTGGGTTTCAGACTTTGTTTTAATGTCTTGCCACTGTGCTCTGTACTCATCTAGGCTGGTCTGGTTTCTCGTGACAACCCTGATCAGTTGATCATTGCTCTGGAACCAGAGGCTGCGTCCATTTACTGCAGAAAGCTCCGTCTCCACCAAATGGTTGATTTGGGCAACAAAACAGCCCTGAACGGTTACAGCCCAACTGAGAACGTTGGGGTGGGAATGACCCAGGGTAAGACACCCATACCGTCTCATATAGTTGCACCACAAGCATTCTGCTGTGAGAATAAACCAAATCATACTCATATTGTTCCAGTCATGCTCAAGTTTATGTTACAGTACTTAAATGTTTGAGAGTCATTTTGTCTGTGTTTTGATGGCATCAACTTTGGCCAGTGATTAGTTCTGTCCTTCTTCAAAGGCCAAATAGGCTGTAGTAAGTTGTTGGGCATGATGTAGGTTTTTTTTTTTTTTTTTTGAGAGTGTGAAAGATGATATGGCCAATCTAGCAAAAATATTTTACAATGTATAGTAAAGTAGTGAACTGTAAAGATGTTTTTCTTATTCTTCAATATAAAACTACCAATTTTTTACAACATCTACTCCTTCCTAAAGGAGAGGTTATATCAGAATAACAACGCTGTAAACGGAAATGGAAATCAATCCTAACAGATTAAACTAGCACTGAAATGAGGATTACTCCTAAACTAGAGCTGCAGGACTCCTGCAGTCCAACATGCCTATTAAACTCACCGCAGTGAGGGAGAATAGGTGATGATGCATGCAGAAAACAGTGAGAGGGAGGGAGGGAGGAAGAGATGAATAGCTTTTAATTTAAGATAATTTTAGATGTCTAATATATCTGTGGCCTTTCCTAACTAAGGACAAGTAAAGACATGTATTTGGCCTTTCCTAATCAAGTTTTTGCTTGCATATATGAAAATATATTGCATATATATATTACTGTTCATAAGTTGAGTCAATAAATTTTTTTTAAAGATATGGCTTTCGTAGTGGTCAAGCCACAGAGCACAACTTCAATGTGCTGGCTTGAAAGGGAAAAAAGGTGGGAAAGCAATGCGAGTAAAAGAAAACTGAAAATCATAGCGGGGGAATGTCACAAAGGGACCGGAGGCGATGGGAAGATAATAATCGAAAGATAAATGAGACATCATAGGCACTCAGCCTTTGAGAGTTTTAGTAATACAAAGGGGGTACTTCAATACGTGTTGTCGACAAACAGCTGTTTTATTTATCTATTTTACAATAGTACAAGGCCTGATTTCGTGGTAATAACATAGGGGGTCTGTGATCAATATAAAATGGAGGACGCTTAGTGAGTGAGGTGGCGGGTTACGAGAACAACTTCATGCTAAAGGGGGTACACCAAACTGTGTTGTGTAGCAAACCTTAGGTAATGAGGATTGGTGCACACACACCGTCGGATAACGGCACATGCTGGTGTTGTTGCATGGTGGGATAAGTTTCACTTAAATAGGGCACGCTGTGACAAATTCCAGCAGGTGAGGTGGGTATGCATGTTGGTGGGCGGGAGTGTACTGGAGTTAAGGCTCAGGTAACAACAGTGGCACTCAAGGTGGCGCAGTACCATCACTCCATTCACACATCAGCGGCGTCCGCGTCACTTGGACCATGCCTTTTTTATGTATTAATATATAAAGAAAAAGTGATGTGTTTAATGATTGCGTAAAATAAGGAATGTGGAAATAAGGGAATCCAAATACAAATTGGACAAGGTGGAACGACCAGACCCGTCAGTGGAAATAAAGACATGTTTGGGTGATGGAAAGGAGTTCCAGCAGGGGCATACAGAGAGTGACACGAGAGGGATCAGAAAGATAACAGAAATGACACAGGAGGAATATAAACAGGGTCCACAGTAAAAGATCGACGTGGAATGGAAAAACACATGCCAGGTGGGGACGATGTCAATCATCTGGCACTTACGCCAGACATTAGGGCCAGCAGGGGGCCCCGCTCAGTAACCGAGTGTAAATTGCATCGAATTCAGTCATAAATTGTTGTTGTAGTTGTGGAGCAGAGCATAATTCGTACCTGGAGTCTCCCAGGAAAAGGAAATAAACAGACCCTCGGTAGCGGTGCGTGCTGTCGTGCCCTGATCACATTGAATACAACCTCCCTATCAACCGCGTGCAGTCATGGTCCTTATTAAGCACCGACTAACAGCGCATGCACGGTAGCATAGAAAAGTGGGTCGCTTTATAGTCGGGACAAAAACCAATTGCAGGCACACAGCGTGTGGGACAGTATCATAGGTACATACGGGGGTACGGTCACGGGGCTTCATTGATACAAGGACAATTAAGTAGAAACGTTAATAGAATGAGTACAAATCGTAAGAGGGGTGATACACAAGTTGGTTCACGATCTCTTACGTGTCAGTAAGTGAAGGGAGGGGATCTCGAATGATGAGAGCAAAACTACTGTCTAAAGCATGGGTGGCGACAAGGCGCGACCCAATAACCAAAACCGGGCTGATGAAGCCAAATGTCAGGATCCTAACACCTGAACCTCATAAAACATTTCTCGTCTGTCCCGGTCTGCTCGTGATGTGTGCGGAAAGAAAAATTTCAAGGGGGTGACACGATGCCTTCACATAATCAAGAGTGTATTTTCTTAACACTCATCTCCTTGCATTCCCTTGAAAAGAAAACAATTTCAATTATACCAAAAAATGTTTCTTAATCAGTTTCTTAACCACATTTGTTCAAATGTTAATTATTATTGTTTGATGTCAACCTTTAAGAATCTCAGATTATTTTTTGTCCAGATCTAAAAATGATAAGAATGTTATTTGGCCCATTATGTGTCTGAGACCGCTAAAGCACAGCTATCATTCCTGTAACAAACTACATTAGTGTACATGCAGTGACCTTCGTGTGACATCAGCAGCTCTATAGTCATCAGCAAGCACATCTGTAACTCTAAACCTCTGCACGTGCAAAAAAGGAGTGACAGAGAGAGAATTTGATCAGATGGTTTTTGTGCTTTTAAGTTGAAAATAACAGCAAAATTTAAAGTAATGATGCAGTGACAATTAAAAACCGTGAAATATGAATGATCATGATGCATTGAAAGGAAGTCTGAAATCGCATTTGACCTCTCTACATATGCTGTTCTATAGATAGAGACAGGGAGAAAAAGAATGGATCAAGGACAAAAGGAGTAGTGTGTATTGATTATTTTTAGCAGCAGTAGTATTTGTGCTCTGATAGCCTGTATATTTGATATTCAATGTGAGCATTGAAAACGTGGTTCATTTTACTTGGCGGTGAGAGCCTGAGACAGGAAGCAATTGTGTGTGGCGACCCGTTGTGGAGCAGGGCAGCACAGAGGGGCCATCTGTCTGACAGCCATCGATCTACTCTCTCTGTACAGGGCAACCAGAGACTGACAGGAGATAACAAAGTTTCCCTCTGAGGGATGTCTCTCGGAAATGATTGAGCATCTGGATGTGTTCTTTCATTTATTAAGGATGTTCAAAAGACATTCGGAAGTTTGGAGTCTATAATATTGTTAAATGTTTTTGAAGGTAGTCTCTTATGTTCACCAAGGCTGCATTTATATGAAACATGGAATGCCATTTACCTTTATTCATTTAGCAGATGCTTTTATCCCAAGCAACTGACAGTTAAGGAAAATAACTATCTATTTTATTGTATTTTAAATTTATTCAAATAAGTGTAAAAATGTATTCCTGTGATACAAAGCTGAATTTTCTGCATTATTTCTCCAGTCTTCAGTGTGACGTGATTCTTCAGAAATCATTCTGATATGCTGATTTGGTGCTCAAGAAACATTTCTTATTAATATCAATGATGGAAACAGTTATGTTGCTTAATGTTTTTGTGGTAATCGTAATTTAATTTTTTTTCCAGGATTTTTTTGTCTACTTTTTTGATCAAATTAGTGTATCTTTTTCACCAAAAAAAGTCTTGCTGAACCCAGACTTTTGAACAGTAGTGTATATTTTTAGGACGAAATGTCATCATTTAGGAATCAATGAAGAATCAATATTCATCTGAACTAAATGACGCTCCCCCAAACGATCTCTTGTTGAGTCCACAAATGTAATTTTCACTGCCTTGATATTTAGATAATCTAAAATAGTCTGTGGTTCCTTGTGAATGCGGCTAATAAGTTGTGAATTTGCTATCAGGTTGGTACAGGAATTTCAGACAAGGGTCTATTGTTTGGTTAAAACACTGTTAGATTGAGATTAGGTCTCCCACGCCCCATCAGAAGCTGTCATGTACTGAAAACATGTCTGCTGGTCCATTTCATTGTTTTCTGTACGTTGGAGGAAATCTCGGTCTCCATGCGGTCACTCTCCCTTAAAGCTTACACTTCCTGTTTGGGAATGTTTACAACTGCCAGGATGACCATTATCCTCTGATGTCATCAGACCACAGGCCAGGACAATCTCCCCTCCACAGTGAATGAACAGAGACTGTTACATTCCGCTTGCAGTCAGGAAGTTCAAGAAAGTGAAAAAGAGAGGAAGTAATTGTGGAAAGATGTACTGAATATCTAAGACTTACTGGCTAAATAGCAACATTGAGCAAAACTATACATACCAGGTTTTTAGTTCAAATGGTCTTATTTGCAAACATGAAATTGCTGGGCTGGTGTTAATAAAACTGGATAAACTAGATTAAAATCAGATAATCTAGTGCAGGTTATTTAATTTAATTTGCTTAACAGTGTCTGTATTACAGGAAAAATGCACAAAAATATAGAGGACAGTTGCATGTTTGAACATTTCTAGGGATGCACATTTTTTTATTTATTGATATTAGTTAATATTGGATATTTAATTTACATTTATTCATTTTTACGTTGCTTTACTATCATCTAACACCCTTTTAAAGTTGCTCTTTAAAATACATAAGTTAATAACACTGTTAAATGTAAATGTAGCAAATATAACAATAAATATACATGTTCATACTGTACATTATAACGTTGATGCCAATATTTATTTTTAGCATTTAAAGTTACTTTTTAGTGTTTTTTTTTCAGCATAACATGAAAATAATTGAGCTCATCAGTTTTAACCAGAATTTTAATATCATGTATCCCTAAAATTTAAGTTTCAAATAAACAAATAATATTAAATAATTACAGCAATTTACTGTTTTTCCTTTACATTTTATGAATTTGCCTGAAATTACAGAAGTCTTGCATTCCATTAGAAGTTTTTTTTTTCCAGCAGCATCCTCCTGCTTAAAGAAAGCACATTCAGCCCATATTCCTTTCTCATCCTGTCGCCTTGCCAATAGAACTACCACATATACACACACACACACACACACACACACACACACACACACACACACACACACACACACAAACACACAAACAGCTTCACGGACCGTCCTTCTACCACCAACTCCTGTCTCTCTGTCATAACAGCAAAGGAGCATGTGCGCCGTAACCGACAGAGCCGCACCTTTCTGGTGGAGAATGTCATAGGAGAGCTCTGGTCTGAACTCACTGAAGGTAGAGTCTGTGTCTTCTCACACGTTTTTTTTTCTTGTATTTTGCTCCTGCTGTTTCTAATGCTGCTGTCATAAGTTAAGAACCACTCAAGTCTGAAGCTCTTAGGAAGGATGCACACTAGTCTCATCTCAGTTGTACAAAGAAAGCAGTGTGGAAATGCGTTATAGACATCACATTTAGAATATTAGCCTGTCTGTAGATACACTGAAAAACTAGTTCATCACAAGTATCTTTTCCACAAGCTGAGGTAAATGCATATATAGAAGGTGCATAGTGTCACACACACAAATACAAAACACCATCATGGTGACAATAAACATAATTTAACAACATAAGATGCCCCTAAATGTGCATTACTAATAAGAAAAATAAACATTTATTTAAGTGAAAACCCATCAGATGTCATCTATCACACAATTCTATGAATTTCCTGTCAGCTTCTTTTTTTTCCACTGTAAATGATAAGGTTTTATATTATATTGTATTATATTGTAAAATTACATTAAATGTCCCATTAGATCGAATACAGTTGTTCACCATAAGGAGAACTTAACCATAAAGGGAACTTACTGTTAACAAATTAACAGGTTTTTATTATAGTAGTTTTATAGTTTATTACCTTATGATCAAAGTGCTGATTATTTCACAGTCAGTCAGATTAGAACTTGCTATTTTTGTGACCATTATGCATTGGACAGTCAGCGAACACACTTTGGATGGTCCTTGAATGTGCCTACTGAGACTAGATGCACCCTTGCTGAGAGGATAAGAAGATGCTTAGTTTGAAATTCCTGCCCTTATTCTGCTGTCTGAATTAGTAGCTGCTCAACCATTAGTATTGCCTCGGCACACTTTGCCTATTCACCACTGCTGGAATAACCCTCACGCAAAATAATGTTTTTCCAAATCATTCAAATTTCACGAAATGTTCAGTGTTTTCAGTGTTAAAGGGGCAGTTCACAAAAAAAGATAAAGAAAATGTACTCGTTTGTAATTTGTTCAAAGCCTGTATGATTTTTTTTTTCTTCTGTCGAATACAAACGAAGAAATGTTGCAAAACGTTCAATATGCTTTTTTATGGAAAAAAGTCATATGGGTTTGGACTATCATGAGAGAGTAATTTTTCCCCCATTTTTGGGTGAACTGTCTCTTTAAATAATCTCATACAGTTTGTGAATATTTTACAGAACCTACATAGAACTTTAATTCCAAAGGCGTCTACTTGAGTTACCAACCAGTGAACCCTGAATGTAGGTCACCGTTCCCCTGACACCTTGCAAAAGCACTCAGTCACATCCAACATCTGCAGAGAGTTCCTGAAAGAGTGTAAAATGTCACCAGATGAGATTTAGATCCATCCTGATGAAATTGTTTTTGCTGGTGACCCTCAAATGCTGTTTCTGCTGCTGTTTAGGTGACCGTTATGTGGTGGTGGATTGTGGAGGAGGGACGGTGGATCTTACTGTGCATCAGATCCGGATGCCGGAAGGGCACTTGAAGGAGCTTTACAAAGCCTCAGGTACAAGATACAACCCTTGTGACCTGTAGCTCACGATTAACATTTTGCTCAAAGCTTTTATTTCCTGTAAAAAAAACGGTCTGTTATTCTGAAATGTCATTATTTCTAAGAATCTGAGATCATCTTTTTCTTGCCATCCTCTCTGCAGGAGGCCCGTACGGCTCTATCGGTATAGATTATGAATTTGAGAAGCTCCTGTGTAAGATATTCGGACAGGATTTCATTGACCAGTTTAAGATCAAGCGTCCTGCTGCCTGGGTGGATCTGATGATTGCGTTTGAATCTCGTAAGAGGGCGGCGGCTCCTGACCGAAGCAATCCGTTGAATATTAACCTGCCCTTCTCTTTCATCGACTACTACAAGAAATTCAGAGGACACAGCGTTGAGCATGCGCTGAGGAAGAGCAAGTGAGTGTCTGAAACGTTGTAATAGAAATCACTGGTTAAAACAGTCCAGTCGAGTTGCACCTTCCCCAGATTATTTGCTTCAAACTGGCGGTTTTGTCATTATCTGCCCTCCTTCGTGTTGCTTGAAAAATTTATGATTTTTTTTTTTTTTTCCTTTTGGAATACAAAAAGAGTTAAAATGGAAATGTCAAAGCTGGGGGATTTTTTCTTCTGTAGAACAGAAATGTATATAGATAAACACATATAAAATCACAATGCATTTCTGTTTGATATTTTCATAATATTAATTAAAATATTAATGTACTAGGAATATTAATTAAACAGAGTTAGATGAATAAAGTTAAATTTTTAATATTCCATACTATATAATTACTGTATTGGTATTTGTATTTATTTAAACGTACAAAAAACAACATTATATTTAGGGCTGTAAAATCAATAATCACCATTAATCGCTTCCAAAAAAAATAAGTGATTATTGTTCTATGATTTCTATTATATATAATATATATTACATAGGGATTTCTTAAATATATATATATATGAATGTGTGTGGATGCATATAATATCTTTATACATATAATATTCACAGTACACACCGGTAAACAGTAAGTTTATATTGGATAAAATGCTAATAAATAACTATGATCATTGTAGTTAATATTTTCATAATACCTATAAGTTTTATATATAATAATTAAAGGTATGTAACAACAGGATTTATTAGCCAAAATATTATTACTATATATTACAGTATGTATGTGTGCGTGTTGCGTGCATGTATATATATATATATAGCTCATATAATATATATATCTATATATTTAGGGCTGTATAAAAGAATGCAACGTGCTCGTAATCACGACTTCATAAGTGGGAAATAGGAAGTTTCCGCTAGCACGTGAAGACAGTAGAGAAGCACTCTCGCTTAGCACATGCATAGTGCATCGTTTTGTTAACTTTGTGGTTTATTATTTTGAGTCGTTTGGGACGCGGTAACACACGGCCCTCTCACAGGGTTCTTACACCTTTTCTAAATTCAAATTCAAGCACTTTCCAAGCACTTACCAGGTGCATTTTCAAGCTTTTCCAGCACATTAAACTGTGGTAAAGTACATGTTCACACACACACACACACATTTGAGTTTTTCACTTTAAATCAGATGTTATTGTGCTATTAAAAACCACCGGTTTGGATAGCATACAGCATTGCATAATATAAATAGCCAACATACAGTATATAAATTATAAAATAAAAAAGAAAGAAAGAGTTGTATAAAGTGACAAACCTCAAATTGACAAACCTCAGCCTTTAAAATATATATTTTTTAAAAAACAAAGAAGGAACGAGTCGATAGTATAATCAGCCTGTCTGCTGATTTTGTTCAGAACAAAAAGCTAACATGCTTTAAATTAAAAATATTCTTTACACTTTTGGCTCCTATCTTTTTTATTTTTTTCTTAAAAAGAGTTTAAAGGCTAAAATGTGAGGTTCTGTCTACCACTTTTTGTGAACTTTTGGAACTGCATGAATACAGCTGTTTCACCGGTAACGGCTGTACACAAAACAAGTGGCTCACAAACGTAGTTTATTAGACATCATTCTGTACGTCGGTGAGATGAAATGAACATGCCATTGAAACTTCTCTCAAGGAAGTCGGTTCAGTTCAGAGATGCATTATAATAAAAACACCCTTGCTGTTTTTTTGACTTGGAAATGTTTATTTTATTATTTCACTTTCATCGCCACAGTTTTTAACCAAGTTTAACTGACTGGCATTTTTGCTTACCTTTTACACGGCTTGAAAGCGCAGACGCGCCCATAAAAAAGCAGTACTTCACAGAGACTTACAGTATTTTAACCATAATTTGTATTTGTCATTTTCAAGCCACCGCTGACTGAAGTGGCAACCTCCCGGCATGTTTTTATCTCCCGCTCTGCTCCATCAGAGGGTGCGCGTCAATAAAGACCGGCGGATCACACTAGCTACACGCACGAGTCGAGCGGAGCTGTTTTCATTTTATGCAAAAAGCATTTTGTCTAGAAAGGGAACTAACGTTATTCAGTAATAAAGCAAATGATTATTAAATCAATGCAATTGCAGTTTCAAGCACTTTATCCAAAATTCAAGCACTTTTCAAACCTTGAAAACACTACGTTAAATTCACGCATTTTCATGGATTTCAAGCACCGTCCGAAACCCTACTCTCACAATATACTGCTTTACAGATCTATCACTTTTGCCACTCAAAAATGTTTACGCAATCATGCTGCACGTATCAGAAATTCCACGCTCTGCAGTACATGCGTACCGCGCCCGAGCCCAACTGAACCGCGCTCTGGCCCACCTCTTCCAACCGAGCCAGGGACGGCTAAACAAACCGCGTCCGAGCGATTCTCCTGCATCCCACACACACGAGTCTCTATCCATCCGCACTTGCCCATCAGGTGTTGTCCCGCGCCTCACTCTGCTGCGTTGGGTTCCATGATTGTGCAGGTCTCTACTCGGAAGGTGCCTGTTATAATGTTATGATCGAGGCTCTGGTCTCTGAGCATAACTTGTTTTTCTATATCAAACTATAAAATATTTTCTATAAAACGTTAATGCCCTGGCCCTGGCAAATAGCTTTTGTTTTATATTTAATTTGATTACATTAATGTTATAAATTGAGATTTACAATAAATATTTTAACTGCTACTATGTAAAAGGAATACTGCTGTAAAAATGCACCTTATTTGTTTAGTGTTTGCAAACCAAATGTTATTGCACTTTTGTTCATATAGCAGTACTTTTAAAAGAAAAAAATGCACAATACAACTACTTAGAATCTTATTGAATTTGTGCATAATGCTGATTCTTACATAAAATCATGTCCGATTAATCCAGATTAATAATGTAATCGTGTCGCCCAGCACTAATAAATATGAGATATATATATATCTATATGAATTTCTTGTTAATGAAAATTTTATAACATATTTTAATAATCAACTGTATGTTTATACCTACTGTTTAGATCAGGATTTGATTCTTTTCTCTATAGTCATAAACTGGTGACTGTTGTGAGTTCTGCTGACTCTCCACATTTGTGGTAATTGTTGTCTGCCTCTTTTGAGGTCAGGCATTTGTGACCTACAGCCCCTGGAGAGTTAATCTGTCTATTCATGACTGCTGTCAATACCGTACACACAGCCATTCGATAAGCCATCAGGCCCTGTATAAAGATGACCAAGTCAGCTAAATGAATACCATGTTTGTTTGTGTGTGTGATTGCTGACTATGTGCTAAACACTCATAATCAAGGGGCTTAGGTACAATCTAAAAAGGGGAGAGATAGGGCACATTATGAACTATTATCAGCTTTATGTAATTTTCACCCAGTAGCACAAACATATTTGTTCATAGGAAAGTAATTTTGTTAATTAGATAATTGCTTATAGAGTCTTCTTTTTGGTAGCATCATAATTTTATGCATCCAGCTACAATTTCTTAGCATTGCAGCAAAGCAAGACATTTCTCAGAAAACTACTTTAAATATCAGTCATCTAAAACTAGTTATAATGGCTGCTTTGTGAGCAAAAGTATCAGATAAGACACAGTCAAATTAAGAGGCAAAATTATCTAGTTTTATCTTTCTATTATTTCGAAAATGCAAGCCTGTTATATTATTTGCATTGTTTAATGGTTCAATTTTGTATTCTTTCCTAACAGTAATGAGATAATCATTTGCGAGTCACAAGTAAGACTACTCTAACTTGCATATTATGGATTTTGAGCTCTTATGTCTCACAGGGGACAGTTTTTCCAACAAGCCTGCGAGTCAGGCATCTCTGAGCACTCGTTCAGCCCTGCATCACGCATCTGTTTACTGGAAACCACAGCTATTAGCACACATGGGCTGACTTTTATAGCAGTGTAAAACCTAATAATGTAAACTCAATAATATCAAGCTTCTCAGTAGTCTTCCATATGTGAAGAAACCTTTTAACCTGCACTGAGGCCAAGTGAGGATCATCTGTTATTTATTTATGTCTCTAACTCTCGCTCTCTCCGTTTTAATTTCTCTTCTGCAGTGTTGACTTTGTGAAGTGGTCTTCACAGGGCATGCTGAGGATGAGCCCAGATGCAATGAATGCACTGTTCAAACCAACTATAGACCACATTATACAGCACCTGAGTGAGTAATTGCGCAGTTTTACTGGAACAATAATATTATATTGATTTCTGGAGTTTTTAGTGAGATGGGAGTGTCCGTTGTCTGGATTTGGGTGTTAATGGAAAGTCATGTGTTCTTGATACAAGGGCCATTTATCCCATTGAGACAAGAATTACACTGAACAAAATTATAAACGCAACACTTTGTTTTGCCTCCATTTTCCATGAGCTAAACTCAAAGATCTAAGGACGTTCTATGTACACAAAAGGCATTTTTCTCTCAAATACTGTTCACAAATCTGTCTAAATCTGTGTTAGTGAGCACTTCTCCTTTGCCGAGATAATCCATCCACCTCACAGATGTGGCATATCAAGATGCTGATTAGACAGCATGATTATTGCACAGGTGTGTTTTAGGCTGGCCACAATAAAAGGCCACTCTAAAATGTGCAGTTTTATCACACAGCACAATGCCACAGATGTCGCAAGTTTTGAGGGAGCGTGCAATTGGCATGCTGACTGCAGGAATGTCCACCAGAGCTGTTGCCTGTGAATTGAATGTTCATTTCTCTACCATAAGCCGTCTCTAAAGGCGTTTCAGATAATTTGGCAGTATATCCAACCGGCCTTACAACCGCAGACCACGTTTAACCACACCAGCCCAGGACCTCCACATCCAGCATCTTCACCTCCAAGATCGTCTGAGACCAGCCACCCGGACAGCTGCTGCAACAATCGGTTTGCATAACCAAAGAATTTCTGCACAAACTGTCAAAAACCGTCTCAGGGAAGCTCATCTGCATGCTCGTCGTCCTCATCGGGGTCTCGACCTGACTGCAGTTCGTCGTCGTAACCGACTTGAGTGGGCAAATGCTCACATTCGATGGCGTCTGGCACTTTTGAAGGTAGTTTCTTCAAGGATGAATTCACGAGTTTCACTGTAAGGCGATGGCAGACCGAATGTATGGCGTGTGGGGTCTGAATTAAGTGAGCGGTTTGCTGATGTCAATGTTGTGGATCGAGTGGCCAATGGTGGCAGTGGGGTTATGGTATGGGCGGGTGTATGTTATGGACAACTAACACAGGTGCATTTTATTGTTGGCATTTTGAATGCACAGAGATATCGTGACGAGATCCTGAGGCCCATTGTTGTGCCATTCATCCACAACCATCACCTCATGTTGCAGCATGATAATGCACGGCCCCATGTTGCAAGGATCTGTACACAATTCCTGGAAGCTGAAAACATCCCAGTTCTTGCATGGCCAGCATACTCACAGGACATGTCACCCATTGAGCATGTTTGGGATGCTCTGGATCGGCGTATACGACAGCGTGTTCCAGTTCCTGCCAATATCCAGCAACTTCACACAGCCATTGAAGATGAGTGGATCAACATTCCACAGGCCACAATCAACAACCTGATCAACTCTATGCGAAGGAGATGTGTTGCACTGCGTGAGGCAAATGGTGGTCACACCAGATACTGACTGGTTTTCGGACCCCCCCAATACAGTAAAACTGCACATTTTATTGTGGCCAGCCTAAGGCACACCTGTGCAATAATCATGCTGTCTAATCAGCATCTTGATATGCCACACCTGTGAGGTGGATGGATTATCTCGGCAAAGGAGAAGTGCTCACTAACACAGATTTAGACAGATTTGTGAACAATATTTGAGAGAAATAGGTCTTTTGTGTACATAGAAAAAGTCTTAGATCTTTGAGTTCAGCTCATGAAAAATGGGGGCAAAAACAAAAGTGTTGCGTTTATAATTTTGTTCAGTGTATGTATGTGATTTAATTATGTCATTTTTAATTGTATGTATTTAATTATTTAGGATCAGACCTGGTTTATTAATTTTCTTGGTATGTCAGAGAAAATGGCAGCAATACTTAACCGGAAGCAAAAAGGATTAAAACCATACTGAAGGTGCAGAAGAATTGAAGGTAGAAGGTAGAGGAGAAAATAATATACATCTCATAATATAAATTCCTGACTTTCTTTCACAGACATTCAAGACTCCACACTAAAAGTATGGTTAGGCTAAATTGTAACTGTAATATTCTTTTGAATAGTTTTATTTATTTTGCTCATAGGCTGTATAACAAGTTACATAATCTTTCAACATACCAATCTCATAACATAACAGCAACATGACATAGTATAACAACATTTGAACAATATTTTGAATTAGCATTTATTTTATATTTTGTTTTAATTTTTAATAAAGTTTGTCATTTTATGCGTTTTTGTCCCATTTTAATAGTTTTTGTAATTTTTCTAGATTTCTTTTTAGCTTTATTTTAATTTTAATTCAGTTTTAGTTCAAGTACTTCAACTTGAATCTTATTTGAGTTATTTGCCAAGGCAACATTTTTCATTTTGATGTAAGTGTCCCCATCTACTATTTATATTTCATTTTATTGGTATAGTATGGTATCCCAGAATATCAAACATCTCAAGCTAAAAGAAATGGCCTAAAATCGTCTGTGCCCGTCATATACTATGTGATTTTCTGTGAAATCTGTCCACTGACTGCCCAGTATCTGCCCAATATTCAGACTACAAGTGCCAACTCCTACAGACTGCAAATTGGGGCAAACATCTGGGCAAAAGTTATGTGTACTCCAGGCTTTAGTAGAATGTGTAAAGCTGTATAAACTAATGAGCCATAGGGAGACACAATTAGGGCAAGCGCTGTCCCAGTCAGGGGAGTCTCGACCATCTGCCCAAAATACTCGCAAAGAACTGGGTCAGAACTCAGTCTCTCGGCTCTTATGTTGGTCGAGCCCAGCTGTGATCTGTATCTGTTCAAACAAAAACTACAAGCAGGGACACCACTGCTAGTAAACTGCATTTTTGTCTTTGTCATTTTGATGAGAACCGGAGGAATGAATAACATTCTTTGGTTAAATTCCATTGTGTTCAATTGTTTTGTAATAGACTAATTACATTTTTTGTTTCAAAATCCCATTTCTCTTTCTCTCTCTGCTTTCATTCTTCTATATGTTCTCCAGCCGAGTTATTCGAAAGGCCAGAGGTGACAGACATCAGGTTCCTTTTCCTGGTGGGAGGATTCGCAGAGTCTCCGCTGCTGCAGCAGGCGGTTCAGAAGATGCTTCAGGGCCGCAGCCGAATAATTATTCCGCATGATGTGGGCTTGACCATCCTCAAAGGTGCAGTGTTATTCGGCCTGGATCCCAGCATCATAAAGGTGCGCCGCTCTCCACTCACCTACGGTGTGGGCGTCCTGAACCGTTTCGTAGAGGGGAAGCACCCGCCGGAGAAGATGCTTGTAAAGGAAGGTACGCGCTGGTGCACCGACGTCTTCGATATGTTCATCTCCACCGATCAGTCAGTGGCGCTAGGTGAAACGGTAAAGCGTAGCTACACGCCGGCGAAGCCGTCACAGCAGGTGATCGTCATTCATGTATACTGCTCCGAAAAAGAGTCGGTCAGTTTCATCACGGACCCAGGCGTGAGGAAGTGTGGTACACTGAAGCTGGATGTGAGCGGTACTGAGAGTCCAGCAGCACGAAGAGAGATCCAGACGCTCATGCAGTTCGGAGACACTGAGATAAGAGCCATGGCTGTTGATGTGGCAACCTCTCGCCCCCCCCCCCCCCCCCCCCCCCAGTGTCAAAGCTAGCATCGATTTCCTTAGTCAATAGAGGAAGATGAGGGATGAGTAAACCACACACTGCAGAAACTCAGCATTTTAGGTATGAAAATAACCAAACATCCTTAAAAGACAGATTTGTTACTTTTAAAATTGCTTCATATATTAAAACTTGTTTTTAGATTTTTTTTTTGGAAAGAAAGTAATACATGTAATTAGCGAGAACACTTTCAAATGATTAAAAGTAGTAGCAATAAAGACATTTGTTACAAAAGATTCATATTTCAAGCAAATGCAAACAAACTTTCATCAGAGAATCCAGAAACAAATATGTATATTTTGACGGGACAACCAAACGACAGACACATGTAGCGTCAGGCCTCGGACAGGCTTTTATTAACAGAAAATAAACAAAGTGTCCAGAAAAAAGGAATAAGTGTCCAAAATTAAACAGGGGATCTGGTGTCCTCGTCGTGCTGCGGGGTTCGTGAAGGGAAGGGCAGTGGTCAGGAAGGAAGGGTCCAGGTAAGGGGCGGAGTCCGGCGGCCGCACGCGCTCCCCTCTCCAGCGGCGGCTGCATCCTTCTCGTTGCCCACGGCGTGCGAAGGGACTAGACGGCCCGACAGCCGTGTAACGGGTGCGGTTCTCGTCCGGACCGCGGGTCCGGCAGCTCACGACTCTGGCGGCACGAGAGTCCCTCTACGCACCCTTCATGGACCCATGAGGACACCAGCGTGCATGCACGGGGAAGAGACCGGTCTCCCGAGGAGAGGCGCGCTCGGCATTTGAACAGCGGCGGTGATGAGGCTCCATTCTGTTCAGGTGTGCCCCATCACACGCCGCCAGTCCTGGCTATTTCAGCGCCCCTCCTCTCTCACGCACACAATCCTGTCGGGAGCCTGGCGATTAAGCGACGGGGTGATGCTGATAATTAGGCGGAGGCAGCCGACTCGCCACAATATGTATCATGCATTCCACAAGAATATTAAGCTGCACAACTGTTTTCAAAATGGATAAAAATAATAAATGTATCTTAAGCACCAAAATAGCATATTCAAAAGATTTCTGAAGAATCATGTGACATGAAAGACTGGAGTAGTGGCTGCTGAAATCAGCTTATTCACAGGAATAAATTACATGATAAAATATAAAAATTCAAACAGAAAATGGTTATTTTTTTATTGTATACTATTCACAATATTAGTGTTTTTACTGTATTTTTCACATAAATGCAGTCTTCGTGAGCATAAGAGATATCTTTCGAAAACACAAAAATCTACCAACCCTAAACTTTTCAACAGTACTATATTGAATTACATTTATTTGCAAATGGTTTTATTTTCTTGTTATAAACATCAACCACTAAATTCTAGATTTATGCTTACAACAATAAAGAAAAAAAGCTATAGGGTAAAAAAACCTCATTCAACATGTATTCTTTAAAATAGTCTTAATATTTTGCTTCTAAAGTAATTATTTCTTGTTTAAAGGATGTTTAGATATTTTACCTGGAAAACAAGACAAAATGCGGATTAAAATCGTTTTGCAGTGTAGAAGGATAGAGAAAAGAAAGAGAAAACTAAAAATAGAGAATGAACGAGAGATGAAGGTTTGGAGTCTCAACTAAAATTCCATGTTTGCCGACCTTCCATGGGACTTTTGCTTGAATAGTTGTGCCATTCATGTGACTTTTTTTTGGTTGTTTCATTTTCCAGGTCCACAACTGGACTTAACTCAAGATGAAACTTCTCATATTTGGCCAAAGTCGAGTTCATTTTGTCTCATCGACACTCATCTAGGCTCAGTCCGTTTTTCTCTGTATGCATCTATTATAGTCTATTTGTAGTCTTAGTGGCTATTTTCTGCACAGAGATGCAAACTCTGCATAGATAGAGCCAAAATACAGCTGCGTATTGCTAGTAGTGCAGTTTGGAATAGCACCCTGTAAGAACTTAGCAAGACAAGTTCAGGTTAAGGCAGCTAGGTTAGTCTTCTATACACATTCTGGCAGAAATATAATATCATTCTCTTACAAAAACATACTGCTTTGCTCTTAAACTCTGGTCTGTTACCTCCAAGTCCCAGTCTAGAACCAGTTCATTCATTTAGGTTATGAGGAGGAGGTAAAGCAGATGGTTTTGTCTTCTAGACTGGTGACCTCTTTGAAACTCAGTATGTTCTTCATCTCGAACATTTAGGATGGTACTGAAACCTGAGCTACACATCACAAAGGTGCTGATTTCCGTGACACAATTACCATCAGTGCTACAGGACTACGTGGCAAAACACTTTTTTTTGTTTGTATTGTTCTTGCGTCTCATTATGTTGACTTTTTGTCTGTTTATGTCAGAGTTCTAGACAGAGTGACTCCGTTTGGCAGGAGATTGAGGGCGCCATTTTGTTTGTTGCGAAATTCAGCATATCTTCTTATTGTTGGTCAGTATGTTGCTCTAAGCAGAATGAGAACGCATAAATCCTAGAATGTGAATCTTAATGATCGTTTGAAGTGGCAGTGACGGAAGCCGCTAGCTGTACCTGCAACATGATTTGAAACGATAGCCATTGCTATATGCTAGTTGCCTTTAATCCTGCTCCTTAGAAAGAGAAGCCACTGATTTTTTTTTTTCTGGTTATTTTTTTTTTATTTAGTTGATTATTTTGGAGAATATGTGAGAAATGAAAATGTTTATTTCTGTATATACAGTATTTAAAGATATTGTACAGATTTTTAGCGTTGTTTTAGCATTAGCGGCATTGAGTAGTGTGTGTATGCAGGCCTTAAGAGCACACATTCTTTCTTCCACTCTCACCAGCCTTCATATGGATACTAAATTCAGATATTACCCTACTCCAAACCCAAACATAACCTCCAAAACTAAAATATAATCCCATTCCCAAAACCATAACCTTACTTTAACCCCAAACTACACCCCTATGTAGACCAAAATAATCCCATTTGAAATTTAAACCTCTAATTTCCCATTCCCATTTTCCAATACTCAAATGCAGTTGTGTGAAATGCCTTTGTTGCTCTTTTTTTAGAAACTACAGCAAAGATCATATGACTTGAAAACCTTTGACCTTAACTTTACTCGCAGTTATCGTTTGAAATGAGAAATTTGTGGTATATTTTGGTTTGGGAAATGAGGTGACTGATGTGTATGTGGTCTGTAGATGATACCACAAATGACAGGCAATAGTTGTGAGTTTGGTTTGGAAGATATTGAGACAAATGCGATACTAAAAAGAAATGAAAGCAATAAAGGTATTGCAAGGTGACGTTCCACATTTTATTCCCACTTATTCCATCATGCTATTCTGCCAATGTGAAGTCTGTGTGTCAAAGCTTCAGCTGCAAAATTGTAATGCTGCTATGGAAATGTATTAATCAACCATTTTAGATCATTGAAGTGATGATAACTGAACATTTTTATTATTAGAAAGTCAGCATGTAACTCAACAATAGCGTTCTTTGACAAATCTGTCATGTAGTTGCTTTTCCATAGATTTGCATAGCAATACAAGACAAGAAGCGCCAAATAGTTCTTGCTCAGGACAATTCAATTTTGTGATAATAGCACAGATCATGGATCAAAAACATGATGGATCCCTCTAAAAATCATACCAAGCGTCTGCCAGGGTGACCACAGATTGTGAATAAAATATCATCAAACAATGTAATATCATTAAAAATGAAAACAAAAAATAAAAATAGCAAGATGCACACAGGCTAAAACGCTAACGCTTCTCAATTTAATCTGAATTTGCTGCTCGTGCGATTGTTAATTACATATGCCCTGCACGATTCGCATGAGAGACCAACAAATGAGATTTTTTTTGGTAATGGTCATTTATTCTATTTTAAATCATCTCTGTATAATAAAACCAAAGCTACTACAGATCACTCTCTCATTGGCTGTGCAAGGCAGTAGAAGCAGGAAGTGATGTCATCACATGTGATATGTGTGCATGCACTTGTAGGGCAGAGCACACACACATAGACATACACCTTTACAAACATGCAGATTTGTGGAGTAAGCACACCTTTTTTTTTATCAGAGTGTTGGTGGGGTTAATGTTAAATAAAATCTTGTTTTGCTGGTTTCAACTTTTGCTTTTGTTCTTCACTTGATTTGCACCATACCAGTTCATTGGCAGCTTTGCTATCTTTTTATTTTATTGATAACACAATGTATAGCCTCTTTATAAAATGTAGTTACTGCTATGATATGCTTGTATAAGCACATAAAGAGCACTATCCATTTGGTCATTTGTTTTTCAGTTTCATTTTGATCACTCTGTCTGAGGTATTAAGACACATCCCTGTAGAGGGACATTTGCTAATAATTCACTGTGAACTTGATTTTGAATGGCTTTTCAGCATTATTTTATTTAACTGGTTTTAGCTAGAAGAAAATGCACCAGTTCATAGGGTTTGGGGGGGGGGGGGGGACTGAGAAGAATTTCACTGTTTGCTAGATTCTGTGCTTTAAATGCTTGAAAGTCACCTAGTCATTTACTTCGATCCAAGATGGCTGCTCGGCCCTAGAGCTGACGTGGACTTTCACTCACTGTGTAAACTCACAAACTATACCTACTGGGTTGTTTTTAGTCAATGGATACATTGTCACTGCTCTTGCCATATGCACTTCCAAAAAGATTTGCAGCTGTATTTCAATCGATGCCAAGTACTAACAGCCAAACTGTCACCCAATAAAAAGTATGTGTATTTCAAAAAAATGTCTGTTGTGTTCCTTGCATATGAAATGTTATGGGAGTGACCTTGTGCTAAAGCATTCTTCTCTTTTAAATCCAATGGAGGCTAATTCATCATTGAAATGCTTACTTAGGAGATTAAAATGTCAAATATTATGTCATGAACATTGCATTTACATTTTGTTTATAGTTAAAAATAAAACCAGACACTATATAAAGGCAGAGATTGGCACATTTATGAATGGAGGAAATTACTCTGGTGGTTGCAGGAATGGGAGTCATGTTTACAAAATGCCTGTTTAACAGTGTTTCCACCTTGTTTTAAAAAAAAAAAGCATTAATACACAATTGCAAGTATTTTCTGAGGCGGTGATTTCTTATGAATTTGTTTGATGTGATTCATACAGAAACTATGGGCTGTCAAATAGATTAATCGAGATTTATCGCAGCCAAAATAGTAAAATAAATGTGTGTACTGTGTATATACACACATGTATATATTTAAGAAATGTCTCATTTTTATATATATAAATCATTTAAATATGAATATATATATATATACCGTTAGGCATAGTGTAAAATACACATGTAAACATTTCTTAAATATATACATGTAGGTGTGTTTGTGTGTTTATATATACATATAAATATACACTGTACACTCTAATTATGTAACAACTAGTGTTGTGATGGATTAATCGCGATTAATCGATTTGACAGCCCTATCAGAAACTGATTTCTAGGAAAAAAGTAAGTAAAGGTCCGCAACTGAATCTAACCATCAGTGTGGGGTGTGAGGTGATTGTACAAAAACGTACGAATGAGACGAATTCAAACAAATTAGCCACCAATTCGCCAAAATTTTAAATACAGTATTGCCATGAGAGTGTTGGTAAATTTATAAATTTGTTTTGTTATTTTTTTTATCCGATTTTTTTTTAACAAAAAAGCTAATTTTGACAAATAGTTTTGTAGATTTCTCCATATAGGAATATAGGTTGTACTGTACTTCACCGGTGTGCTTTATTATAATGGCTGACCAGTGAGCAATAAAATTCATTTGAATGAACCTTAATTTTATATTTTAAAAAATGATTTAGTGAGTAATCAGGGTGCTGCTTGTTTGAATTCTTTGACACTCTATAATCAAAAGTTCATTTCTTTCTGGATACTATAGTTACCTCATAAATGTGGTGTTCCTGTTATTACACTTTTTTTTACATCCTCCGTTCAAGCACTTCCTATACAAGGTAAAAAGAAAAACATCCATATAAATGCGGATTTAAACGGGCCTCCTGCACATCAATAGGTGGTTTTAGTCAGAGACCTTGAATTCACAATAGATGAATTCATGGCAGTATTACTTCAGTTATGTACATCCATCTAAAATAGTCCTTTAATTGCAATGCCATGTTTGCTATCTGTAAATTCTACCATTCTACGCACAAAAAAAAGCAATATTCTCACAGACTTTGATTTAGTTCATTGACACATCAACTTAAAGTACATAATGGCATTTTAAGAGTTTAGAAGCCGTTTTTCATTTTCTATGCAGCCGTCAAGAGTATATGCTTTTGTTTAGAAGGAAAAGGGTCCTTCATTTTTTGGTTTGTTTTCACAGACTACATTTGAGGTCCTTCAGCAATGAGCTATAATGTATGAGACATTGAACTGTAATCTGTTCTATTCAATGAGGTTTTTATACTCAGAAGTGGCCACTTAACTCCTGTGTCCTGCGAAGAATGACTGATTCAGTTCAAAAGAGAAATGCCACTGTTTTCTTGTTCTGGCGAGAACATATAATTGCTGGATTATTTGAAATCAAGGACATTTTGGTCCTCTATAGACTGGCTTGACTGAAATTTGAGCGTACAGTTTATGAACAATTAAAACTCTTAAAAGATCTCAGGGCCTTAAAAAATGCTTGAGCCTGACGGTATATGACATCGCCCGGCTTTGTGACTATAAGATGTCGATGCAAGAATCCAAAAAGATAGTAATTAACAGATACATTTAGGAAGAAACGCCATAGTTGTCTATAGAATGATCATGATCTTTGGAAATGAGAAGAGGGAAAGAAAAGCTTATTTTCATAGCTCTTATGTCACACTTATTGTACAATTATTTTGGTTAAACAAAATATTAAATGGCAGCAAAATCGATATATTGGACATCACAGTCTTGCCTACTTAAAAAGTCTCCTGTGGCATACTCTGACCTAAACAAACACCGAAAACTACTAGGCCTATACTGATGTGAAAGCACTCCTATTCAGAACACCTCAAACCAAATACAGTCTGTATTTATGAACTAAACTGGCCTACCTTTAGGTATTTTCTAAAAGTAATTTTAGAGGCAGTTCTTGGCATTAGAGAAATAAAATCTGTTAATGTCAGAAGTCAAGCTACATTTTAGTGCTGAAAAAATATAAATAAATAATTTTTAAAGAGTCAACACTGCCCCCTGGTGTCTGTTATATGCGTAGATGTTTGAATCAGTATCGCGATGACTTCCAAGAAATGTTTTAATTATTTAAAAAATGCTAAAATAGATATAAAAAACAAATAATAATGTAACGTAACTTATGTATTAATATAAGTGAGTTTACAATATATCTGTAGATTTTAAATATCACAATATATTTTTCATTATTAAAACAAAGCAAACGCAAGGAGTCATTTTTTTATATTTTAAAATGCTTGCCTATAGATTTAACTGACATTTCAAAAGTAAACTGAACAAAAGAACCGAGTGTGTGAGGTAGTTTAATATCATTCACTGTCCATTTGTGGGTCCTTCTTCCAGTGCTGAGAGTACTTTACTCGCCACTAAAAACATCATCCTCACTAGTCCCCGCCCATACGCCCGCCAGGTAAGTATTAATAAAAGGATTTTATTATGAAAGCCCAGCAATTATAGATAGACTCAAGCGCCCTCGTCCAGGATCCCACCCCATCTGAATATGAGTCTAAACGCAAAGCACTTCTGATTCAATTTGTACAAGCGGCAGGGGTGTATGTGTTATTTTAACAGAGGGGACAGTGGAGGACCACTCAACTTCAAACAGGACAGGGTCTCTGTGTGTATGTGTGTGTGTGTGTGTAGATGTTTATGTGGTTTATGAGGACACAAATTTGTATAATAACATGGGTATGACATGGGTATTATAACGAGAAGGTGATTTATGAGGACATTTTCAGTGTCCCCGTAATTCAAAAGGCTTATAAATAAATCAAAATAAGTTTTTTTGAAAATCTAAAAATGAAAGTTTCCTTTGAGGGGTAGGTTTAGGGGTATGGTTGGTGTAGGGCAATAGAAAATACGGTTTGTACAGAAAACATTACACCTATGGAGAGTCCCCATAAACAATAAAAACAAACCTGAGTGTGTGTGTGTGTGTGTGTGTGTGAGAGAGAGAGAGAGATTTAGGAGCTTATCAAAGAGTGGAGCTCAAGCATCAGGGAGCATCAGTCCAGAACTTGTCTGGTTTCTAGGGTGAAGTGGAGAGGGTTCTTCAGAGGTACCGTCGGGACGGCCCACACCCGCTCTGTCGCCGAACAGATATCGATCTACAGAAGTGTGCCGCTTGACACTTTTCTGCATTGTGAGCCACATTTTCCGTCCCCCTCTAACAGGTAAGTCCTGTGAAAGTTTATTTATTGTCCGATTATTTGTTTATTAACAGAAACCCCCCAACTAAGCGATTACAAGGCCGTTGAAAACTGATAATAGGCTGAAGATGATTCAAATGTGGCATATGCAGAACGTCGAGCTAAAATGTACTATGACTGTGTCCCAGTGGTTAAGCGAGCTGATGTCATATTCATTATATATACATTGATCAAAAATGACAGTAGAGACGTTCACTTGATTAACATTAAAAACATTTATATTCGGAAATAATGCTGTTCCACAAAAATTACACAGGACACGTTTTCACCACTGGGATGGTAATAATAATAAATCTTTTTGAGCACCAAATCAGCATATTTCTGAACGATCGTGTGGCACTGAAGACTGGAGAAATGGTTGCTGAAAATTCTGCTTTGCCATCACAGGAATAAATTACATTTTATATTATATTACAATAGAAAACAGTTTTTTAAATTGTAATAATATTTCACAATATTACTGCTCTTACTGTGGCTTGCTCAAATAGCAAGCTTCATAAGCTCAGAACTCAAAGCAATAAATAACTTCAAACAGACAACAGAAAAACACTGAACTATAACAAGAACCTATGTATGTATACAAGCCCATACAGTGGACATAATAATTAAATTAATTCATTTCATTGCACTATATAACAAAATATCAAACCAAGTGGCATTTGTAAACATGTTTTTCTCTGAACTACAATAACTTTCGGACAGTAACTTCAAAGCCATCACCTTTTTTTTAGTGAATATATCACTAATGTTTTAGTCATTTTAGTGTATATAACATGTATCACTCCATCACATTATCATTAGAAAGTGTCCCATTTTTTGTCCACTTCTTTTTCATTTTAGACAGTTTATATAGTTTTAATGCAATAATGCAGTTAGCTTTAATAGTATAATATAATATAATCAAAATTGGGTTGTTTTGACAGTTTATCTATTGTTTTAAAATTCTTACAACTTTTTTTGTAAAATGTTCTGCTTGAAAAGCACACATGTCTTTCTTTCAAATTAATGCTGCTTATTCCTTGGTTTGATATTTTAGATGATGCAATGATATTCTTTTTTTTATTTTCCAAGGGTGGCTAAAGCGTCAATTTTAGCCTTCCACTATACAGCTCTTGAGCACAGACCATTAAGTTTGATTAAGAATATACTGAAACTGTGGCAGGGCCTGGGCAAATCGGACTGAAGCTTGTTTTCAAACTTTCCAATCTGCTATTCATCATGGGAGCATGCTGTCATCCGGATATTCATTCTGATAAGCTACTGTAATTACTGGAATCAGAGATCTATGTTATCATTTGCTTTGTGCACAATGAAGAAATAAGAAAAGATGAAGAGAAAGAGTGACAGAGAGAGATGAGTGCGTATTTGAGGGCATTCAACCCCTCCTCTTCACTTGCCACGGTTTAATTCAGATTCTAACACCATAATGCAGTTTTACTCAGAGCTGAAGCCTGCAGATTGTTCTGATGGGTATTGTGAGTTTTGATGGCTTAAATGAGTAAAAAGTCAGTGTGAATGCAAATGTACTTTGTTAGTGTCACCATGAAAATGGCAGCATGCCTTTTTAATTCCTTATTTTTACAGCTCTGATTATAGGTTGGGTATTCAAACAAGTGAATGAGAAAACAATGAGCAGGCAATCAGGACTTCATAAAGCAGAGAGCAGCATGGGACAGATTAATGAGAGGGCGTCACACACATACGCACTCAAGCAGCCTTTATAAATGACACTCATGCGTGTGACATATTAAAAGAGGGCTTGCACTTTGAGCAGAGATGTGAAAAGGATCAGAGGACCGTTAACGTGTAATTTAGAGCCCAATCTGACTGCTGTTTGCACAAAAGCAACAGAAATTCTGTCATCGTCAATATGGAGAGACGTTTCAAGAGTCACGTCGACCCTACAGAGGAGGAGAGGCTTCGACAGACGTGGATGGCTCATACACGCACATGTCACACACAGTAGCATTCAGATGAACAACAGTAACTGCTTTTAATTAAGTCTCAATGAGAAGAATGGCTTCAGGAGAGAAAAGCACTAGAGCTAATGGATGGGAGACATACGTGACTTGTCTGTAGACTGAGTGTTAGATGACCCTATAAATTATAAAATCATTCAGCATGTAGGCCATTCATTCAGACACTTTTTAAACTATGGGTTCCCACAGGGTTTATAAAATTACAAACAAAATATTTTTTTCTTTTCTTTTTTTAGTATGAATATGTTCACCATGTCATATTGTACACAATCAGAAAAAAAGGTACAAAGCTGTTACCCTAAAGCTAAAAATGACATCTTTGTACCTTTTTTTTGCCCTAATGGGCACATATGGGCACTTTAAAAGTACATATTACTACAAAAAATTGTTGGTACCTTTTGCCCCAGTGACAGTTCTGTACCTTTTTTATTTATCTTATTATTGTTTATCATATGACAGTCTTTATTGACATTTTAAATGTGGGATATTAAACCAGATCAAGGCAGGCAGGTAAGCTACTGGTAAATATGTGAAAAGACACAGAAGATATGTCTTGTGTGAAAGTATTGTGTCAATAAACGCCACACTGTCAGTGTAAGTTTGTGAAAGTGGTTGGGTGAAATTATTGCTCTGCTTCACAGTGGATCTGCAGACAGAACAGAAGTGATGGTATACTGCCACCTTTCGGACAAAACAACTAAAAACATACACCGTCAGCCAAGTAAGAAGTGACATTATAGTTCTGAAAATCGTATCTACTAGTAGTAGTTTAAAGCAGCACTATGTAACTTTTGGCGCTCTAGCGGTTTATAAACACGGAAGGAATATTCCGCGGAAGAACATTCCAACCGGAGCTACTTCATTAAGTTTATGTCTATGGCAATTCACGCAGGTATGTGTTACTCCGCAGCGGTGACGACCCGACCAGGCTACAATAGTCCAAATATAAGTACTTATTATAAGTGTACCGTAGTGATTCGGAATAAGACAAAAACGCGGTTTGGAAGATGAATTCATGATGTACTCGCTCATTATATACATTTTGCAAATTTTGAACACAGAAAAAGTTACATAGTGCTGCTTTAAAGTCGGCATGAAATGGAAGTTGCAGTTGTCTCTTCTTCTCTACTGTGACGTCTATCCGAGTGAAACGGCATCTGAAATGAGAGGGCGGGACTTGATTTCGTTCTTCGGGAATTGATTGGATCTTGGAAGCTGGGGCTTGCTAACAAAATGGAGGCAGATCTGATTCTGAATGCCAGTTTGCAGTTAGTGGTGGGGGATTTCTCTCCACTGGATTCACAGCCAACAACCAAGCGAATAAATGTTTTTTTATTAATGGAAACGCACGAGAGAGAGAGAGAGAGAGAGAGAGAGAGAGAGCTGCTTGAATGACTGAGCGCGGTCCTCCATCAGGTTAAGTCATATTCATGAAAAAAATTAGTTTGCGATGAAAATTTGTATTGCTAAGAGTAATGTTGTCATAATATCCTAATATCTTTTCAATGTTTAAGGGTAAGGTACTCCCTCATGACTGGCCTCAGTGCTATAAAGTGAAGCATCAGCTTCAGCTTTTCCCCGTCGTTTATCCCAGCGTTTACCCCCACGTCACTAGCTCCGCCCTTGCGCCACAGCTCGTGACCAGAAGAGAAGATGAGTCGTTTTGAGGGCGAGGGGAGGTTAACGTTTTTGATTAAAGATTATGAGGGCACATGAATTAAAAAAAAATAAAGTGCACCGATAAATTATTTATAATAAATACTACAGTATTCCATTAAAATAATAAGAATTTTTAATTTTGATTTCATGGGGACTTTAATCTGATACAACATGTAGAATATTTTCCCTGTTATTTAGTTTTTTTAATAAATTTCGTTTTTTGAATAATAAATACATTAAATAATGTTAGAGGGGGATCAAATGCCCATCTACATCTAAATAAAATATCTCTAATAACATATTTTCATTTACATAGACTTAAACAAAAATAAAAAAAATAGGGCTGTCATTTTATTTTACAGAAAAATTTAAAAATTCCATTTTAGCATAGGCCTATCTAATTTAATAATCTTCATCATCATTAAATCGAAAAATGTGTCACCCACTTGACACATTTTGCCACTATTTTTATGGCAGTGTGGAAAGCACGCTCCTTCCGCTGCATTGATGGTTGGGTTATGGTCACGTGAGAGGAAACTCACTGGAAAAATGTACTAGTCCACGCATCCTGTCAAAACATCTACGATGTAATCCCATCAGAATGAACAGGTTGGGTTTTATGATTAATATAATACATAATTCATGACTACAACTTCATATGCATGGACTCGAATACTTATACGAATGTTTTTATGCATTATTAATTTGTTTGATGATCGTGCGGTCACGTTGAAGCGGTTGAGGGTGTTCGTCTCTAATCTGTGCATTTATATTTTAAACTTTTAAAATACAGTTTCTTGAATCCCTTAGTTTGACATGTACAGTATGTGTTTGTTTATTTTGATATGGGCAAGGGTTCGATGGTTTTGCTCGATTGTTAAACTATCATAGACCATGCATGTTATTAGATATTTAGCGCATGCACTAAATTACACCGAAATATGAGGAAATCTAAGACTTATTTGTTAAAAACGTGGCAAGGCCCCTATTGTCTATAATTACACTGAAGCTGACATGTTTTCAGTGGCCAAGTATAGCAGGAGGATGAGCAGGTTTGGTCTGTACGGAAGTAAGTCTCTGTAGGACAAATGCGATGTTGCCAGATATCTTTAAATAAATCGCTCTATTTTCTTGAGATGGTCCTCACTGCAGACCTAGGCATGGGAGAGACCCACCTTTTGTTTCGATATGATTACCGCTATTTTCAGCAGTTCGTCGAGGGCGATAGCGATACCGAATCCCGATACTTCTGAAAACTTTTAATGATGAACCATTTATGAATTATTAAAATTTAATCAGAGTAAGTGAGGTAATGATAACACTTAACTTGTGATATAAACCCATAATAAACATTCCATCGCTCTTAATTCATTCTTAGGGTATATTTGTTTCCCATGGCAAATGTGTTTTTGTTGACACATGATTCAATCTATAAAGCTACAGTTGAATTATGGGCACTGTAGAAAAACCATGGTTCATTTCATAAAGGACTGCCAGTGAAAGGCTGTTGCATGCAAAAAATGCAACCTTTTTATTCTGACAGTGTGTGATTTCTATTAAAATTACAGAATAGAACATGATCAATATAAACTTTTAACGTTCAATTTAAATAAATGCGTTTGCACAAACTATGTAGGCTACAATTTCAATTAGTTTATTGTGAAATAACTCAAACATATGTTTTTTTCTGTGATAAGCATTTCTCTGATAAGTATTGTTCAGTGCTTCTGTTCCCAAAAGCTTTAATGCTTTCTTATGATACTTTTGGGAAAAGCAGCCCTGAATGCACTGTCAGCAGTGAGTGAACACTCTCCGTGATTGATTGGTTCTGTCTTGCAACATTTGCGTGTGTTCAGAATGAGCAGAAAATAATTATATCCTACACAATTACTCGCTAACAAAGGTTATTCGTCGAATTCAATGCATATTGTACGAATTTTTTTTGTTTGTTAAATTAACGAAATCACTGGTAAATAAAACACACTTTAGTATCGATATTTTTAGTTTGAGTATCGATACTTTCGGTACTCACGTCAGTATCGATATATCGATACTTAGGATCGATATGCCCATCCCTACTGCAGAACACAAGATCCAGGGGGCGTGGTTGGATCAGATTCAACTCCTCCCTCCTCACATAGTCCTAAATCTACCCGTCTCCACCCACGATTGCCAAAAACGACAAGCCGCCCATTCCACCCTACACCTACACAGCTCTCTTGGAAAAAAAAATGTGGCTCCAACCACGCCCCCTGGATCTTGTGTTCTGCAGTGAGGGGCTACTGATTTTCTTTTTAATGTAATATTTTTTATGAAAAAAGCCTGCAGCGCCCTCTGGAGCTAGACTTGAAGCACTAATTCTTGCTGCATACTTACAGAGACGTAAGAAAGAATCTACAAGATAATCTTGTATATTTTTTCTTACACCTCTGTAAGTATGCAGCAAGAATGAATGCTTTAAGTCTAGCTCCAGAGGGCGCTTCATAAAAAATGTTACATTACAGATTACATGTACAAAGCAGAACCTTCCACTGATCTGGCAACCCGTCGCTACACGATTTAACTGAACGAGAGAGGGCGCCACGGCTCTGTGTGTTTGGCCGTTGGCGGAGCTGAGCGCTGTGTGATTGGCTGTTGAAGCGTCGGAGTGCGCTGAGCGGCTGTCTGTGATTGGCTGAGCGGAAGGACGGAGGGCGAGAGGCTGCGCTGATCAGCTGGTCTCTGCAGATATCCGACTCCTGCAAAGCAATGTAGGTAAAAAAAAGTGCTGAATGTCCCAGTCGCCGGGAGGAGAAACACCGGATTACACACACTGTCGCGGAACGACCGGATCCAGCACGGCTGCAAGATTTCTTTTCAGCAGCTATTCCGCTCGATTTAGCGAGGATTCGCGCGAGACTGCAGTATAATACCTCCAGTCTCATCTGTGTGTTTACCTGTGCTGTTTCAGTGATGCGAAAGCGAAAAGGCAGCGCAGACCATGACAGCTCGTTCACGGGTAACGTTACACTACTGGACGGCAACTCCGATCTAAAGCAGTGCCACAAAAAGACAGACGCTGCTTCTGATCCAGGAGGTTCGGGGACAGGGATGGGGAGACGCTACAGGAGGTGAGACTGACAGCCGCTGTTGCACATGTGGCACTGATGCTCTCTGGCTCTATCCCGGGTTTTACCAGTATACGTTTCTGGAAAGCTTGCTCAAAACATATCTTTGGGTTTTCAACCTGTGCAGAGTGCAGACCCAGTATTAAACACAATCGAACCGTATAATAACTTTTATTAACAATGCTGCATTTGTTCAAAATCAGTTAATAGTTAAAAATGGCAGGTAACTGTTTTGTACATAAATCACCAGATGTATATCTTCTCCATTAATTCTTAAATAAAAACCCTGGCTCTGTGTTGTTTTTAAGTTATGCATTTTCAGCATCATCTGATGTATTTTCAACACACAAACGTCCCGTTTGATGCTTGTTAATATGATATCACATGCATTATTGTCAATCTTTTCATATTCAAGTGGCTTGAAACTCTTTTGAGGCATGAAGCCACATAGATTATTCTCCATGATTGAATCACAGTCCCACGTGACTCTCTTGAGACTCTAAATAGTATTTAGGCTCTCCCAAACTAGATCAGCAACTTCTAGTAGCTCGTTTGCTTCAGTTAGAGTATTTCTGTCTCCGTCGAGTGGAAAAATCTAGAAAGTCATATTTAGAGCCCATCAGAGGTCCCTTACATGCAAAGAGAGTTATTTTTCTAATGCATGGTTAAATGCTAAAGTGGAAGCAAGGTGATATCTTTTGTAGATTTTCTCAAAGCAGAGCTGAGTCATTCAGTTCATGTTTTTACTTCTATATTTAAAATAATGTAAGGTTGCATCACTGTAGGCGGATGCATGGTGGCTGTTGTCTAGGCATATCCCTGCACATGATTCAGATTTCAGGAACAATGTTAGGCCTTAAATGCAAAGGTTCTAGACATTTCTCCGGTTTGTTAGGTCTTGCCAAGGCTGAGTTTAAACAGGTGTATGCTTAGTGATGTCATTCTTCTCAGCCAGGACTTGCTCTGCAGATCAAAGTGGGAGGAAGCTGGACATTCTGGTCCACCAATATGGTGGTAAAACATTGTACACTCAGAAAAGAAAAATTATGTACTGCCAGAACATGTTGCCAATTGGGATCCTGGAGGATTTCCTACAGATCAGTGCTTCTCAGCTGGTGGGGGTTGCAACCCCAAAATGCTTTTAAGATAACAGGATTGTATTAGGTTTGTATTCGGTTTCATGGTTGCCATGTCACATGGAAATAGTAACTGTTTTTGAGTTAATTGCCTGTGACTTTTGACCCTGGAGGTCAGTTAGAGACCCGTGTCTCATGTTTGCTAATGTTTGCTTAATATACACTATGATTAAAAAAAGTTTAAAGCAGTAATAATAATAAAGAAGTATTAAATTGATCAAAGTGGCAGTAAAGACATTTATAATGTTACAAAAGATTCCTGTTTCAAATCAAACTTAACATTGATCATAAGAAATGTTTCTTGAGCACCAAATCATCATATTAGAAATGATTTCTGAAGGATCATGTGACACTGAAGACTGGATTAATTGCCGCCTAATTCAGCTTTTGTCAAATAAATCAATTACATTTGAAAATATAGTCAAATAGAAAACGATTGTTTTAAATAGTAATAATATTTCACAATATTTTAGTGTATTTATGATCAGATACATGCAGCCTTGGTAAGCATGTATCTTAAGACTTATTTTTAATAAGTGGGCCTGAACTGTTATATGCTCTGATCTGATTTATATCGGGATTTAGCTGAATGTGGAAACACTTACAGCTCTTAACTACAATATTGTTACAACATATTTCAGGTAGTAGCAACTGAGCTGATGTTATGGAAGATTCCAATATAACAAACCTGGAAAATGCCCTATTATAAAAGACGTTGTTTGCCAAATTAGCATGAAACACTAGCAGGAAGTGGTCCTGTAAAGTTCTACCATCACATCTCATTTAAACTGAAATGCTACTCTACTATTGCACTGTATCTGATGGCGCAGTAATCGGACTCTCCTCCGGTGCTGTATGGGTCTGGGGTATTGGGTGCTGGAGCCGGTCATGTGTCCGACACAGGAGCTGCCGCTGGTTAGTCTGGTTGCAGTGACCTTTGTGTGGCAGGCCGGGTTCAAGGTTAAAAGAGTCAGTTTAGCTTTAATTCACAGAATCTGTGAAATTCAATTAGCTGAAATCCCCTGTAAAATTTTGTATATCATAAGTTAAAGACAACATTAAATCGCTTGAAGAGCACAGTGTTCTGTCCTTGTTGATGCATTTGTTTATGGAAAGAGGAAGTTTGGCTGCCATTATTTTTTCCAGGAAGACAATGATGGCATATATAAATAGATGTATCTGCTCTCTTTTTACTATCAACAGATGACTTAACGTTAGCATGAAATGAAAATTTAGCATATCTCTTTTCTAAATTCATATTATTGATTTTATTGTGAATGATTCATCCAAGCATTTAATTTTTTACATTTTTTGACCTCACAAGTTAATTCAAATGTTGTAACTTGATCTTCCAGTGAAACCACACTTACCTCTCTTCTCTCTCTGTCCTAATCCATTTCACCTGGATGTACGTGACAATATGGAAGAAAAGATCTGTTGCAATTTCTGTTTCATCAAGTCTTTAAAATCTTAAAGACAAAAAAGTCTAAAAGCCACAAAATGTCAGTAGGTTAAATAGGTTGGTTAGTTGCATTCCCTTGTTCTTAAAGACATCCATTTAAAAGAGGGGTGGACTAGCCTTCAGCCTAAATAACAAACCCCTGCTTCCCTCTAAACCATGTCAGTTATACACTGCACATTTCAACCTGAAATTCTGGTCTGTTCTTACATTCTGGGAACAGGAGCTCTAGATCAAACATAGGCCCAAGAGGCATCTAATCGTGACAATTTGGTGTCTTATTTTAGCTCTTCTTGGGAAAGTGTGTCAGGTTTGATAGGAATAAGAAGTCTTGACAAGGTGTCATCCTCTGAAATCTGTTTTTAGATTTCAGGAGGACTGAAAACATATCTTGACAATAACTTGTCTTGAGAAACAAATCAAGGGTGTGTTAATGTATTGAAGTTGCTGTGAGGTCACGTTGGTCAACTAGTCATCTAATAGCCACTAGTTCAGTCAGTTTTTTTTCTTTTTATTGCTGTAGTTTGCATGGTAATAGCGTGCTGTGATTTCACTGTTACACAGTTTGCACCTTCTCAGAGAAGATTGCACAGCCATATAAATGTTCACAAACAGTGCATACCTCGATTCTCTTCATTAGATTAATCTGAAACCAAACCTTTGCAAGCTTCCTTAAGGTCAACTAATCATTGAGGTACCCACCCATTTGTTGATATTGAATATAATTATGTAGTTTTGCACTGCTCTAAACCGGGTTGGTGGTGATCCTTCCCAAGGCCGTTTGAAGGAGACTGATCTTTGGTCAAACAGAGCCATAACTAATTCTGGCATCTCTGTCAAAACTGCTCTTCTAAGCTCCGCTGAGTGGTCTGAGACACTCATTAGGACGGGTTGAAGAAGAGAAGAGTGAAAGGGAGGACGAAAGGAGTGAGGAAGGAAGTAGAGAGCCTGAGATATAGCACGTGTCTATCTCTTTTTCATCCTTAGGAGTGCAGTGTCTACAGTTTCACGTATCCTTCGCATGTCTGTTTTGCCTTATCGGATCCCATTTGTGTTATTATTACATAGTTCGATACGAGGGTATTCAGTAAGAGGGGAATTACCACTGTAAAGCTAATTTCCTCTGTAAATATGTCACATAACCAGAGTTAAATGCATTATGAATGCCATTTCATTTTGTCTAATGGGGGAAGCTAACAGTATTATGTTACCAGAAGACACCGTTTTTTGCTGTGTTGAAAGCAGGAAGCATTAAAGTCCTCTTCCTACCCCAAGCTGTGTTACCAGACCTGGGTTTCTCAGTGTCACCTCAGTGTCTCTTAGAGAGTCCGGTCCGTCAGACCTGTCATAATCTATTACATGTAGCTCTAGCTGCAGGTTTTTGAAAGTGTTCCACTTTTCTCTACTTCTACTGCTTCTTCTTTATCATCTTCATTCTACACAGTTTAACCGTTGATTGTAAGCCTGTCCTGGTCTCACATCTAGTCCTTTTTTACATTTTTATGAAAATCTGACCTTTTCTGAAATAGTGACAGGTTTTTATTTTCATTTTCATTAAGAAAAGCTATCTTTATGGGCACACTTGTCACCCTCACCTTGTAGGGGCGTTGAATCCCAATGGAAAATGGATATATATGTTTAAATGTAGGTCAGATGTCCAGATATTGGATATGTATCTGATTCACTGTAAAACCACATTTGGAAGTGGCTCAGAATGGATGCAAAAAAGCTGATGTTTGTGGAACAGTATCCATGATCTATGTCAGATGTTACATTTTTTTTACCGACACCAACCTTTTCAATGTTAGTGTTTCTAGCTAATTATTTGTCAGTGTGTTTTAACTACTAATCTGTTAGTATTATGCAATATAATGTAAAAAGTATTTATGTTCTTAACTCCATCCAGACGTTTTTTGGCAGTCAATGCTGTAGCCGCTAATTGGTCATGGTCATTGATAGAGCTAGTATTTGTCAGTCGGTGCTCTACAGCTGTACTAGGATATTTGAGACATTGATCTGGGCAGCTGCAGCTGAGAGCTCTAAAAGCATATCCTATACCAATGTCTGCCACTTAGGAGCTGTTGTCTGGTACCCGCAGACATGAGGCAAGCCTTTGGAGTCGGACAGAAAGAGAAGGAAGAGACAAAAAAAGTTTTCCTGTGATGTTTTCAAGTGGAAGTGATCTAACTGCGACCTTCAAGACCAGAGTTTGAGGTTGGAGTAGGGGATATGCTGGTTTATTTGGGCTTAAAAGATAAATTTGAATCTAAATCCCATGAGATCCATCAATAACAATTCTTAGCAGTACTTAGCCTGAATTTCTTTCTTCTGTGGAATACAAAAGAAGATGTATTAAAAAATGTCTCAGTATTTTTTGTCCAAACAGAGAAAATCACTGGGATCTATGTTTTATTGTAGAATGGTTATGAAATGTTGTTCAGGTTGTTTCTTGCATACTTCAGTGGTCTTGTGTAGTTAATTTAATCCTAAAGTAGGCTTATCATTGAGTACAGCAGGATCTTACTGCATGTCTGCTCTGGTAATAAACAGAATTATGCATCTGTTCTTGGCCAAATATGCTGACCTACCCAATAATTTATTCATGTAGAATCAGACGTGCATTTAGGTTCTCACTTTTCCTGCATGGTTAATGCCAGGTATATACAATTACACTAAAATGGCTAAATAATAGTCAAACCACTGCTTAGTTTTATTGTTTGAGCATTGCTGATGTCACAGTAGGCTTCCGATTGACTTAAGAAATGCAGTGAGGGGGAATTCTCTTTTTATAAATTCTGAATTAATAGCTAATGGGTTATTAATAGGTTATTGGGTAACTACGATAGTCTTCTCAGAGTTTGATGTCTTCATAAATATGGTATGAAGACTGCTGCTGACTGCTGCCAATTTGAAGTTGCTGCCAAAAAGTTTTATAATCTTGTCTCTATTTTAAGATGTATGCACTTGACATGGTGATTTCAGAGTGTGTTTCTGAGTGTTGTGGTGTTTGGGTGTGTAGGAGTAGTGTGTTAGAGGTTATCATTTTTAGAGAGTTGCATCCTGTCAAATGTAGAGACTGACACACACACAAATGGAAGTAAATGACCAAGGAGGTGCACTAGAACGGAACCAAAACTGTCAAATTACAAAGTTAAACAGCAATCAGCACTGAAAAATGGATCAGTGCAGTGATTCATGATACATGTTATGCTTTAAGACATGATTGTAAACTGAGTAAACCTTCCCATCTCTCCACGTACAGTACCATTCAGAAATTTGGGGTTAGTACGATTTTTTTCCTTTTTCTGAAAGAATTGTGTTTTGCTCACAAAGGCTGCATTAATTAGAAATATTTTAACAATTAATATATTTTTAGAATGTAATTTTAATCATAATCTGGAAAAGTCTTCAGTGTCACATGATTCTTCAGAAATCATTTAATATGCTAAAAATATACTAATTTGGTGTTCAAAATTTTGACACATTTTTAAAGATTCTTTGACATGAATAGGAATTTCAATAGAACAGCATTTATTTCAAAATAGAAATCTTTTGTAACATTCAAGCGCAAACAGTCATTTATGGTCGCTATTAATAAATATATGCATCTATGCCAAATAAAAGTATTAGTTTCTTAAAAAATAAAAACTTGCTGACCTCAAACTTTTGAACCGTAGTGTACAAGCACATCTGTATGCTACAATATATTACTTGAGATGTGTGCAATCTGTTTGAGAACAGAAACGGCTTTTTGTTGTGACATTTCATTCAATATATGAACAAACTTTGTTATCCAATCTGTTAAATACGTTTCTGTTACTATTGTTTGGCCAAGATTTTTAGCCTGTTCTTTCTCATTCCTTCCCATCTTTTTGCTGGATGCACTAGTCAGAAACACTCTGTCCCAGTGCAGTCTGGACTCCTGATGCCCAGACAGCTGTAATAATGCCCATATGGCATTGGATCAGCATGACTTAACATATTAGTGTTACCCTGAAGGTATTGAAGCTCTGGATCGCATGCTCTGTGCATATATGTACCTGCAAAAACAGTGTGTACAAGCACAGAACTGCACAATCTTATAACCTAACCAGCCACGTAAACAAATAAATGGCTTGTTGTACTGGATACAAAAGTATATATACTCAACAACAAGTTTATGCATACACACACACACACAAATAGCACCTTGGCGGTATTTGTGTAAGTACTGTACAGTAATGAGTTTCAGTGCAGCCGGTGTGTGCTGTATTTAGCTCTGCTGTTGCACAATAGTACAGTTGTTAAGTACAGTATTAGTTGATCAAAGTGAGCAAGTGTGTTCTGAAGGAGGCAGAGGAAAGGTCGTAGGGATGTTAGATGCCATGGTGGAACTGATCCAGGGTCAGCCGGATCAAACCGGATGGCTCGCGTCCTGGATTATTGCTTTTACTCATCTTTCACCCTGTCTGGGACATTCTCTGTCTTCTTCATGTCCTGTCTTTGCTGACTCTCTCTCAGTTCTGCATTATTAATAGTTTTAGGAATATTCTCGAGGTTTCATATGACTGCACCTTTATGGTTGCCATTTACTGTGAAGAAACTAAAGTGTATAAAGCATATACACTGCTGTTTAAAGAAGTCTCTTATGCTTAACAAGGATGCATTTATTTTATTAAAATACAAGGTAAAAACAGTAATATTGTAAAATATTAGTATATTTTGAAATATTTTATTTCTGTAATGCACAGTTGAATTTTCAGCATCCATTTCTCCAGTCTTCAGTGTCACATGATCCTTCAGAAATCACTGTAATATGCTAATTTGGTGCTCAGGAAACATTTAATACTATCAATGTTGAAAACAGTTGTGCTCCTTAGTATTTTTTGTGGAAACCATGATACAATTTTACATAAATATGTGTATGAGAGAGCTTGCATGTGTATACCTGTGTGTGTGTGTGTGTGTTAGTATCTGAGTGTTTAAGTAATACCCTGGTCATGAGTTGGGTAGGAAAAATTCCTTATGCAGTTTAAGGAAATGAAGCAAGCTTAATAAAGCAGCTTTTCACCACAAACGGAATCGGAAAGTCACACTTTAATTTGTATATTAGGCACACGCAAACACGTACAGTAGAGCTCAGGGCAGTAAGTCAGACAGGGTGAGTTTGTTCCTCTAAGCGATCTCTTGCTATCTCTCTCATTTTAATCATGACACTTTATACTCCCCGGCACAATTTAGAGGTCACTGCTGGCCGCAAAGATGCACACTGTCTGACCTCTGAGTGTGAGGGAGACCAAGAGAAGACAAGCCATGTTATGAGTACCATTAATTAACCATTCAGTTCAAAAGAGAAGAGCATGTCTGAAAACATTCCCAATAAACACTTTTGTTCACATCTTGTACTTACACATGACAAACCTATGTGATTTTTATTAAAAAACATAATTTAATATTGCCACAATATATGCTTCAACTGTCCAAAGTGTTTCAGCCAATTAACTTGAGAGAATGTTGTTCTTAATTAATCACTGCATGTGTTGTTGAATAGGACAAAATACTGCTTTATTTATTACTTTATTTACTATGTGTGTTAAATGAATCCGTGTTTTATGTAACCAGTTCTTCTCTCTGTCTGCAGGGGTGGTCTGATATGGAGGCTAAGGAGGATACTGATCTGGGTGCTGGGAATCTACATCGCCATCCCTGTTATCATCAAAGTCTGTCCATCAATACAAGCAAAATTAGTATTTTTAAACTTTGGTGAGTATTTGCAACCAATTTTTATTTAACTGGGGAATATTTTGGTCAAACTGTGTGTAAACATTGATATTTATGTCAATGTTTGTATACTTGGCATCGACGTTTTTAAGTTTTTTTTTTTTTTTCATGGACATACTTTTGTTATCTTTGGAAGGCTGGCCGTTTAGGAAAACTTCGGTATTTATGTAAGTGTTTTTAGCACTTTTTTTGTTTTGAGCATTTAGTCTAGTCTTTGTAAACATTTGTTGAGTGTAAAATTTTACAAGTATTTAGGCCCTCTTTGTAAACTATATTTTTATTAAGTATTATTATATACATTGTAGTGTGGATTTTTTTTTTTTGAGTAGCTAGCCTGACATGTTTACTTTTGTATTTATACCAGTCATTTTGCCATTTGCGTTTTGTTTATTCAAGCTAAACTGCCATGTAAATTGTCATTATTTTGGATGCTACGTTATTTCTTGTTGATTTTTAAATTTAATACTTAAAGTCAGTTTCCATAATTTTCTGCTGCTGCATCTGTAGTGAAAGGACAAGCTTAGGGCATTTAGCCTCAAGGGAAATGTAGTATCCAAGGAGATTGTTACACTGCATTTTCCCCTGTGAAATATTCAGCATGCTCAGAACAACTCTTAGACACATTCAGTCAAGCACACGTTTGTATTCGAGATATAATAACTGCATACTGTAGCATCTGAAAATTAGTAAAGAAACTTTTCGGATGCTCACCTTTGTAACAATGTAAAAGTTTTTGCAGTCACTTTTGATCAATATAATGACCAACAATCTCTACTTTGTCCTTAAGAACTGATGCCTTAGCACCTGTTTTGCAATATAATGTCTTTTGGTTAAAGTGGTGTCCATCACAGAACAGGATCTGCTGGACCTTGTGACATTTAATAAGACATTTTGAAACATTAACGTTTGATGTACAGTTGCAGTTTGCATCCATCGTCAGCCTTTTGCTGAAACGACCAAACAAAGCCATCATTCATCCATCAGTCCAGATAAATGCCCACTCTGTTTGCTGCTGAGGTCCTGTCTCATTTCAACAGCATCTCACTCACGCCTCTCAGTTTTATCAGATAATTCCTTTGTTGTCACATCATAGTTTCATTTCTCTGATATTAGGCATGTTCTGTGGTGTTTTGGGCTGATGTTAGCATTAGCATTGTCAGCAGTGTCACACTTTTTTCTGTCAGCTGATGTATTTCGCCACACTATATTGTGCTTCGGTTTGCAGTCTGAGCTAATAATGGACAAAATGTGTGCAAAAGTGTGACTGTAAGCATCCACATGTCTGCTTTACTCAGAGAGAAATCTGTGACTAAGGTCTGTGAACTTAGTCAAGTCATCAGTCTCCTGAGAAAGCTTGTGGCACACTTTCGGTTCTTAAATTGCAAACGTAATGTTAGTCAGATATATTAATTTATTTTTTTTGCAGCAAAAACAGTCATAATTTAAATTTGCATGACTATTTTAAATTCTCAGATCAGACATGGCAGTTTGAAGAATTTGCCTGTATGATAACTTTATTTGTAATTTAAATGTTCTGTATTATTATAAACACTTTTATTATTTCGTACAAATGTGTCTTTTATTGAACAGAATGTAAAGTTAAATCTCATCAGGAGCTGACTGAACTGTACTTTACAGAACAGCTTTACACTTTTTAGCATTGTACAGAACGACATGTACTTTGTGTGAAAATTAGAATTGATAATTACAATAGAATTGAGCAATTTTTTAACTGTATCTTTTATGACCTCTGTATGTACCTACTGATAAAAAGTTTGGTGTCTGTAAGATTTTTTTTTAATGTTTTGGAAAGAAGTCTCACCAGAAGTCTCACCAAGGCTGCATTTATTTGACCAAAAAAAACGAAAAACAAACAGTAATATTGTGAAAATATCATATTGTAATATGTGACCCTGGAGCACAAAACCAGTCATAAGTAGCACAGGTATATTTGTAGCAATAGCCAACAATACCTTGTATCGGTCAAAAATTATCATTTTTTTCTTTTATGCCAAAAACCATTAGAATATTAAGTAAAGATCATGTTCCATGAAGATATTTTGTACATTTCCTACCATAAATATATCAAAACTTCATTTTTGATTAGTAATATACATTGCTAAGAACTTCATCTGGACAACTTTAAAGACGATTTTTTTTTCTCAATATTTTGATTTTTTTGCACCCTCCGATTCCAGATTTTCATAGTGTGAAATAGTATAATAGTTGTATCTCAGCCAAATATTGTCCTATCCTAACAAACCATACATTAATGGAAAGATTATTTATTCAGCTTTCAGATGATGTATAAACCTTATCTTATGATTGGTTTTGTGGTCCAGGGTCACACATTGTAAAATGTAATTTATTTCTGTGAGCTGAATTTTCAGCATTCATTACTCCAGACTTCAGAGTCACATGATCCTTCAGAAATCATTCTAATATGTTGATTTGCTGCTCAAGAGCATTTATTATTATCAATGATAATAACACTTGTCAAACAGTTGTGCTGCTTTATATTTTTGTGGGATACATTTTTTCTGGATTCTTTGAATAGAAAGTTGAAAAGAATGACATTAATTTTAAATAGAGATCTATTGTAACCTTGTAAATGTCTTTACTGTCACGTTTGATCAATTTATTGCATCCTTGCTGATTAAAAGTATTAATTTAAAAAAATTACCATTTCATAATCAAAATACAATAACTTTATCCATCCTTTTCCCATCAATTCCCTACTTTTCCCCCTGTGGAATATCCTGTTTAACTCAGAAATACATCAGATTCAGTTTCATGTTGAATGTTGTCTTTTTATCTCTCTCTTTCAGTGCGAGTGCCGTATTTTATAGATCTGAAGAGACCAGAGGATCAGGGCTTGAATCACACTCGCAACTTCTATCTGCAGCCCGAGGAGGGAATCAACATTGGAGTGTGGTGAGAGCACAGATACAGACTACAGCTAAAATACAGACACAGCCTGGCCTGCCTCCACCCTTCATCTCCCTGCCTGTGCCTGTCTGTCTCTCTGTCCTCACGTTCTCTATCCTACAGGTTTCTGTCCCTCTTTATCTGCCTTATGGGCATGGCTGTCTTTCTGAAGGGCGTGGAAAAAGTGCTGCACTTATTGAAACATAGCCTGTGGCCCAAAGTGTGTAAATCCGTGGTGACAGAGGACTGCATGGGCCTGTGGCTGCTGGCCAGTGGGTGTGACTGTGTGTGTGTGTGTGTGTGTGTGTGTGTGTTTGACTTTTACTGAGTAACAGTGGGAAGGGCCACATAAGCTTCCTGCAGCTGATGCTGTAGTTTTCTCTGCATAAATAAGCTTGTCTGTGCACTGGTCAGATTCAGTATTGATAATGAAGTCTTGGTGAAGTGAACAGTCCTAAAGGAATACACTACTGTTCAAAAGTTTGGGTTCAGTAAGATTTTTAATTTTTTTTACTTAATTCAGCAAGGATGTATTGAACTGATCAAAAGTGACAGTAAAGACATTTATAATGTTACGAAAAAAGTCTATGTCAAATAAATGCTGTTCTTTTGAACTTTCAGAGGAATCCTGAATAAAATGTATCACAATTTTCCACAAAAATATAAGGCAGCACAACTGTTCTCAACATTGCTGCTCAAGAAACATTTCTTATTATTATCAAACCAGCACATTAGAATGATTTCTGACAGATCATGTGATGCTGAAGTCTGGAATAATGTCTGCTGAAAATTCAGCTTTGACGTCACATGAATAAATTACATTTTAAAATATATTAAAATTAGAAAATAGTTACTTGATATTGCAGTAATTTTTCACAATATTACTGTTTTTACTATATTTATGAACAAATAAATGCCTCATGAACATAAGAGACTTTTTTTTTTTTTCCCAAAACAATTAAAAAATTGACAACCTCAAACTTTTGAATGCTACCACGTCTTCTTACTGTCCTCTTTTTCACCATTTCATGTGTAGGAAGCAGTGTTGTAACAGCTGCGTATCTCTTTTGTATATCCTGTCATCTCTCTCTCTCTCTCTCTCTCTCTCTCTCAGGCACACAGTACCTTCAGTGATGTGGAGGGAGGCTCAGGCAAAAGATGCTGAATGGTATGACAAAAGCTTCCAGTCCAGTCATCCAGTCATCCTGTATCTCCATGGCAATGCTGGAACAAGGTACACAAACACTCTTGTGATCAACATCACTTGATAAAACCAACTCAGTGTCCAAAATGATTTAGTGGGAGTTAAAGCTGGAATGCACTTTTGCAGACTATACAGATTTTTGCCCCTGTCTGGAAGAGTCAGTCTGCATATTTGACCACAAGTTGTGTAATGTTTGATGTGAACAGATTGTGATTTTATCCAGTCGTCGGAGATCAAACCTGTTTGATATTTTGAGCTGATTTTAGAAAACACGTTTCCTTCATTTGTCATGTGTGTTCTAGCAATGAGGCCGTGTTTCTGTTGTGTTCTGAATGATTTGAAAGTCTGGTAGTATGTGATCCTCAGGCAGTTAATGTATGATGCCTAGTGTTTCCTCTGTAACATTTTTATTTTGGAAAGATTTGCAGTTCATCAAATGCAGATCTCTAGTCACTTTACTTAAGCTTGATTGTATGTGTGTTTCAGAGGAGGGGATCACAGGGTTCAGCTGTACAAGGTAATACATTTGAATTTACACTATCTTTCAAAAAGTTTGAGATCAGTAAGTTTTTTTTATATGAAAGAAATCCGTTGTTTTATTCAGCAAAGAATTGCATTCAATTAAAAAAGTGGCAGTAATGTTACATAAGATTTATATTGCAAATAAATGCTATTCTTTTCCAACTATTTCTATATTCTTTCTATTCATTCTGAAAACGATCATGTTTCCCCACACAAAAATTAAGCAGGACAACTGTTTTCAACAGATTTGATTTTGAGCACCAAATCAGCATATTAGAATAATTTCTGAAAGAGCAAACAGATGACACGAAGGATGGAGTAGGTGGCTGAAAAAATTCTGATTGCCTCACAGGATAATACCTTTCTAAAATAAATTTCCACAAAAACAGTTATTTTAAATTGTAATAATCTTTGAAAATATTACAATATTAAAAATAAAAATGTACCAATCCCAAAAATTTGAAAGGTAGTATAAATTTAAGATTTGAAAGATCTCCATTTGTCTGAGGTCTTAGACAGGTTTTTATCTTCTTGTCTCTGCAGGTTCTTAGCTCATTAGGCTACCATGTAGTCACATTTGATTATAGAGGTATGTTGGGAGTCTATTTTAATTCACTATCCTATCATGCAAGTCAGAATCCCATTCCCAGTCTCGGAGTGAAGCACCATATGGGTTTGTTTGTTTGTGCAGGTTGGGGTGACTCTGAGGGCAGCCCTTCGGAGAAAGGCATGACGTCAGATGCTCTCTTCCTCTACCAGTGGATAAAGCAGCGGATTGGCCAGAAGCCCCTGTACATCTGGGGTCACTCGCTTGGCACAGGGTGAGATGAACTCGCCTGAGCCATCTGAAAGAGCACTGTTGATGGTGTTCTTTTTTCTAGATGTGGATTTTCTAGTTCTTGGAATAACATTTTAGTTGTCCTTTGACATAAAGGAATTGATTGTGTTACTCCCCGTGGTATTATTGAACTGTTGCTTGCATTCCTGTTTTTCCAGAGTGGCCACTAACCTAGTGAGACGTCTGTGTGACAGGGGTACGTAAACATACATTTATGCATTTGTGCTTTCTTATGAGCTGGGATGTTGCAACTGAAAACGAATAGTAGCCAGCAGCATGAAAATACGGTTTTAAAAAAAGTAGAAACTTGCAACAGTGGCTTTATCTGTAAGTGGCAAGCAGCCATCTACAAATCACTTTGAATACATGTATGAACACTGTCACCTAATTATTATTCATCAGAACTCATGAATAATGTCTCCAGAAGAAAAGCATAACCTTCTTGTGGGTATGTCCCCACAAGGAAAATGTGATCATAAAGGGACTAAATGATCAGGATTTATAGTCCTGGAAAATCTTGAAAATCCAAAAGTGTGATTTCAAAGCCTGGAAAAGTTATGAAGCTTAAGAAAATTTTAAAAGGTCATGGAAATTTCTACAGTCAATATACAGTACTTTTCAAAGGGTTGAGGTCAGTACTATTTATTTTTATTTTTTTAAAGAAATTAACACTTTGTTAATTAAGGATGCATTAAACTGAACAAAGAGAATGTTACAAAAATGTAAAATAAATAAATAATAAGAAACATTTCTTGAGCACCAAATCAACATGTTAAGTTCATCAAAAAAAAAGTTGGATAAGTCATGGAAAATTCAAATTCGATTGTAAAATAACTGAAGTTGCATTTTTGGTTTTAAATTGGTTCATGATAATTACAATTAGCGAACAATGAATGAATTAAAGTTCCCTAAAGAAAGAGTTTAGGAATATAATTTCTTCATTTCTTGTTAGTACAGTACATAAGCGGCGACTGTGTTGATGTTTCAGAAATAGACAAGTCTTAACTAGATTAAGAGTGAACTAATGTAATTGCCAAGCACTTCTAATCAGTCTTTACGTTACATAACCCTGTAGTTGAGCCACTGTTTTAAACATGAAGGAATGATGCAGACTTCCTTCCTTTGTGCTTACAGGAACGCCCCCAGATGCCCTAATTTTAGAGTCACCCTTTACCAATATCAGAGAGGAAGCCAAGAGCCATCCCTTCTCTATGGTGAGAAACCAAGTTCCTGTTCAATCTCACATACTGCCTTTGTGCAACAAATAAGCATAACTAACCTTGAACATTTATATATGTTCATTTGAACAGGTTTACAGATATCTGCCAGGCTTTGACTGGTTCTTCCTGGATTCTATAACTGCAAATGATATCCGATTTGCCAGTGATGAAAAGTAGGTTCTTTTAGTCTTATATTTCTCTGTAAGTTTATGTGTGAGTGATTGTTTACTCTGTGTCCACCTACAAAGACTGTTGCGTGTTTATACAGCACGGTGTCCTTGCAGCTGTGCTGAGATAATCATCTCGGGTCTCTGTTCTGTAGCGTTTTCACACGCTAGCGGCTTCATCTTCCTCTGAGAACTTGTTTTAGAAACAGAATTAATGTGCATGTGTATAAATAGACCGATTGATCCTTGAGTCACAGATGAAGTGATCATGTAATTCATTACACAAACCTCTAGTGGAAGATCCCACACTATAAAAAAAAAAAACAGATCTATGTCCTGAATCTCAAAGTATCTCAAACCACTGAATTGTGTCTCTTAGTGTCAACCACATATCCTGTCCGGTTCTGATACTGCACGCAGAAGATGACACAGTCGTACCTTTTCAGCTGGGAAAGAAGGTAAAATATCGGTGTCAGACAATGAGAGGGTTTATTTAAAACTATAAAATGGATATTCCAGACTCTAGATTCAGATTGGAATGGATTAGCCATAATCAGAGCTATTGTAAAATAGCTGATAGGCTCATTATACTTAGCTCACAAAAATTTGATCACTTGTTATGATGAAACCTGATTGAGTCGATGCTGGTGTTGGAAGATTTGGTTTTTAAGCACATATGGCATGTATGATTTTTTTTTAAAATAAATTAAACTTGTTACAATGGTAAACAAAGGAATATTCTGACAATATACAAACAGAATAATAAAAAGTTACAGTAAAACTGTTTTTGTTTTGTTCAGAAAGAATCTAAACTAAACTTTCATTAATATTATCAAAGCTTATTGTACTTTATAAAATAAAACTACACTGCTACACATAGCTATTTGAAGTATAATAATAATAAAGTATTTATATTTAGTAAGACAAAATTATTATTGATTATCATAACCAAGTATTTGCTTTAATTATTACTTAGAATGGTATATCTGTTCATGCATTTGTTTTAAAAATGGTCTGTTCTTCTCTGTAACAACAACAACAACAATAATAATAATCTTTTCATCCACAGCTATATGATTTGGCGGCTCAGAGCAAGAGTCTGAACGGTCATAAGGTTCAGTTCATCCCGTTCCCCAGCTCTCTGGGCTACAGACACAAGTTCATCTACAAGAGCCCACAGCTACCAAATATACTCAGGTGTGTACGCTTTACAAACTGCTGCTGTTCGTATTTTTTCCCACTGCTCAGTGCTGACAAAACAGCTTGGCTACATTCATCTTTTTATTCTGTTGGTTGAGAATACAAGCTATTTTTAGGATTGTGCCAGGTGGTGTAGTTTTTACATTCTGCTCCATGTCCCTGACCAACAGCTGTGGCGATAGTAATTCAGACTTAAATCACTGTCTATATGTGCTGAAACTGAACACAGATATATGTTTTTATTTGAGATGGGTTTTTTGCTAATGATCTTTCAGGGAGGCAAACCTGTACATTTCTTTAGGAACACCAGGTCAAACATTTTGTCAATTGAACTGCTGCTATCTGAATTATTTATATGAAGTAGTCTGAGATTTTAAGTAATAGTGTTACATTTTATAAAATAATTATTAATTTAATTATGGTCAAATAAGGTATAAAGTGTTATTTTAATTTGTTCATATTTTTATTTTGAAATAATAAAAAAGGAATCACAACATTTACTATTTTAAAGTTAGTTCAATTTATACTTATGTAAAATAAAAAAAACATATATGGGACTGTGCAGTGTATAACAAATATAAATAAAAAAAATAAAAAAAAAATTTAAATTACTTTTAACTGGTTGCAGGTCATTGGTAATGGATATATTCAAAAAAAAATAGAGTTTAATCTTAGTTTTGAGCATTATTGTTTAGTGTTTGATAATTGGAAAAACTGTAATAACATTTTTCGTGAAACATTTTCATGAAAAGTGTGCGTATTTTGTTTAATGACACGGATGTTTAGTTAAAAGATTAAAATATTGAAGTATTGAAGAACCCCCGTCAGGAAATGCCGTGTTTGAGATTAAATAATTTAGTATTGAAATTGGTTGCATTTAATTCCAACAGATGGGAATTTTAAGAAGTCTAATGTGTTGTTCTTTTTGTCTCTGTGTCTCAGTGATTTTCTCAGTGCGCCGCATCCTCGCGTGTAGTCAGGATCATTTCAGCCGACTGCCCTCTCTCACACACTCTCAGTTAAACACACACACACACAATCTATGTGATCTGCATCGTGTACATGCACACACACACGAGCATGGACTGAAGATGCACCAGTTCTTTTGCATTCCTTTGGTAACTTAAAACCTGGAGGAAGAAAGTTATCGTCATTAAGAGAGTGACAGGGCTGAGTGATTTCTTACACCGCCTCCTGTTGCCATGGTAACAGATCTGAAGGGGCAGCTGGAGCACAAAATATGCAAAATAATATGCAGATATGCACTTAAATAATGCTTAAGTCAACAACCCTCTTCAAAGGAGAGACGTACTGATGAAGTTTTAGCGATGGCACTGCGAAGACCACAAGAGGATTATGGTCAAGGGGACGAAACAGGACAACATGCTATAATGATGTCATTGTCAGTGCTTGCTGACTGCAAATCACTCCTTTTTTTACGAACATAAAACAACGACAATATCATGGACCTTATTTCAATTCTGAAATCCACTCAATGTGAACAGCGAGTTGTTTTAGGTTGAACTTGAATTGTGTACAATAAAATGTCTTTTTTTTGTCTTTATTTTTCTCACGATTTGAATCATGATTTAAAGTGCAGAATTTTGTGCTGCTTGGCATTAAAACTCTGTGATATTTTTATGCGATGTTTTGTGTATTGTGCTTATGCGGTTGCGTTTGGTTGGTACATATGCAACTCAACTGCATCAGAACTGAATGAGCTTTTGAAATTATATTTCCCTCCCCAAATCCACAGAGGTTTCATTATTTTAATGCATTTGGTTGCTCAATACTAGTTTGCATGCCTGTTACTGGAAAAAAGATAGCTGCATAGTCAAAAGACAACAGAAAACTGTATGAAATCCTTTTCTTTACTTGGTTATGTGGGTTACACATTTTCTTTATACTCTCACTTTGCATATTCCAAAAATAAATAAATAAACAAAATTAATTAATTATTAACGTAATATGTTGAATACCAAAATCAAAAACCTTAGTGACAAATATTAAAAGAATGACTTAATTTATTTTTATTACATTTATTACCCAATTGATATACAATATTGTTCAAGAAGTCTTATGCTCATCAAGGCTACTTTTTAATTGATCAGAAGTATGTAAAAACAAACATTGGTTATGATATTAAATAACATTTTTCTATTTTAATATACTGTAAAATGTTATTTATTTCTATGAACAAAGCTGAATTTTCAGCATCATTACTCCAGTCTTCAGTTACATAATCCTAATCATTCTAATATGCTGATTTGGTGCTCAAAAACTTTTATTATTATTAACTATGATGCCTTTTTCAGGATCCTTTGATTAATAGAAAGTTTAAAAGAACCACATTTTTGGAAATACAAATGTTTTGTAACTTTAAAAATGTCTTTACGGTCACTTTTGATCAGTTTAATTTGTTCTTGCTGAATTAAAATATTAATTTCTTTCCAAAAGAACCCCCCAAAATTTGGAACTTTCTATAACCAGCTCATTTACTCAAAATTCACTTTTAGTGTATCTTGCAATGTTTTATAACTGTGTTCTTTAATTTGGTGGAATATGTGTAATGGATTTTAACATGCACAAAGTAAATGAGGCAATACTCAAGTCAAGGACTTAGTTGGATAACAAGATCCATGACTCTACGAATCAGTGAGCAATAATGACACATCTTTGATTTGCTCTGTCTTGTCATGTATATATGATGAATCTATTTTCTTCACAATGTGCACTGACCATCTGACAATTCTTATTTGCATATTTAAAGTCATTGTCACTGTAATGCAGCCCCCTTGATACTCAAGGTCTGCTGTATTGTTATTCTGTGTGTCAGGTTATATTTGTTTTTTTTTCTCAAATATTTCTGTTCAAATTTTATTTGAATTTTTTTAGGGCTGATAATAACAAGGTCATGTGTGCATGCAAGCTTCAATGGTAGATCTAGGCTCTCCGCTGATGTTATTGATGTTATTCTCAGAAAGAAATTGTATTAATTTTTGTTTTCGTCTGCTGGCATGCGACTGAGAAAATCTCTTCGTTTGTGAAGGACTATGTAGGAATGACATAGAAATAATCATTTTAGCAAGACCACCAGGTTATAGAGAAGTGCAATAATATCATCTAAAGCTGAAGGACAACCATATGTAACACCAAAAAAAAAACGATATATATATAAACATGAAGCCACTCACTTATATATTCCATTGTACTAGAATGTAAAAATGGACCACAGAATATTTGGATGTTACTGCTCTGAACACAGATTTTATTCTGCCGTCTTTGTTGATGTTGACCAAACTTTGCATTTTTGAATTCAACACTTCTATATATTATACAATTATTTTTGTAATGAAATACTGCCCGGTTATTTCAACAGCAACGGTTACTTTTTTGCAGAATATATCATGAGTGGTTTACAATGTTTGTTTTCTTCTAAGCTGCTAAACCTTACCGGACACATGCACAGATGTAAGTACACTATGTTTGTTTGTTAACAATAAAAGACTGCAAAAGAAATGTATGCTTTTTGATATCCATTATTTAAAAGGCTTTTATACAATCCCAGGAGGACACTTTTTAGTTTTTCTTATAATTTTCTCTCTATAAATTTAACCATTCATTTTTTTTTAAATACAGCAGGAAGAAAATTGGAGGGAGGCAAACTAAAGGAGGCAATTAAAAAATAAATAAAAAGAAAACCTTGCCCTTGGATCTCAATTTGGAGAAAAAGTTCAACTGTCTAGCATTAACCTGCTCTTCTTGCAAATATAACTCCATCACAAACCATAATGACCAGTTGAATTTTACTAGGCAGGGACAGACTGGTCAAATCCAGTTAAACTAGTTAAAGCAGTGCAGGAAGGCACATATAGGAAGCTCAGGGAATTTTTGCTGAATTAACATGCTGATAGGGCGTTTTACTATGTATAAGGTTCAGTTTTACTATGCATCAGCCTCAATACCTCATTCATGTGTTCACTTTTACCACACATGGCACCTGTTCAAGCCATTCCTTACCATTCTGAATGATATGAATGCTGCGTTACAACATGACATCAGCATTCAAGCTTTAAAACAATGAACAGATTATACCTTTAATCATTTTAAGTCAACAGCATACCGTTTTTTTGTTTTCAACATTTTTATTGTTTGTTAACATGGTTTTAACACCATTAATTGTATACAGTACTTGTGTAAAATGTAGCAAGAAAACAAGGCCTCAATACAATGTGTGAATGTTCAAAGGCACATCCATAAGCATACATTCAAACGACAGACCGCAATCTGACATGCTGTTTAGAGTTCAAACAAATTTGCTTAATGAATTTCCATTTGCCAAAGTTCAAGCTGTTTTGTAAAATCAACAACAGGACAAACATCTCATAATTTGGTAATGCTACGTGAAATAGTCGATCAAACTGAATCAGCTTTGACCCTGACCAAAAAAAAAAAAAAAAAGGCAACTATAACTATTTTTTAAGGACACACACATGATGAATTCCCATTGAGTTTACATCAGCCAGCTGCCATATATCCTCTAGTCTTATTATTTTATGAAAGATTTACAAAGGGATGTGTTCTCTTATTGTTGTTAATATTGCACAGTGTGCACACAAGGCACCCTTTAACCTGCGTTTGAAAGCTTGAATAAAAAGATCATTTGGACACCGAACAACCACATCACATGCATTCTGGAGTCATTATATCAATTCTGTTTGCATTTGTTACTTTTAAAGCGGTCCTTTCTGACTGCTTATCACATATTTTAAGGCAAATATACTACTACTACTACTACTACTACTACTGAATTTAAATAGACTAAATGTGGTTGCAGGTCAAATATGTTGTTATATTTAAGAAATATTCTAGGACACGAATGTTACTCTAGTCTCCAATGGTTTCCAGTTGCTGATTTGGCTTCATAAAATACTCAAAGGCTCTTGTTCGGTCCCACCGTGTTCACGGTTATAATCAGTCACAAACGCCACTCTCAAATGTGAAACAAGGAATGCACAAAAATTGAGAATTTTCACCAGTTGATGCATAAATACCTTTGAAACTTGAGCTGGACTCAATTTTGACAAAACGAAGCTTCAATAAATCAGTCTCAGATGACCAACGAATTGAATTTGCATAATGGAAACCATGATGATTTATAATTAAGTATAGGCATGTGAAAGTAACAGTGATTTAAAACCTACTACAGAGTAAGTGCACATGGAAGAGTTAGTTTTTTTGTGCGTGTATGTTGAGGGTACTCTACAGTAATGAAGTTCAAAGAGGCTCCACATGGTGTTATGCATAGTGAGAGAAACCTGAATCTGAATCAGGTGAAGCCAGTCAAGGCACACCGGCACACTGGGAAAGGTTGAGGAACAGGAGAGCAGACCCAGTGGACACCATCAGACCATCATGTTGCCCACTCCCTCACTCACGTGGTTCGTTAGGTGGCGGGATCTTGACGTCAGACGGCTCTACACCCCAGATCTCACGTGCGTACTCTGCAATGGTGCGGTCGCTAGAGAACTTTCCAGAAGCAGCAATGTTTCTGATGACCTTTTTGGTCCATTCTTTTGGGTTCTGAGGAAAAGAGGGGGGAATTTTACACACAATGAAGGACAGTCGAAATTTAAGCTTAAAAAAAAGCTGCTATTGGAAAACAGCTGTGAAAGCAGTTTTACCAATATGTCCGTTCATCAAGATCAGTTATATATTTTGAGTAGTGGTAGAATGATATATAGTCCAAGTATTGTAGATCAATCAGTCAGTGAGCACTGGTCATTTTGACATTTAGCGCCCCCTTGTGACAAATACAAACATTTCCAAACACTTTCTGTTCTCAAATATTTTAGAGTTTATAATATACAGTGGTGTGAAAAAGGGTTGGCCCCCTTCCTGTTTTTTTTTAATTTTTTGCATATTTATCACACTTAAAAGATTCAGATCATCAAACTAATTTTAATATTACACAAAGATAATGCAAGTAAATACAAAATGCAGTTTTTAAATGATTATTTATTTTATTAAGGGAAAAAAGCTGTCCAAACCTGCCTGGCCCTACGTGAAAAAGTAATTGCCCCCTAAATCTAATAGCTGGTTGTGCCACGCTTTGCAGCAACAACTGCATTCAAGTGTTTGCGATAACTGGCAATGAGTCTCTCACATTGCTGTGGATGAATTTTGGCCCACTCTTCTGTGCAGAATTGTTTTAATTCAGCCACAATATTGGAGGGTTTTTGAGCATAAATGGACTGTTTAAGCATTTCGTCAATCGGATTTAAGTCCGGCTTTTTGATTTGGACCACTCCAAACCTTTACATTTATTGGTTTTTCTTCACCTGTGCTGTTCGTTTTGGGATCATTGTCCTGCACCGTAACTCAATTGCGTCTTTAGTGCGTTGTGATAGACGTTCACCAAACTGAGTGCGCATGGTATCATTGCTCGGCAGTGTTTTTCTGATAGAGTGCAAATTCATGGTTCCGTCACTTATTGGCAAGTCGTTTTTTGTTTCCCCAAGGTTTTTGCCCTGAAGCTGCAAAGCAGCCCCAGATCATCACACTAACACCACCATGTTTGACTGTTGGTATGATGCTTTTTTTTATGAAATGCTTTGTTGGTTTTACGCCAGAGGATCTCACTAGATCACAGACCTTACCGCGGACTGAGCGTAGTTCGAACTTAATTTTTCTCATCCGGGTTCCCAACAGAATATGTTTCCCAAAAGTTGCGCTTTGGGTGATTTACATAGCAAGAGTATTTTGTGGCAAAGATAGAGATCTACATTTTGTGTTCTTTTTTGGCGTCAGGTCATTTCAAAGTGCATTAATTGCCTTGAACTTGCTTCACCATGGAATTAGAGTATCGTTTTTTTGCCCAGTCTATTTCTTGTTGTTGAATCATGAACACTGGCCTTAATTGAGGCGAGTGAAGCCTGCAGTTCTTTAGATGTTGTTCTTGTGTTCTTTTATGACCTCTTGGATGATTCGTCGTTGTGCTCTTGGAGTAATTTTGGTTGGCCGTCAACTCCTGGGAAGGTTCACCATTGTTCCAAGTTTTCTTAATTTGTGGATAATGGCTCTGATTGTGGTTTGCTGGAGTCCCAAAGCCTTAGTAATGGCTTTATAATCCTTTCCAGACTTGATACATGTCAACTGTTTTGATTCTAATCTGTTCTTGAATTTCTTTAGATCAAGGCATGATGTGTTGCTATTTAAGCATACTTCACTTTATCAGACAGCTTCTATTTAAGTGATTTATTGATTCAACAGGTCTGGCAGTAATCAATCCGGCCGGGTGTGGCTATTGAAAAAATTTACCCTTCTGCTTTCTAAATAATGTGGTTTAATTGCAGTTTCTTTCAGATTTACTATCGGCTGGCTCAACTAACTTTTCATGTAGGGCCACGTTGCTTTTGAACAGTTCGTTTTTCCCTTAATAAATGAAATCATCATTTAAAAACTGCATTTTGTATTTACTTGCATTATCTTTGTGTAATATTTAAATTTGTTTGATGATCTGAAACATTAAAGTGACACATGCAAAAAAAAAAAAAAAAAATCAGGAAGGGGACCAACACTTTCACACCAATGTATCATTAAAAATAGAAAATGTTCAATCTATATAGACAATATTTTTAATGATATATTATAGCCTTTTCAATGATCAAATATTACTATTGACACTGGGCTCAGCAACTGAAAAGCCCACATTGTTAAACCACCAGTAAATATCCAAACATCTCTACTCACCCTGTAGAGTTCATTAACTTTTTCTTGACAGCTGATATATGCTTCATAGTCTGCAAACACCTTGAATCTGAGAGAGAAAAACAGAAGTCAGGCACCTCTTACTAAAGCATAAATAAGTCTGAGAATTGTTACATAAAATAGCTATGAATTCTATAGATGTCAATATATTAGGGTAAAATTTAAAAATAAAACCATAGCAAGTTTCCCTTACGTATAAACAAAAATGAGATATACCTGTATAGGCCACACAAGAAAATGCTAACTTTTTTTTAAAAAAGGGAGGTGAACTCTTAAACACTCACCTGTCATTATTCATGAGCATGTTGACAACGTCTTTAAAGAGTTCAGGCTCTTTGGGGCTGAAGATTCCAGTGCTGATCTGATCCATCACCTGCTTCAGTTCAGGCAGACGCTCGTAGTATTCCCTGGCATTGTATCTAGATCACAAACAGTGTTGTTATTGCAGACTAAAAATAAAACCATTAAAATAGCTTTTGGTAATTGAAATAAGGCTGAAATAAAGCAAAATAGAATAGACAAAGTAAAGCCTTATCCGTATTAATGGTTCGCTTTAGCTTTAGCAGGTTCTCACAATAAGTACGCTCAAAATCCACTTAACACCCTTATCAACAACCAGATCCTAGTCACGTCAATCCATGTTTTTCTTTCATTTGTTTTCTCCTTTACACTCATCCCTTTTCCAGCCTAAAGCTTCCTTGTTTTCCATCTTATCCCATTTCTATCCATTCACTCTTTCTCCCTTGCGGCTCTTTTTGTCCAGGGCCTCCGAGCATCCGCCACCCTCGGCCTTACACCATCCTGTGCCATCGATCTATGTCAATGGCGCCGTTAAGCATGCGAATATCATGGGTTCCCTGGTACCAGGTAGAGCTTCTGTACCGTTGCCGTGAGATTGCTTTGCTCTACAGTTCGGCAGCAGTTTGTCCCGTATGCTCACATCAATATGACGTACCTTGCACGTCACATACTCGGCACATAAGTTGTAACTTAAACAAAAAAAAAAAAAAAACTACTAGTCATGCATCTATAAAGCAAAATATTTTATTCGCTTAATTCTGCATGACAAAACTAATACACTCAGCTGATCTATATTTTTCCTTGTCTATCATTCCACAATTTGTATTATTATTTGACTTTCACCCTTCTCGGAGCTTATGAGACCTTATATCTTTCTCCAGAGAATGCCTTGTATCGGTCCCTCCCACCGACAGGATCAATGATAATCACCTACCGTTCCCCCACTGAGTGAACAGTTTATTAATTTCAGTTCTCTTGTGCATTTGATCCCTTTTCCTTTGTGCTTGCTCAAATCATAATGGCAGAGGAGCAGGTCAGGACATACATACAAAAGACACCTTTTGAACCTTGGCTCTTTTTACAAAGCAGGGTGAACTCAACGACTTTTTGTACGTGAAGGCCTTGTGCCCATTGTGTGCAAGCACAATAGGTCAAATAAGCCCCCATATGAGAACAGCAGCTAGTTGATTCAAACTCCACAAAGGTTACAATGAAAACAGTTAGGGTCCGAGTTGATTCCCACGTTGTCAGAACTAGTAGCTTCTTTATAAAACAATTGGTTGCTGAGGGGCGGAAAACATCGCTGTTATTTTATCTTGTTAAGCATTTCCGTTAAGTTGATCCTTTCTATATCATTTTACAGGTTAGTTCACTCCAAATGAAAATCTGTCAACTTTGTGTGTGGTGTGCTGTCAGGCCCTCATAAGTCGTTTTCCACAGCCCGTAAAACCTTCGTTCATCTTCATAACACAAATTTCGATGATATTGTTTTAGCAAATCCGATGGCCTCGCGAGAGGGCCCCGCATTCACAGCACCGCCCCCAAAACGCATCACGATTCATAAAGGTACTAAAGACGTGTCTGTTAAACAGTCGTACGTGACTATACATGGTCACTAGCAAATCTTTAGTGAAGGCGACGAGAATAACATTTGTGATGACGAATAAAACATACTTTTATTCAGGGCAATCTCGTTTCTGCTTCCCTGTGCATTAGCACTTCGCGGCCATTAACACAGAAACCGGTGAAGGCTTCTGTTGTGTCCCCGTCCCGAACGGGGTTTTTCCGGCAATTCTTGACCAAAGCTGCACTGTGGGAGCCGGCGCGACAATAACTGTTTGATGGCATGAGGCAGTCGAGCCGTCTCATATTAGCCGGCGTTCTGACGTAAACCTGCTGAAGCGCTGACGGAACCTATGAAAGAGTCGAGCTACAGTGTCATAAGGAAAGGTACTGGGTTGTTGCACAAAAGTGACTATTTTTTTGTTTTGTGGTTTTGTGCACAAAAAGTATTGCTCTATCTGGCGTCATCAAATTATATTGTAGAACCAACTGTAGGTCACTTCGACTGTTTAACGCACATCTTGAGTATCGGTATGGATCACTGCCTTTGGGATTGGCTTGCTGTCAAGAGGCCTCTCTGAGCCATCGGAATTTTGACCTAAAAAATCTTCTTTGTGTTCTGAAATGACCGAAGGTCTTAGGGGTGGTGAACGATACGAGGGTGAGTATTAACTGACCAGGAGATGGTTTCTATTTTTGGTGTTAACTCTCCTTTTAAGGATTTCGACCTGTTAACCCTTTAGAAGGTCGGAGGTCGTCTTTGCGGGGTGAGAACGCAGCTTTTTGTTGTCAAGATACAGTTGGCCTGATGTACGCTGACAATGAGCTAAATTAGAGTAGTGGTAAGAGTTTTAATGATTATGCTAATATACATTTAGTTGTAAAGTATTTTTATCGGAGTCGAAATGGTAAAACAACTGAATAGCACATGTACCTTATTAATCCGCCAATCATTATCGTCCTTGGAACAACTTTCTTGTTTGGGGTTTCTGTTTCCTATCCCTAACGAGAAGTGTAAAGTTACGAATTTTTTGTTATTTTTATTATTAAAAGCACTCACCAATTACTCAGGAGTTTCTTTTAATAAAGGAAACTCTCCTACATAATTCTGATAAACAACAACAAAAAAGGTTTTATTTTCTATAATATTTTATAGAATAATTTCAATACAACTCTACAAAACAAGAAAACAGCTAATTGAAGAGACATTTATATTTCCAACTGAATTAAAAAAAAAAAAAAAAACTGCAACGCAATAAAAGGGACAAACCAATCTTATAAAAGTGCTAATATGTTTGGTCAGTTCCTCTGTCCTGATCAACTTGGCACAACCCAGTGTGAACACATTTCTGTGTGTAATTCTTGCTGTTATATAAAGTGATGACATGCAGGCAGTTGAGCAGTTGTCTCTTGTACTCATGGATTCTTTTGACCTGGATGTCGAAGATGGACTCAGGATTTATCTTTACTTTGTACTCACTCTCCAGATATGCTGCAAACTTCAGCTTATTCTCCTAAAAACGAATAAACAAATAAGTCATAAACAAGAAAACAAAAAAAAATCATAATAAATAAATACCAAAAATCATAGAACACAACAACATAAATGTAGACCTGTTTCACTTTGGCCACATCCCGAATGAACATTTCATCACTGACAAAGTCCAACAGTTTTTTTAGCTGGAAAAGATCTGTCAGGAAGTCCTCACCAATTTTCTGAAAGGAAAACAAGCACAAGACGGTGAGAGACAGAAAAAAAACCTGTGGGGGAAGAGCAAGAAAGAGTTACTTCGTTAAGAAGGTCACCTCAGCGATGATGTCAGCCAGGCCGGGGTTGCAGAGCAGCAGCCAGCGACGAGGTGTGATGCCGTTTGTCTTGTTCTGAAACTTCTCTGGCTCAATGTCACAAAAGTCCTTAAACCTTAAACCACAAAAAATAAAAACGTCTCCGAGTTCTAAATTGTCTAATATCTAAGCAATATCAATGAGGGAAAAAAAAACTGTCAATATATAATTGACCTAAACTAGTATCTCTACACGAAAATAAAATTGAAACAGACATTATAAAAAAAAAAAATCATGGCTTCCTGGAAATGATTAATTCTGCTATTATCAAATATTTTTGTATAACAACTGATGCACTCTACTCACACAGTGGTTTTGACAATGTCCGAGTGAATTCGGGCGACTCCATTAACAGCGTGTGAGCCGACCACACAAAGGTGGGCCATGTTGATCCTCTTTGGATCGCCCTCCTCGATCAGAGACATCCTGCACAAACGATCATTGTCGCCTGGATACATCGCAGCAACTCTCTACAACAGTGACTCAGTCAGACAAACGGTTTCATTTAACAACATCTTGATGATCTTGAGTTAGTGTGTGGGCGTATCCTCACATCCAGATGCCGCTGGTTGATCTCGTAGATGATCTGCAGGTGTCGTGGCAGAAGTTTCTCAAACATGTGGACAGGCCAGCGCTCCAGAGCCTCAGGTAACACCGTGTGGTTTGTGTATGCGCACGTCTTTGTGGTGATCTCCCATGCCTAGACGCATACATAAATGCTAATTTTGATAACTTATTAAAAATAGAAATTACATAAAATAAATTGAAATCATCAAATAAAATAAGTAACTTCCAAGAAAATTTGACATATAAATTCCATTATTTTGAGTTGGCTGGTTGTGTGCACAATATTCTTTACATTAGCATTACTATGTCTATTACTCATGTCAGCATGACCAAGCAGAAAAATGCAGCACAACAAAACGAACAAGGAATTAGTTTGCTTTTCATTTGTGCCATAACACTCGCATATCAAATAATTTCAGTAAATGCACGTATATGAATAAATAAATTATAAGTAAATATTGTTCCATTATCTTAACAAACAGTTTGACAGCCTGAACATCACACCTTTTCCCAGTCTAGCCGCTCTATATCCACCAGGATCCTCGTGAGTTCAGGAATCGCCAGAGCTGGATGAGTATCATTCAACTGGATCGCCACCTGAGAGAGAGTTTTGAAAGCATTATACTTTGAAAGATATAGGTTGATTCGAACAAAAAATTTCTGGTCAAATTTAAAAACAGCAACTAATTGAACGTATTTAAAGTAATATCACCTTTTCATGGAAAGTCTCAAAAGAGGTGCGCACGGGATCCCGGCAACCAAACTTTGAAGATTTAAAGCGTCTGATGATGTCCTGCAGAGTAGCAGCCACCACAAAGTACTCCTGCTTTAAACGGAGCTCCTTCCCTTCAAAAAACTAACACATGCATATAAAGAATTTTATCAATATTAAAGATATACACACACTGAGAGCTTTACAAACAGCAAAATATTTCATTTTCTGTCATTTTGTTCTGATAGAATAACCAAGCATTGTGTTTTCTGGATGTATAGTTCAGTAGCTGTGTGAACAATAGCTATATAACCCTAGTGTATCATGACATAAGCCAACTGTTGCTCAGGAGTTCATATTACGGTTTCATACTTCCTCATTGCATTACACATATCTGTGGTACTGTTGCACAAGATAAGAGCTTTCAGTCTGCTTGTGCCAGGCCGCTAAAGCATATGTTGCATACCAGCATCTACATAGTTTAAATATACACAAATTATATTTTGGTAACTAATACACATATCGTATCTCACAAATTCTTGCTCTCGGTTCTCCCTCTCTGCACATTCACTCCATCTGGCACACACACACATCTCACTAAGAGTTTTACAGTATTGAGAGGCATTTGTACTTACATTGTCATTGGGGTAGAGCACCCTGGAAATGTTCTCTGCCAGGTTTCGGTCCAGTACAGCCTGGATGTAATCTCCCACATTAACTACAAAGGAAAAAAAGAGAGCATTTCAAAACCATACTGTATTTTTTTGCATTAGAAATCAATGATACAACAGAAAGAAATACTCTCAGCATGTACAACATTTTAGCCACACTACTTTTGTTTTCACAGGCAGGTGGTCAAAAATTGTCGTTTTTTTTTCTGGATTCTTAAATCTTAAAGAGTTCAAAAGAACAGCATTTATGTATCTTTTGTAACCTTATACTTTATTGACACATTTGATAAATTTAATGCATCCTTGCGGAATAAAGTTCATTTCTTCTAAAAAAATTAAAATAATAAATAAATAAAAGAATTGTCTTTTGCAATTATTTGCAGAAGACAATCTACACATTGGGAAAATGATGGTGTTTTATGCGGAAATATATGAATTAATTTGGGCACAAAACCTTAAGAGTACAATATGTTTTTTATAGAAAGACATTCTATGTAGAGGCCCGACAATCATGAAGGACCCTCTCAAAAATAGGCGTATCTATGGGTAACGCTGGCCTGCTGCCAGCTGTTCTCCTGTTTCTGTGCTGCTGCAAGAACGCTATATTTAGTATTCTCCACAGAAACCATTCTCCCAGGAAACAAGTTAAACTCAAGTAAGAAGGTAAGTTTAGACTAGATCACACTAAAAGTAATACAATACACTATTTCAATGATACAAGGAAATTTCAAGCATACTGTAATGAATTTTAAGCATAACAATATTACAACAATCTTAGCTCACACAGAAGCAGGGATCATCCACCCAAACCAGGACCAGGGGTGTCACTTACTTTCAGTGATACAGCCGAAATAGTACCAAAACACAGATGTGATATACTGGACCAAGGACTGAATGTGTGTGTGTAAATGCATAATCATTGTGTGGACTCACATTCTTGCAGGTTGAAATCATTAGGAGCTTTGGCAGACCACAGTCTCATAGTATTCACAGTGTTGTTTTTATAACCAGGCACAGGAGTGTCATAAGGCATCGCAAGCACCACCTGCCAAAGAAAAGATGGTACAAATATTCTCATCAGCTGATTTTAATTAAGCTTATTTCTATTTAATTACATTCATAGAGAAAAAAAGACACTTAATAGACACTTGCTTCAGGATCTAATTTTTTTTATCAACCCAACCCAGTGCTAAAACGGTAAACAAAATGTCTTTTAAAAAATGAACAAATTAAATATATTACCAAGAAATTATTCACTTGTGCCTGATGTAGCAAGCAAAACTTGATTGCACACACAACCTTTTTTTGTCTTTCCCTTCTCTTTTATCTTTTAGAAATGTATAAGCGCATTGCTTTTGCCAACCTAACGATCCAAGATTACACTACCATCCACATGTTTGGGGTTAGTGTGATTTTTTAAAGAAATTAATATGTTTATTAAGCAGGGATACATTAAATTGAACAAAAGTGACATTAAAGACATTTATCATGTTTTACCAAATATATCTATTTCTAATCAAATGCTGCCCTTTTGAACTACATATTCATAAAATAATAATAAAAAAAAAATATCAAAATTTTCACAAATATATTAAAAAGCACAACAATATTACAATTTTTACAGTATATTGATTAAATAAATGCAGCCTTGGTAAGCATAAGAGGCTTTTTTCCTAAAGCATTAAAATAAATCTAACAGTTAACTAACAAAAAAAACTAACACAGTTAATGGGATTGCATATTATTATTTTAATTTAGCTGTTTTTTTTCTCCTGCTATTCTATCAGAACAGGATAGTTTCAGCAATTAATTGAGAGCAATGACTAGATCATGACTGACAGACCTGGGTGTCAACCCACTTTGGTCCCTCAGGTGTATGTGCCACTCGGCCATAAAAATGCACAGGCAGCATGTACTCTGGACGGGCCTTCTCCCAAGGGTTACCATAACGCAGCCAATCATCAGCTTCCTCCACCTAATAAACAGAATTGTGCCATAAGTAAATGGTTTTGATATTAAAAACAAAACATTGAGGCTTTTTGTCCAACTAACTCAATATAAGGCTAAGGTAAATGTATATTTGTGTATGAATGTATTTTTCAGTTTTGGTTTACCTGCCAGCCTTTAGTGATCTTCTGATTGAAGATGCCAAACTCATAACGAATGCCATATCCATATGCCGCCAAACCCAGAGATGCCATTGAGTCCAAAAAACAAGCTGAAGGAGAAGGCGAATGCCCATTATGATCAGGTTGTGTACTCTACCACAAGTGTATTTTATTTTGTTTGTTTTTTTTGTTTAAAGTTTGGTACCTGCAAGACGTCCAAGCCCTCCGTTTCCCAATCCTGCATCCTCCTCAATCTCCTCCAGCTCTTCCAAATCTAGTCCAAGCTGAAGATCAGCACCATTGTGTGCATTTTATATATATATATATAAAAAAAGCATCTCATTTTAAAAACATATAGTCAAGTCACCATTATTTATATAGCGCTTTTAACAATACAGACTGTGTCAAAGCATCTACAGCATTAATTAGTAAATAGTGTGTCAATAATGCAAAAGGACGATAGTAAACACTCAGTTTTCAGTTAAAGACAGTTCATCAATGAATTCAGTGATGTCAACATCCAGCTCAGTTTAAATAGTGTCTGTGCAATCAAGTCGACGATATCGCTGAATATTAAGTGTCCCCTACTAAGCAAGCCATAGGCGACAGCGGCAAGGAACTAAAACTCTATCGGTGACAGAATGGAGGAAAAAAAACCTTGGTAGAAACCAGGCTCAGTCGGGGGCCATTTCTCCTCTGGCCAGAACGAACCAGCAGTACAGAAAAATCAATTTAAGACGTAATAAAACAGATGATGAACAATATTAACAGCAATTATTATATGATGCAATCAAACTTACACAACACAAGTTCCATTGGGCAACAATTTAAAATGATTATGTAAACTTCGTACAATTTAAAGTTTCAGCAACTTCTGTGTTTTCACATTTAGTAAAGGAAGGGTTTAGACAGTTTTGCAAGCCTGTAGCAATTGGTCTACATCCCCAATGAGCTCTCTGTGGGTGAGCAGGGGAAAAAACAACAGCTGTTTCTAAAGTATCAGGATGTTTAAGTAATAGAGCTGTGGGCCAGTTCTGCAATTAAATAACAAACGCTCTACTAAAATATTAAGTTTGCCAAGTCATAGTGATGCACTTTACCTGGTAGATGGCCTCATCACAGGCATTCTGCAGCCCAAGATTTATCATGGTGTTCTGTAGAGTTCTGCCCATGTAGAACTCTAGAGAGAGATAGTGGATGCGCTGCAACAGAAAACACACAGATAAATCTGACTGCATGAGCATTCATGTCTACAGAGAATCTGCATCTGAAGCAGATGATGTAGGTAAAAAACTGCATAACAAGTATGACAATACAAGGTACAAAGATTAGAAGATGCAGTCTGGAAAATTTGCCCTTCTAACATTACAATTAATCACTATGTGAACTGGAAAGAAAAGTAATGGTCTACCAATATATTGTTGTTTTTTTCTAGAGTATATTTTCAAAGCAAAACAGGAGAGCAAAATACTGAGCTCTAAAACTGATTGTTACAGTTCAGAAATATCAATAGAATTGTTTGTAATTCAATCACAAATGAATAAAATGACACATTAACATACTCTCCCTCTTAACAAAGTCAAACTCATGCTCTGGTCAGGTCTCTTCCAGGCTGCTCAAGTGCAATATGCTTAATTTGATGTCTTTGGCTTGGGATCAAATTTTCATAAGAGTCCATTCATCAGATGTCTGCAAAGGGAGGAGTTCACAGCCTGCTGAAGGCCTCAAATCCACAGTGAACAACATTTGAATACCACAGTAATAAATAAATGCTTGCGTCACTTTCATGTGCTGAGACGGTGCTTAATGACAGCATAATGTATGTTTAAATAAAGTGACAGTGTTTCACTGTTTTTCCAAGGGTCTGAACTTCAGCAAGCTTAATGCTTGACAAGAGTGAAGTTCCTGGAAACACTTCATGTATTGGTGTGCTGTGCTCAACCATATAAAGCTATCTGATTCCATTTAGAGATATCTAGATAGGAGGAAAAAACGGGTATTTTACTGGTTCAAAGGACTGCTGAAATAAAGCACACAAATCTCTGGAAAGCAGTACAACTCTCTGAATTTTGGCTAGTGCCCAGAACAGGACCATTCTAGTGCACTTAATAAAACAAGTGTTAAACAATAAATTAATAAAATGCCAAAAGGCATAAAGTATAGAAAGTTTGCATGTAATGCTGCTTTAACTCAAAATACATGGCTATATTTCATGTTTATCAACTAACAAGTAACATCAAGTTTCACAGAAACATAAATATATAGTGCAAGCCACATTGCTGAAACCACAAAAGGCTGGAAGAAAAACCACTTTCAACTTGTTACTCTCCAAAAAACCCATCATTACCTCCCAAATCATAATAAAGCTCCCAGGTCACAGGTGTCTATTAATAGCCACGAGTGATTCTGCACATGGACCATGTCAGTGCATTAGATAAGGCCTATTACCTTCTACTGGGTTTGACAGTATAGTGTAACCTGTACTTGAGAGCACACAACATCAAGTGGTTGCAAAATGCTCAGACAGTTACTAATGATGGCCTAATGTGACAAGGAACAGATCACACTTTGAACAGGAAGCACAAACTAATAGCTGACCCCATGTTAAAGGATGACCAAATGGATGTCAATGCAAAGAACACAAAGCTGAGAAAACAAATCAATGTCCAGGTTAAATTCAATATGAATATTCAATTTACAATGCACTATGAATATGATGGTTTATGAATCAAACTATTATTCATTTATTCAAATACGCATTTATGCCTATTATGCAGTTACGAATGTATATACTAATGTAAAAACAGGCAATAATTAATTTACATGCATTTTTATGTATCCCACTACTGCACAAACATGCCACTTCCTGGCTGCCTGCACAGGGAAGAGGAGGAAGAGGAAGAGGAAGAAGAGATCCGTACCTTCGGGTCTTTCTCGTAGTAATACTGCTGAGTGCGGATCCAGCGGCCCACCAGGTGATCCCGCACCGTGTGCGCCAGCGCGAAGTAATAATCCCGCGGGGTGGCCACATTGCGGTCCTTCACTAGGGTGAAGTGAAGATGCCTGTTGAAGCTCTTTTTGATTTCGGCAACATCCCCCAGCCCAGCTATATCACGAACACTGATCTGCTTGCGCTTTTCATGGTCGGTCAGAGGCTTGGACATGTTGACAACACGTTTAAAAAGCAAATAATGAAAGTTTGGACCCCTTGACTTGCTGTGCCCAGGTTGGTGCGGTGTGCAAGGATTTTACACGCACTGTTCCCTTTGAGACACACCCCTATGTCAACTGAAGAAGAAAGTGGGCGGGGCTTTATAGAATGTCTGTTTATTGGCCAGTGACGCTTTCGTAATTGCATTGTCATTGGCTGCGTGAGATGTCAATCAGCTCAGCAACGCTAACTAGCAAGTCATTCTTGAGAAGTGGGACAAAACAGGGTGCAAAATTGAAAAAATAAAACCTTGTACTCATTTAAATTAAACTACATTTATGTATCTTATATGTACTAAGCTACTGAGCAATGCTTTGATACAACCTCCCAACTTTTCTCTTTTTTAACAAAATGTGCTTTTTTACCTTGGACTGTGTAATATAATTTCAGCTTTATCTTTAACAGCATTCAAGATGTTTTAAACATTTCAAAAAACATTCTGGTGTTAGCAGACAGATTACACTTTCACATGTGACCAACAATTCCACGACAAATATAAAATATCATAATTAAATATTATCAAAATATTCAACTGATGGAGTTGACACATCTGACAGTGGTGCCGGAAAAGCTGAATTTGTAATAATTTTAACTATCAAATACATTGAATCAATTACTGTATTAAACAAACAGTGAGTATGTTATTGTGTATAAAGAATTTATTCAAGATTCACATTTAAGTATTTTGATATATCATTGGAACACAAAATCTTATGGTGGTGACATCTGACGGTGTTCACAAATTTGGCATTTCTTTCACAAAAACCAATGGAGTTCATGTAGTAGCATTAGATTTTTTTCTGTTGATGCTAGATGCCAACAGAACCTGCTTCAGGAGAATAAAATTATCTAAATATTTCAAATAATTTCCTCAGAAATTGGAAAATGGTGTTGACATATCATGGCTGTGACAAAGGAAATATTAACATTAGGATTTAAAATATTCTAAAACTTAGCAGAGCCTGTCTGACACTGATGTACTTTGCAGAGGTGAACTGTGGCAAGGGGGCCCTTTAGAGTGACAGCAGCCCCTGATATTCCCAGATTTTATTACATTTTAATAAATGTCTGACAGTGTTGACAAAAAGTGGGGACGCAACTTTAAAATCTTATGAAACATGCATGTGTCATTAAAAAAACAACCTTGCTTTAATAGGAGATATTATTAAGTGTTGCTTTTGATAAAACAAGCTATTTTTCGTCATTAAAAAAAACATTTTATCCATTTTATAGCATATGAATGATTGAACCCTTCTCTTTGGACAAACGGTTTTAGGAAGGAGTGAGAGGACATTAAGGACACACCGATTTGGTATATAAGAAAAATTACATTGAATGGTGATAATTGTGTAAAGACTTCGATTATAATCCACCGGGGACATTTAAAATTGAAAATATATATTTTTTAAAAGCTAATTGCAGTTACCCTTGCTGGACCTGTTTTGTCCCACGTCTCAAGAATGACTGATATTCAGAATTGCCGTTTTACTGTATAAACAGCTTTGGCCAGCAACTATTAGGCCTATATAACATTTTAGCATTGCCTCTTTCAGCTCTAGTAAAGACGACTTGTAAAGGCTTGCCCATTTCCTTACGTTTCATAATAGCTCAGTTTACATTGTTATAGTTATACAGGCTTTTTATTGATAGCTACAATTCCGGATTGATTTACAAGCAACCAATGGAAAACTTTTAAAAGTGGGAGGAGTCTGATTTAGAAGAGAAGACTGAATACTGTTTGTATGTATGTGAGTAGCTGACATGCAGTGACAAACCATTCTTGATTTAAATCTATTTTTAAACATTTAAATAATTATTCTACAATTCTTTTATGTTATGTCTGTCTTGATGGGTGCCAATAAATAAATAAATATATACAAGCTTGCTGCTCGACTCTGCTGTCTTTTAAACAAACTATTGACAGGGATATTGCTTAGAAAACCTGATCCTGAAGACCAGGGAGGAATAAGGCTGGACGGAATAATAATTTTATGGGGTTTAGAGAGGAATTGTTGTGGTCTCAGGTGCAAAAACAAAAACAGTGTTTTCATACTGTTTTCAATATACAACAGCTTCAACTGCCATGATGAGATGCCACCATTTGCCTCTTAGGCTTCCCAGAGATAGATTTGTTACTTCAGGTCCACAGACAAGGACAAGGAAAATCAAACATATTGTGTAAAAGCGATACGGATTTGGAAATGAACTGCACTTTCTAAAAACCTCAATACAACATCCTATGATGAGTAACAATGAGTAATAAATTGTGACATTTGGGCTGCCCAACCCCCTGCAGGCTTTAGTGTTGTGACACCTGCTGGTACCAAGAAAGAACAGCAGCATGTCTGAACAGGTAAAAGATGTGATGGGACAAAAGGCAGACCACATCCTCCTGTCTCACTTTATGACCTTCTTGTGAACTTTGTGTGCAATCGCACTTTTAAATACTTCACACAGAGCACAATTTTAAACTTTTTTTTTTTTTTTTTAGATTATATTTATATGGCATTTTATATAAACATATGTGCTATGTTTAATAATAGGCACATTTAGTTTATAACTACAAAAGAAAAGTACATGGACATGACAGTAACAGTTCTGGTCTGTTTTTCTTCCATCTGAGAGCAGATAATATACAGTATAATACTAAGTACATGATTTATTTGAACATACTGGGTAATATATTAAATCAAACTAGAAGCTAGAGAATAATTAAATATAAAATAAAAATGAAATAACATGAACTTTGAGCTTGAGGCAATCAAGTGTTTTTGATCAGTTTTATATAATTAACCCTGACTAAAACGATTCTGACATGCTGTAAACACGCAAACCTTGTACCTTCACTCATAGCTTAACATACTAGTAGGAAAATGGAAACATTCAGAAAGTCAGAGGTATGTATAAAAACTCACATTGTGAATAAATTCAATGACAAAATGGCAAATACAATCAATGTTGATATTTTTCCTAAAGCATTAAAATCAGTCAGTGCTTTACTGGGTACAAACATTGCGAGTGTCTATGTTTTCAGCACGCCCCATGCTTACGGAGTGACTCTATGCAATGGAAAGTGGCACCGAGGGCCCAGCTAGTCTCCGCGTTATTTATTTGTCTTGCCAGCTGAAATTTAAACAGAACGATAGGGTTAAACAAAAATCACAGCATCACCATTGTTCTTCAAAATATTACAGATAAATCCCATACTGCTGCAGTTAACATGTTGCAATCTGTGTCCAAAAGTCACAGCGAAGTAACTATTTCACAGTCCTTTAAATCAAGAGTAGCACACCTTCAGCTCTTTATCAGGAGGGAAGTCAAGCTCCTGAAGAAGTACCGAGATGTAGGTCAGATCCAAACACAGGAACGGACTCTCCTTTATTCCTCCAGCTACCATGTTATTGCACACTGGAACAGAAGGGAGTTAGTTAATGTTTTGTTAAGGATTATTTATAAAATGTACATTTACATTACATTTATGCATTCGGCAGATGCTTTTATCCAAAGCGACCACATTCAAGGTACACATTTACATTTTATAAGTTCTGAGTATGTCTAATAATCTAATATTATAGTAATAATGACACCATGACATGTTATTTATTTTGCAGTACTGGAAATTCTACACTACCTTCTACCGACGTTTTTTTTGTTGTGTGATTTTTTTTAAGTATCTTATGCTCACTAAGGCTGTATTTATTTGATAAAAAATTCAGTAAAACAGTAATATTGAGAAATATTATTATAATTTAAAATATGTTTTTTATTTTAATATATTCCTATGATGGCCAAGCTCAATTTTCAGCAGCCATTACTCCGGTTTTCAGTGTCATATGATACTTCAGAAATCAAAGTAATAACATTCTAAAACACTGATCATTATTAATGTTGAAAACAGGTGTGCTTATTAATATTTTTGTGGAAACCTGATATGATTTTTTTTTTCAGAATTCCTTGAATAAAAGGTAGAAAGAACGGCGTTTATTTAAAATAAATTTTTTGTAACAATGTAAAGGTTTTTTGTCACTCTTGATCAATTTTGGCATCCATGCTTAATAAAAGCATTACATTTTATTTGCATTATTACATTACATTTGTCAGATACTGACATCATAAAATCAGACACCTACATTCTGTTACAAGAACACACTTACCTTTTTTAGCACCTTCAATGTAATCACTGACTCTGACAGACCCCCCTATGCTTTCATCTGAGTCAGAGACACAGAAAGTGATTAGTGAATTAGTGAAATTACAGTTCAACTCATTGCTTGTTACTCTTAAATCTAAAAAACAATGTTTGACTCAAATCAAATGACAGCAATCAGGCTAATCTCATACCAATGAGGCCCAGATCTACAGCCCTGTCGTAGTGATAGGAGAATGCATAGAAGTCCATGTCTTTCACTCCCTCAATTTTTCTCACACGTTTGTAGATCATCTTTTCCACTTTTGTAAGGCAAGTCTCATAGATGGGCTCCCCTAGAAGAGAGCACACACACAAGTGAATATAAAATCAAATATCATATTATAATGATACTATTCTGGGGAGTAAAATTGAATGTAAATAAAATTGAACATACCAAGACCAAACCCAGGCAGAGAGTGTATTTCATACCTGCTTTCTGCCCTTTAACAATGTAGAGTACTTCAGCATGCTCCCACTGTCCAGAGTAATCTGGGGCTAGACAAGGACTAACCAGCTCTTGGGGTCCTGCTACTGAAAACACACACAGCAATCAATCAAATTATTTATTTATGCACATCACAGCATTTTTACTGCCACTATGTGGAATAACTGTGACACTACTTGAGGACAATCCAGACAACATTCAGACTCTGACTCTGCAGTGCCACCTGGTGGCCAAACATACAAACACGTTTACACAAACACATGCGTGTCTTTGCTCATAATAACCTTAGAACCCACTCAGAGAGAAGCAGGATACACGTATACAACGGACAAAACTATAAATAAAGAAATCTGATTACATTTGTAGTGTACTAAATGTAAATCTCAGTAGTGAACTGCAGGCGGAAGCTATTGCACTGATGGCAGTTTCTCTCTCTGGCCTCAGCTAAATCAGTGCAACAGCTGGCCACCAAGGAATTAATCTTCAGTGCGTTATTAAGAGATTAGATAATGGCTTATTTATCGAGTGAATGAGGTCTTTAAAAGCCAAAGATGAAGAGAGATTGTAGACCACATACAAGGCTGTCCTTCAATCCCTCCTAACACAGCAAGTCTGGCTGACATCAACCCCAGGCCAAGGTAACTACAGAGAAAGAGAAGAGACATTAAAGGAATGAACATACAAAACACAAATATTTTTATTATTTTATTACAATTTGTATTAAAAAAATGATACTATATATGCACATATTATAACATTAATATAAGTCAAACATTTCAGAATTTCATACGAGTATATGAGATATGAGAATTGCACGCTACTGAAAGCAACTGTCATACACCATAAGTGATCCCACATCCAATCCTCATCACCATCTTGCCTTTTAAATGTCAATGAGTACAGACTTTGCTTGGTTGGTCTCTGCTGGAGGGCTTGTTGTGTCAAATCTCCTGCCATGAATAACTAGTAATTCTAGTAAGCTGGAGATGTGTCCCGTGATGGGATTGTAATTGGAGGCTTGTGTGATTATGCTCTAATCAGGAGTGTGAGGCGAGGCGCACACACACTGCCTCATAAACACTTGTGCTATCCACATGAAACACTGAGCTCACATAACCTAGAAATCCCTGACACCCCTGACCAAACACAGGACCCAACGGGTGGCGGTGTCAAACATCGGCCAGAGGTTTCACCCTAGTGCTAGAGGACTGCAAGTCATGTAACCTCACTGGATAAAGCCACAGAGAAAACTGAAGTCTTTAAACGGATAGAGTAATATGGTAATACTGTGTCTGTATTTCCGAGTGTTGAGGATTCTTCAATGAGGTGTAATGAAGACCAGCCTGAGGAATGCATGATATTGTACTATCAGTTATTGGCTCAAATTGAGTGAAAAAAAACTAAAAAATTTAAATCCATTTTTCTTGCTGTACAATTATAATGTTGTGATCCCTAAATTCACCTGCAGGGCTCCAGACTGCGACAATTTTTTTCTGCCGGTGCGAATAAATGTTGTGCTCGGTTGTACTGGCGCGACCACTGCATTGTTCAATTCGTGCTGCCATTTCTGTCACATATGAGAAATATCAAAGCAGACCGTTTATCAACTCAGAACAGCTTTACTCGGGAACCAAAGTTGACGTCGCGACACCGTTACAGCACAGCGCTGCGAGATCCAGTGAGAAGTGTTTGAATTTGCCACAGAATTAATAAAAGGTTGCTGCAAGATCTAGTGAGATGAATTAAATTCTGCACAAAAATCTCTGTTGAAAACAGACAAACGGTGCTGACGCAGAAAACCAGAAGCAGTAACGCTAACTTTAACCATGGCGTTGTGGTAGAAATAGTCAAATGTTATTACATTATTCATTTCAGGGTTTGTACAACCTTTTGAGAGAGAAATTCAAGCAATTTTCAATGACTTACAAGCATTTCACACAACTGTTTACAGCACTTTAAAGCTCCAAAATGATTCAGTTTGAATGTTAGTTTCAGTGGAATTACCAAAATATACTGTGGAGAACAAACACTTGTGTAAAATTTAAAAAATACATCACTTCCAATATACCTGGTAGATGGCAACAGAGGTGAGCACTGTGGCTTATTAGACATCATTTATTTCAGTCAGCTAGTTTTTCTTTATATTTTGAAATTATAAAATAAAAATGGTAAAATCTCTAAGCTAAAATATAAAATCATCAAGAAATCTGATTTTGACAGAGTTTTGCTCTTTTTGTGTGTGTATGAAGTAAGAAAAATCAATTTGTGACTAAATCACACATAATCACTGAAGTTGTTGGTCAAGTTCCATATAAGACTATAGAAGAATAATGGTACATTTAATATATAACTTTTCTACATAAAAATTTGATTTTGCACGTTACTGTTGTTAATAAAATAAATATTGTAAGTTTCCCAACTCAAGCTAGTGCTTTACTGTCAAATCTGTATAAAAAATAAACAAGAAATGAACATGTAATATCATTAGTAACTGCACCTATTATTGCAAAACAATAGTATTTTTTCATATCATATATTTTTCATATCCCTCTGAAATTAAAAGAATACTGCACATTGTAATTTATATTTATTATCAAAGCATTTGTCAGTAATACAGTTAAAATGGGGAAAATATGTGAACGATTGCATTGCAGGCTGATTTAAGGTGTGCCCCTAAATTTTCTGCATGTGCTCCTAAAAATGTTTAGTCAGGGCCTACAGTGCTCCTAGTAAAAATAGTTAGTCTGGAGCCCTGACCTGTAGCATTAAAAGTGATAGATTTTTGTCTTTAACATTTCATTTTTATTTATTTTAACAAAGTAACATAGAATTTTTGTATTGGAAATTTATTCTGGCCATTTTTGACTAGAAATTATTATTTTTCTCTGACTGCTCAGTGAGATCTAAATGTAAACGACTGTAAAACTGGCACTATTTTGTAAATGTTAAATTGTTTTTTAGAAGCAGGGGTGCGCAAAAATCAACAAAAATTATGTCTTGACTCTTGATATTTTGGAGGAATTTTTTTTAGTTAATGATAATTTTAAAATATTTTGTGAAGTGTGTTTTTGTGCTTGTACCTTGGCTGGTTTAGGCCGTCACGGAAAAGAGGACACTAAAACCTCCAGTAGGTGGCGGCAAGTGACTGTCTTATTGAATCATTCATTCAAACGATTCATTCAAAGTGGCTAATTCATTTAGAAATGTCTTTATGAATGAATCATTGAATCATTGACTCAAATGAGTTGTTCAAAAACTGCTACAGCTTTGTTTAGAAATATTTTCCTTGGCGAAAACAGAAAAAAAAAAACAGGCAATATAGTCTCTAAAATGTAAGACCCACTTTACAAATATCCACTCACTTTACCTGTATGAGTAGAGAGCGTGACTGATGTTGAACATCTGAAACGATGTCACGTAATCAATGGGTAAGGTCTGGATGGTTTTCTGCACAGGAACACAACACAAACAAGCAAATATTGATGCATTAGAAGGCTTCTTAAAGGGATAGTTCACCCAAAAATGAAAATTCTGTCATTAATTACTCACCCTAATGTTGTTCCAAACCCGTAAGACCTTCGTTCATCTGAACACAAATTAAGATATTTTTGATGAATTCCGAGAGCTCTCTGACCCTCCATAGACAGCAAGGATCCTATCTGTGTCAAGGTCAGAAGGGTTACCATAGAACTTCGACAAAATAGTCCATGTGACATCAATGGTTCAACCGTAATTTTATGAAGCTACGAGAATACTTTTTGTGCACAAAAAACTCCCTTTTGGAGTGTACACGACGAATCTTTTGTGTGGGGTGCGCTGACGCAGAACCTGTTTACGTGCATTTGGGAGAAATAAAGTCGTAATTTTTGGGGGGGGTTTTGCACAAAAAAAGTATTCTCGTAGCCTAATAAATTTACGGTTGAACCACTGATGTCTCATGGACCATTTTGTCGACGTTCTTGGTACCTTTCTGGACCTTAAACGCGGTAGGACCCTTGCTGTCTATGGAGGCTCAGAGAGCTCTTGGATTTCATAAAAAATATCTTAATTTGTGTTCCAAAGATAAACGAAGGTTTTACAGGTTTGGAACGACATGAGGGTGAGTAATTAATGATAGAATTTTCATGTTTGTGTGAACTAACCCTTTAAGTGGGAATTTGGTAGAATGACAAATATTAAGTGTATTCATTTATCTGACGCTTTTATCCAAAGCGACTTACAATTGAGGAATACAACAAGTGATTCGTCATAAAGAGGAAAATAAACAAAGGAAGTGCTTGTAATTCAGACATTGTTCAGATTAGTAAAAGCTAGGAGGGATTACAGAATGAGAAAGCAAAGGTTTTTTTACTCTTCTAGTGTGTATTAATCTCATCATCGCCTGCTTCTGCAAGTTTCTTGTCCAGTATACTTATTTAATACAACATTAGTCAGCAATTGCCTACTGTGGCAGTTTTAAGTACATACTATTTATTTAACACAATATCTGTCGGCAACTATAACTAAACTGCAATCTGCAGGGCAATTCTCATCTGAGCTCATGTTTGGAACTAAAGCTCTCAGAGAAACTGTGTAATGACATGATAAATTGGTCCTCAATCCCCATGTACAAGACCTGACCTAGTTCAAGACCAAGAATCTCTCTAACTCTCTCAGCCCAATGTACAACAAACTGTATTTACCAGGCCTATCGGATTAGCAGGACATTTGCGGATTAATGCATAGGATGGGAGACCATCATGGTAGTTTGTTAGGAGTGTCAAGTACATGCATGTACATGGCTTACTTCATCCTGTAGAGCAAAGGTGATCTGGGTCGAGCCCCCTCCTAAATCCAGCATGCCTACTGTAGGAGTCTCAGTACCATGAAGAACACCTGTGAGAGGTAGAAAGACTTTTTTAAAGCACTTTAAAGGAGACATATTATGCCCCTTTTTACAATATGTAATATAAGTCCTTTGTGTCCCCAGAATTTGTATGTGAAGTTTCAGCTCAAAATACTCCACAGATCATTTATTATATCATTTTGAAAATGCCTATTTTGAGTGGAAGCAGAAACATGCTGTTTTTCGGGCTGGTCTCTTTAAATGCAAATAAGCTGCTGCTCCCCGCCCCCTTTTCCAGAATAGAGCTGTGCCATTACAGCTCGTACCTGCTAAAAAACATGTTTTGGTTCTGATTATCATGTTTATCGTGCTGAAATCATGCATTTTAAACCATATGAGTTTAAACTTGATATACGGTTTTCTGAGTGCACACATCCGAAGCACACGGACAGAAAGCGGCTGTCACAGCACGTGAGTACTAAACTAAGTTCTCATTCACACACAAGTTTACATTAAAAACACATGAGTTACAAAAACAGTCAGTTATGTCTGAGAAGGTAAACAGCTGGGAAATAAATCGCTTGTTTATTTTAGATCTGTGTGGCAGCAGCAATGTACAGTAAAGAAATCAATAAATCCACTGCTCTGTTGTCTGCTCTGAGGCTGGGACTTAGGCCCCATCCACACGGAGATGCGTTTAGCTATATACGCATAAATTTTGTGTTTCGTTTCGTCCAGACGGATCCGGCGTTTTGGGAGAGTGAAAGCGATATTTTTTGAAACCGGGTCCCAGAGTGGATAAATCTGAAAACGCCACCCTTGCGTGTCGTGTGTGGACAGCGAATCCGTTTATTTTCTGAAACGATGACGTCATCAGCCCACGTCTCGCCCCTAGTCAGACACCGCTGCGTCACGTAACAGCAACAAAAACATGAACAAACACTGAACAATTGTCTTTTTATTAACTAACATTAACACAGATTAATAAATGTATTGTTCCATGTTCATTTGTATACCGCGCGCAAGGTTTATGCACATAGTCCAAGTCTTCTTCTCCATTTTTAGTGTATCTCTGTGGCAGAAGTACAGTGCCACATGCTGGTCTGGCATGCATACTACATCGGACGCAGGAAAAAACGCGTGGAAAACGCTAGGCGTGCCGCTTTCTACTTTTTTCCAAAGCGTTCGGGCCCTTGCGCTCCAGAGGCATCTGCCGTTGCTAAGCAACCATGAAGACGCGGAAGCTTCAGCAAAGGATAAATGGATTTGCAGCACTAAAAATCGCTTGCAGTAGCTTTACTACTAAACGTATTTAAAAAATGGCTATACCTGTACAGCTATGATCAGCTGTTCCTCCATCTTTGCTAAGCTTTCAATGTTGTTACAGAAAGTGTGAAGGTGATTGGTTGGTTCTTGTCACATGACCTGCGGTGCGCTTGCGGCATTCTGAAAAGTTGGAAATAAAAGGACGCGCCTGGAAAAAATGAGCGCGTCGCACCGCGTCGCTTCCATTACGAGTGTGCCTGCCGCGCGTCTACATTTGAAATAACGAACTTGAGCATGCAAAAGACGCGATATGTGAATGGCCCCAAAGACAGAAAACAGTTAGCATGTTTTGCTCAAACTCGCCATGGCATTAGAACTAATACACCGTTGTCACTTGCTAAATCAAAATGATGGCGCCGTGGGTGGAAATTTACAGATTAAGGGGCGGTAATATTATAATGAGATCCCTTTGCCACGTCACCAAGGGAGCGAAATCAGACGCAATCGTTTTTTCAGACGCTTGCAGAAAAAGGCTTACCAAAAAAGTTACTGGGTTAATCTTTTTCACATTTCCTTGGTTGGTAGATGCACCGGGGACCTGATTATAGCACTTAAAACCTGGAAAAGTCTGTCATTTTCATGATATGTTCATCTTAACTAACTAATACTAAGATCAAAACCAAACAGTTTCAAGTTTTTTTGTTTTCAAGTAACAGTAAAGAAACAAAACAAAAATGGCATGCGGGCAGGGAAATAAATTTGTGTCCAGATTAATCTGTCATTGTTTTGTTGCTGATGTCATGAAATATAACGTGACTACTAATATTTGCTTACCTAATAAAAAGTTGATGGTAATCCACGCTGACATGCCTGTGTAAATACAAATGGGCATTAATTTTTAGTACAATAATTCTGCATACCACCATTGAGTCACATCATTGAGAACTTTTTAGATAAAAGATTTTAATGTAACCGTACATTTCTGCCATATGGACATCAACTTGAGATAGTCACCACTGACAAGCTATTACTAAATATAATGTAGAAACTTAAATTTTCTGTAACGCTGCTTAGCAAAGATTTGCATTGTGAAAAGCGCTATACAAATAAACTTGAATTGAATTACTATAAAAAAAAAAAATACTAGCTTCATGGTACAAAATGTTATCCAAGCCCAAAAAGAACATCTACTGAAGCTAAGCTGCAAAAAAAAATTTTTTATTTTTTTATCTTGTTTTGAACTTTTGATGTCGGTGAAATGTCCCAACCTCAGAAACTAGCAGCAGACATTTTTTATTTAACAAGTTTCTTCAACATTTCAGTCTGCACACATCTTTCTGAATCTTTGAGACTCCGCTTTGCAAAGAGGTTGTCATTTAAGGATGGGGACAATTTTCATAAATATCCTGAAGGCACAGCAGCTTAAAAAACAGACTTTAATTTTAAGGACCAGAAACCAACTTTATGACCAACATTATCAGTGTGCCTTTAGGTATAAAAAACAAAGAAAAAGATCATCATATGAGACCTTTAAAGTATAACAACTCAAAGCTACACTACCATTCCAAATTTGGGAAGGTAAGATTTTTTTAAATGTTTTTGAAAGAGTCTCTTATGCTCACCTAGGGTGCAATTTATTTCAAAACACTATAAAATTGCTGTGATGAGCAGCCATTTTACTCCAGTCTTTCGATCCTTCAGAAATCATGCTGATTTGCTGCTAAAGAATAATTTCTTATTATTAGTAATGTTGAAAACAGTTGTGCTGCCAAATATTTTAGTGGAAACCATGATACACATTTTTCAGGTATTCTTTGATGAATAAAAGCATTTATTTGAAATAGAAACCTTTCATAGCATTATGTCTTCGCTGTCACTTTTGATTAACACAATGCATTCTCAATTAATAAAAATCGGTCCAAAATGTTTGAACCGTAGTGTACAACATATGCTGGTGAATTTAAAGAGTTTAGCATTAACATAAAGTCAAGGTCCAGCCAAATCGCAAAGACTCTCTAAGTGAGTGCATCATCGGATCTTTATACTAAAACTCAATGTTTGTTTTGAATGTAGGTTGCATCTTAACAAAGTAAGGGGCTTTAGCCCACAGAAATAACCAAACTCACTTAGTGTCTATAAACTCCATCCCTGCCGTCTCCCTCACATATACCACTTACGCACAGCATTAACAATAAGTCTGTATGATTTGCTGTGATGGACTAATCTGGTTGGGTAAGCTTGTGCGTTCAGGAGAGTTCAGACTCGCACTGATAATGAGACTCAGATTATCCGGTTATGGAACTGCAGAGTTTAAGCATTAATTTTACAACAAAATCTCAAATATCCTATTAAGCAAAAATAACTTGTATATCAACAAAAAAGTAGTATCAACTTGGCTTTTGCTAAACACTAGAATTTACTGCATAGCAAATTAATGGGTGCTAATCTGTTTGCAGAGATTACAGTGCACACGGGACATTATTCCCTGGGCTTATTATTACTTGTATGAACTATTTTAAAGGATTGGATTAAAGTTCCATATACGCATTATCTATCGTTAATATACACACAGCTCAAGCTATTACTGAAGAAAATTTCAATTTACAACTTATATCTTTCTGACCAGAGGCTTTTGACGAGCTAGAGATGTACAGTAACATCTGCTGGTTTCACATTCATGGCAGACAGACTTCTGCATGGATCACAGCACAGGAAAACACTGCAACATTACAATCATCTACTTGAATAGAAACCCTAAAGTATCCCTACTTTTCATTTTTCATTTTTTAGGAATTTTACCATCTTTAGTAACAATGGTATTTTGGTGGGAAATATATTTACCGCAGTGTTATTACAGTATTATTCATATTAAAGTATTTAATAACATTCTGAATTAGCTTTTATTTTCATATTTTCAGTTTTCAATTTGAGTTTATTTTAAGTTTTAGTTATTTTGTTATGTACTTTTGTCTTTTTTTTGGCCGATATATTAATATTACAAACATATATTATTAAGGTTGTTTAGTCTTTATTTTCAAATTAGACTTAAAATGAAAGTGTTATTATTATTCAGAAAAATATTTGAATATTAATTATTCAAATAATCTGACTGTCAAAATACAGTAAATCAAAAGCACTGTTGTTAAATTCATTACATTCTAAAAAGTCACCATGGAAGTCTGTAACCTACAGCAGATACGGTAGGTTACACAATGCTTAAAAGTTGCATTACAATCTATTACAATTTCAAAATAAGTACTCTTTTTATTACGAACCTGACATTATTAACTTACAGTATGGCAAAGAAGTAATTGTCACAGTACCTTCATCTGTGCCATCCATGATTGACACACTGTCTGGTCTATACAGGAACAAGGATTCGCTAAACACCTCCCTCACCTGCAGCAAAGAGATTTTAGATTTAACATGGCATGACATGTTACAGATACTGAAAACTGTGACATAATTAGGAAATACTAAGACAGGCTAAACAAGAAATGCCTGAAGACATAGCTCTCATCTCCATAACTTTTAACACACTTCTATAATCCTTACTGAATTAAAAAAAAATTAAACAATAGATTTTACTCCACCCTTGACAAATTACTGTTGCTTTGGAACTGTGCATCACAGCATTTCTAATGTTACGGTGTCATTTAACACCTCCCAAAATTGTGTTGTAGTATTTGTAGTATTAAAACTATATAGTGAATGTTCACTTGGCGACTGATGGTTCTCTGACCTTGTCCAGCAGGATTGTGGCCTTCTCACCAGGCAGCAGTCTGAGCCCTGCCGTGGCTCTGAGCATGAGCGGGGAAGAACTCCATAATGTCTCAGGAACAGTGTCTTTAGCAACATTTAACAGTTCTAACAGTCCTTCCTTACTCTGTAAAACAACATTACTGTAATCATTAAACTGCAGACAAAAAAAAGATACTATCACAACCCTGAGGCATTTGTGATGGGTTTACAATTATAAAACTTGAACACATTTTACTGGTTACCTTTTCTGGGTCATCAGCATATGCAGACAGTCCAGGTTTTATAGCTCTAAATGTCTCATGGGCTAATTTAGGAGCTTCTGTTAACACACAAAGAGTTTAAAAACAAACTTTTGACACTTTTGTAGTGTATATATAAAAAGATATTCATAAATGTACTGTATATGTGTAACATTAACTGCAGTAGTAGGGTTCCACATGGCTTGTTATCATATCAACCTTTGCATAATAAAGAACATAAACAAATGTTTCAGCCTCTGATAAAAATCCAACCATACTCTCCAATGTGACCTTTGACCCATGAGGCTTAGCTAGGATGTGAACAGGCATGAGTGTGCATGAGAGAGTGTGCCTAATAGCATAGACTACTTGCTGTCCATTATAATATGACAATCATAGGTTTAACAATAAAGGCTAAAGCAGCACTTAACTGATTTAGCTCTGAATTGGGATGCGATAACTAAGCCATTAGACGATCAATGCTGTGCTAGGCAGTAAACCTAATATCTGTGGATAATGCCCACACAGTCAACATATACATGGTTTTTTACTATAGTAACACTATGGTATTCGGCAGTCAGGTAACTTAATAAATAATTAGATGAGTAAGCATTATGGTATTTCTATGACAGCCACAACAGTCGAAATACATTTTGGCTACTAGTTTTCAAATACTACAGTTTGTTTTGTATAAATAGTTAAATTGATCTAACCAGCCAATACAAAAATTAACCACCATAACCATAATTTCCTCCAAAATACCTTAGCTATATTTATTGATACTACTATAAAATCATCATCAGTTAATTTTTTCAATGAATTTTACTATTTACCAATGACTTTAGTAACTATGTATTTTGGTGGGAAATATATTTTGTGCTATTCTATTATTATTTATAAACTATTATAGTATTTTTTGTGCCTTTGCTCTTTTTTTTACATTTCAATTTAGCTTTATTTTTATTTCAGTTTTAGTAATTTTACTTTTTTTATCTAAAATTTACATTTTATTTTAATTCAGCTTTGTATCAATTAACAAAAAAAATTTGTTTAAGTTTTAGTTAATAATAACACTGGTAACTTTAAATATGGATAACAACAAACTAGCAAGCAGACTACACTTTCAGAAGAAAATTCTGTAGTAATTGTTATGAAAAAGCTTTTGTTATGTGGAACAGGCTGAAAATTTGGCAGTGTTTCTCTAAGTGGACTGAAATGGACAAGTGGACTCAAATACCTCTTACATTTTAACATACCATTTGGCTCAATCTGAAATTTGAAGATGTGAATCCGGGTTCCAGTGCTTCCAGCATCAAACATAATACCATACTGGAAATTTTCACTGACCACCTGAGCTGAGGTCGACTGTTTATGGGTGTCCACCCTATGCTGGGGCAGCTGGTCAGATACTGGTGGTTTGGAGTCATCATAATAGTGTTTGACGTAGGTGAGGTAGACCACCAGGCAGCCCACAAACATAAAGACGAAAGCTAGCTTTGGGAACCTCATAATGGCAGCCAGATTTACATGATGTGGAGTCAATTTCCAAATGCAGCAGGCTTCTCAGCTCTCTCCACTACCTCCAGAACCAAAAAAACAATGAGTTTTTATTTGCTATAAGACAAACAAGTATGAAATATCACTCACCCAGCTGACTCACAACTAACAAACAATTACATGTGGACATATTTACATACCGGTTATAACTCAATTCATGAAAAATTCAAATATAACAAATATAACTTATATTCTGCCACAACTATGATATGTCATCTTCATCACACAAATTATAAATAATTGTTTTGGGATATGTAGAAAGTTTCATTATTTTTAAACCGTTCCTACTAGTACCTAGCAACACCTGAAAAACAAACAGCTGCTCTATTAAATGTAAATTATGCGTTATATGAAAAATACGGTTAATTTGTCAGGACTGATTTTCTGACTGTGACGAGAGTTCAATAGATAGAGTTATGTAAGTTATACATATAAGCGAATTCTTGATTTGCCGATATTTATAATGAATATTTGACACATTAATTTAGTATCCGTCTATGTTTACCCAGGTTATTGGGCGATATAGGCACACACACTGTACAAGAAAATACCAGATATGGTGGGCATATTAATCCAAAATAACAACTTTATACTTTACTTTTACTTTATTAAAATTAAATGTTGTCTAATTTCTCAAGAATAGTGTGAGTGGATATCAATCTTAGTATTATGAGTCAACAATTTAGTAAATATATTTAAGACCATTGTACCTAGCTCTCTCTAGCAAGATCATACTCCTCCGAGTGCAAGTCGTGTTTTCGGTGTCGATGAATACCCATGATGAGATTTTGATATTTCTTTTGAAAGATTATTAAAACTCTTCTTGTCTCGTTTTGATTACGTCAGTAACGTCCAGCGTGGAGATGACGTGGCGGGAATACACGCTACACAGGCGCGCCCTCACACACCCGGCCCGCAGTGTGACTGGCAGCAGTGTCATATGAGCGATATGTGTTTGAAAAGACAATACAAATTACTCTTGTATAATTTTGTTACGTTCAACTATTTTCGGTAGACAGACTCATAATTGTAGTTTATGATTAAATCGGCTTAAATGCTTTTGTTAGTTTGCTGTTTTGTAGCTAGGCTAATGAAGAAACGCCCAAAACTAACATGATTAATGCTATTAATACATTTTTGAAGTTTAGATTGTAAAATAATTCGTTCACTGATACTTTTCCCCTTTATTATTCCCATTTGAGTCCCTTCTTGGTTGAGAAAAGTAATTCACTAAAATTAAATCCCAAGGAAAGTAGCCTAATTGGCTCTGAATTGCAGTATCCCAAAAAATTCCACTCACATATAATTGTTTTGCTTAGAATTTGAATCCTCTGATTATTTGAGCAGATTTCATCTGAATCGAGTTAAGACGTGGCCCATAAAAGCATTTGGTCACTTGAGCCACAACATTTATGAATTTCACTGCATTAGAAAACAAAATATAAAAGCAGTGGAATTAGTCTGAATATGTTTGTCTTAGTTTTGAGCAGTACACCTATTGTTTTAATGATTTACAACCCCACAATCTTCTATTTATGAAATGTTTAAAAAAAATGTGCTTGTTATAGCAACAGGTTCTGCACAAATGCTTTAAAGTTGCCATTTTCAAGCCCCATTTCCATTATTTAATGCTTCCCTCTTAACCTCCTGAGACCCAGAGAGCCAATTATACTTTCATTGTGCTGTTTTCAATATGGCACCAGCTGGTCTCTCCACCATGAGTTTTGTTAAAGTTTACCAGGCTGTGGCAGCTACATGACCTGTGGCGCATCTCCATTCATTACCTTAATTAACCATCATTAGGCCTGCTATATGGGCCAATCTGTGGTTCCCTCCTACACTTTCTCATGCAACATGATGTGACGCCCCCATCTGAGCACGAATTTCAGCCAATGAGTGACCCATAATGAGGGGGATGGAGATGGTTTTGATGATATTCATTTGACGCTTCCTATTGAGTGTGTCTGCAAGCTTGAAAGGACCATATGCTCTCATTTTACGTGCATGTATGTGTGTGAGCGCATCTATCTAGGACACAAGGTCCTACAGGGGTGAGGGGCAATGGCCCGCCTAATATAAGACCGTTCTCACTTATCAAAAATCAGTGTGGGAAGACTGCTTTGAGGGGGAAGGGGACGATGGCCATCCCTCCAAACTGTTGCACTCTGACCACCCCCCTCAAAGAGCGATGCATACATGACTTCCCCCATTATATCTTATGCATTACAGACGTACCTCAACAGTTGCAGCAGAAAGCACAACGCCTCCTCCTTGCCCCCCTCAGCACTGAATAAATGACCTGATCGCTGTCTTTTTACTCACCAATAATGGGCTGAGTGGCAGTTTGCATATTGCATGTGGATTCTAAAGAGAGAGAAAAAAAGGGACGGAAGATCAATAAACAGTGGTGCAAGTATTAGTGATAAAAGGTGTTTTCACAAAACTTCTGCTGTTCATTTTCTTGTGAACAGCAGTTCTCCACCACATTGAACAGAGAACAGATGTACATGTTCTCCACCACAAGTCTTTTCGGGAAATTTCTCTTCCAATAACTGTGTTTGTTTGAACTCTTCCATAAATTGTACATTTAACACGTAAGGTCACATCTATTACAGTATTACATATATAAGGAAAATTACCATTAACCAATGGATAGGTTTTTACAGCATTTTTTATAATCTTTCACAATTAAAAGGATTTTTTTTTTTTTACAGTGCATTGTAAGCTCTTAATAGCTTTTAGCAATTTAATGTTTAATGGTCCCTTAATCTCCCCTTCACATTTTAACAATGATGATTAAACCATTAGTTATGTGGTCTGCATAACCATTTAAAGCAAATTCATAGCAATTACATCACATTATTAAGAGCCACGCTCTATGCAGGGTTCCACAAATCTAGCCCTGGAGGGCCAATGCGCTGCAGAGTTTAGCTCCAACCCTGATCAAACTCACCTACCTGTGATTTTCTAATGATCCTGAAGACATTGATTAGCTTGCTCAGGTGTGTTTGATTAGGTTAGAGCTAAACTCTGCAGGAAAGTGGATCTTGTGGGCCAGATTTGAGGATCCCTGCTCTATAGTAAGACCACTAATCCAGTCACTTGGACTCAGCTGATGTAAAATGGGTGGAAATACACAGACAATCACTGATATATCCCAAACACCCTGCCCTATTAACCTGCCTTGTATTTTTTAAAACAAGTGGCAATCTAAATTTGTTAAATACATTTAAATTATATTTGAATTGATTTCCTTATATGTGCATGTTGCATATTTAAATAGCACATTTGAATATTTATCCTATGCAAACTTATTTTTCTCTTAATTCAGTGGCATTCAAAACACGTACATAAATCTGCTATTTACACACAAGTCTTTTAAATGGATTTCTTTATTACAGACTGTTCTGTTTTGTAATATCATAGATTACTTTTTTCAGGTCTAATGTAAACACAAAAAATATGAAATCTAAGATCTTCCTAGAATGAAACAATAATTTAATCTTGCTCTGTTAATCTGAAAATACAAGACCCCAGAGCATGCAAAATAACATTAGATCTACTGTAACATTATTAGTTATTGTTCCTTATTATCAGAGTGTATTTTTTTCAAGCACCATTGCAGGAAATTCCCTGAAAATCCTATTGAACACACATTTTAATTTCATTTTTGTAGTTTAATCGTGTAGAAGGCAGCGTAAATAATCCAATGGGATTAGGTCATGTTTTTTTTTTTTGTCTTTTCAAATACTTTCATTTTGGGCTCTTAAGAAACCATCTATCACTGTTGTAACAGAATGAGCAGAGACTATTGACGCAAAAGGAATTACACCCAAACTGTACCACCACATACTGAACAGAAACAAACCTCCTTGTATGGTCACATTTAATCATACTGTATATATGCCCTGCGTGGACTACATATATACAATAATTTGAGGATAAATTGAAGACATTTCTCGCTGTCCAGATGTTCTTGTAATCCAACTGAAGATTTAAGAGATGTAATAGGAGTCATCGATTAACAATTATTCTAATATACTTATTGTGAATAAAATCCTGCTCTAAATCCTTCCTAATAATCCTCTTTATACAGCATCACGTGTATACATGTATGTGAAAGAGTGTATGTAAAGAGAGCGAGGGGGGGGGGGTGTCACAGCCTGTCTTTCCGTATTTTCTGATTAAGGCAAAGTATTATAGATGTTTTTAAACATGCTGAGAGATTTTTAACTACCCATTCTGAAAGCAAGGCTTTAACCACCATTACTTGCATAAAAAGGTTGATGTAACCTTATATGAGATCATTCGGGCTCCTTTAATTATTAATTATAAACTAAGAGTCAAATAAGACTTGCAACATTAAAAAATTATCTTCATTGCAACAAAATATCTCACAGAATAATAAGGTGAACTAGTTAATTAATAGTTCATGACTATCAAAAACCCCACATTTATCCAATCTTACTTTTCGTACGCTTCAGCTTGAAAAAAAAATCTTAAAAGCTTCATAAAGATGCATTCACTTCTGAAAGAGTTCCTGAAAGTTGCATGTTGGTAAAACTTCAGAAAAGTAAACAAAAAAACTATCAAAGAATTATTTTTGAAATGTACCATGATATGGTTTTTGAGAAAAAAAGATCCATTTGTCCTCAGTGAAGGTAACAGCCCTGAGATTTCCCATGATGCTCTGCTGCACGTTAAAACCTCATCCAGAGTCTCATTTGTTATGGATGGCATTAGCCTGTTCAAATCCAATTCTCATCCACCAACATACTACCTTTTATAGACAGAATATAAAAGGATAAAGGAGCTAATGCCTTTTTTGATTCATTATATAATGTTTTTCTGAGAGCAGACAAGGGAAATTATAATAATAATAATGGAATAATTTAAATAAATTTACTTTAGTTAATGTGCTCTGCGTGGGCTGGCTAATCTGAAGGAAATGTTCCGTAAATCACAAAAACAGGGAGAATCCCAACTAAAAGCAAATCCTCTCTGACTCTCTCACCATCACTTTAGTTAGGGTTAGACTAGAGCAGAAATAAATAAATAAGTCAAATAAAATAATGCACTTTATCTGTCCTATACTACCAAAAAGCCTAAACACAGAGATGTGCGTGAAGATTAGCATGTGATAATGCTGAGGAAACCCACATGAAGAATAGACTTAATAAAGTCACCTCTAACCTCTGCACATTATGTGCAATAGATCTTATAATGCAGCTCACACTAACCAACCAATAACTAGGATCAAACAATAACAGTATTCTTATGTATTTGCAATTGAGTTACAGTTTCATTTATGATTAAATATGAATTTGATAAATTGCAATAAATCAGAAATTCATTTATCATGGGTTTTCCATAATGAATCAATATTTTACACACCCAGTTTGTTAAACCCTTCTGCCATTAAAACTTATGGTAATATCCCTCATTTCTTTTGAGTCAGCATGTATAAACTGCACATACTGTAGGCACTTTAATTGCAATTCTAATTTTTGGATTTTCATTCTAAAAATACGTAGAAATAAATGGAGCTGCTAAAATATCATGGTCTTTTAGCAGTGCATCAGCGCATAACACTCATTTCAGGGACAATCTGGTATTTATAAAACAGATTCAATGGACTGTCCACTTTAACATATCTGCCTTACAACAAGAAAGAAAAGAATGTTTTGGTATTAGCAAGAGATTTGATGGTATGTCCACACTTTAACGTCTCCTTTACCTACCAATTTCATGCTTTACAACAAGAAAAAACAATGCTTTGGTATTAGCTGTTCTTTGTTCTAAAATGAAAGGACGGTCAGTGATAAAGAGGATGATTACTGTCACTGTGTAAAATCCCCTTCGCATGCATCAGGAAGCCAGCTGGCAGAGCAAAGATCAGCACTAAAGCAGCAATCATATGATCTCAATTTTAATCAGAAGTATAACAAAAACATATTTCTGCTTTATCATTGTAAAGAGCCCTTAACATAAGCTTGTCACTGTGTTATAGTGTTTATTCAATATTAAAAAGCGACAGGAGAGGAGCTTTTACTAGAAAAGCTGTTCCAATCATGTTTTGAGAGAAATAGCATTCAGAGCTTGTTAAAGACATTGTACAGTTTAGCTGACATTTACAGCAGTGGAACTTTTTTTTTTGTTGCTAATTTTCCCCAAATCTTTTGAAATAAATTTAACTGCCATTCAAAGTCAGTAAATTATAAATTATATCAAACAGCTCAAGTAGTACTCAAGCCCTAAATCTTACAGCCCTCTCCCAAAGTCTTCATTCTTTTGTTCAGCTGGCTTTGCCACCCTGTTGACGGAGCTCCGAACAGGAACTGTTTAATATCCGGATAACCTGGTCATTTCATTGTTTTGTCCTAACAGGGCATTATTACAGTAATGAGAGCGAAATCAAATCACTTAATGCGTTATGTAGTGGGACAGGCTCTCAGCAAGCCTGCCAAATCACTCTTCACATTTGCTTTTAATTTAAGCAATCCAGTAGAAGACTCATTAGTGGGTGAGAAGATTAACTCATAGAGATGTCTGCCTCCTGATGTCTTCCCTTTGACAATTTAATCCGTGTTAACTTGGATTTCTGGCCTGCAATGAGATAAGCCATAAAACTAAGTGATATTCCATCAATAAGATACTCTTTATCATTGTCATGAAATTATATTTAAATATTGCTGACATTTCTAATGAGTGCCGCCGTGATAGAATCTGCTGAAGTACAGGCCTTTAGTCTATCAAATGATAGTGCTTGTTATATGTTTAACTGTACAAAAATATCTAAAATGATTTCCATGGTGACTTCAGATTCAAGCATTCTTTTGAACAAAATGGATATACATTATAGATCACTGGTGCATTCTTTTACTTTAAATTATTAGAGCAAGATACAAGCACACATTTCAAGAAAAATGTTTCACAAAAGTAAGTTATTATCAATGCATAGATATTAATACAATGCAATACTTTATGGTACTATTGTAGCCTTCAAAAGTTTGGGGTCTGTAAGATTTTTTTTTTCATGTTTCTGAAAGAAGTCTCTTATGTTCACCAAAATAAAACTACGGCGAAATATTATTACAATTTAAAATAACCATTCTATTTAAATATACCTTAAAATCTAATTTAAACATTTAAAATGTGATGGCCAATCTTTCAGCAGTCCGAAGTCTTCAGAAATCTTATTTATATGCTGATTTGGTCCTCAAGAAACATTTGTTATTATCAATTTTGAAAACAGTTGTGCCGCTTAATATTTTTGTGGAAACTGTGAAACATTTTTCTCATTATTCTTTGATGAACAGAAAGTTTGATTAATAAAAAACAGCATTTTTTTAGTTACAATGTTACTTTCACTTAGGATCAATTTAATTTTTAAAAAACTTAGCTGCAGTATGCCATAAAAATCACTATACCCAGTGTGAGTATTTCAGTTTCTCCTGTTTTGAAGCCATATCTTTCACGGCCCATGTTATATTAGCACAATTATAACCACAACAGAATGTCCTTCAAGAAAAAAAAAATCATAAATTGCCTGATCACCATCTCTCTATGCTGGCAGCTGCAGAGGACGCCGGCTGCCTGTCATCGAGCATATGTGCAAAATTAGCCACAGAGTGCCTGTCTTGCCCCAGGGAGGGAGACAGACGGGTCTCTACCGCTGCCATATCTGCATGCCCCACTGCATCCTCATGCCAACCCTGCAGACCGCACTATAGACATGCGTCTTCACCAGTGCCACAACTAGTGCTGCCTCCCTGGAAACATGAGGAGGAACCAGATTTATTCTCCAAACAGTCTTCTGATTCTTCTTTACTTAATATTTTGAGCTGTGGAAAAATGGCGCGTCGACACCCGATTGATTCTAAAGGTTTTGCCCGTAGCCTATTTTTCGCGTTTAACGCGATTAACAAGTTTTACAATAACTTAATTTTATTCTGCGTCATGTAAACGCTGGTTGGCGGAACTCTATCGATGTTTTTGGGTTCATAAAGTCCATTGTAGTGAGTGACATATAAACATAACGCACCATATATAAACAACAGCGATTTCGGTCAGTGATTGCGTTACGGATGAAGGACATCTTAACGGTAATAAAATACTTTTCAGTTTTTAAGAGACGAATAAAATTCTCCACAGAAGCACCCCAATTTTTTTTTTTGTTATTCGATTAAACTCTAGAACTTGTGATTAAAGTGATTAAATTTTTAATTACGACATATTTGTGTACATCTGTATATGTAGGCTATATATATATATATATATATTGCTTAATCATATATTTAGCCTACATATATAATCAGATTTTAGTTTTTAATTTTCAATAATCATTTCCAATGATTAAGACTATAGAACAATGTTTACTAATTGTCATGTTTTCTCCCAGTTTAATAAATCATTATTTTCTGCAGAGTTCATTTGACCTTCATTTTGCTATAATTTAACCTTTGTTTATACACAAGTTTAACCCTTTATTATACAAATTAGTTACAAAATACAAACAAACAAACAAATAAATAAATACGTGTAGTTTGAAGTGTAAAGGTAAGACTAAAGAGTGTTTAAGTTTCACTTAAAGTTGTGTTTGTTTAGCACATACTGAACTTTTGATCTCAAATGAGAGGACAGGATAATTCATTTGTCATCTGTGAATCAATGTTTGCATTTTTTAAAACCGATTTTCTTCTTATTTTCCTTTTCCTCCTTTTTTTCAATCTGTTCTTAGCCTCATTTGGCCTAATCCTGCTGCCGCAGAGGGTGGGGTGGCTGCGGCGGGTGAGTGGATGGTGGTTGGTGGTAAAGCAGGGTGAGAGGGACTCAAAGGACCATGAGGACAGGCACTCTCCCTTGCTTATGGTGGATTATGGGTAATGGCACTTAGCTGAGAAAATGAGCTGAATGTATAGTATGACCTCATACATATGGGTTGTGGTTGGTTTAAATGCAAGAATTCACTTGCAACACACCTATATGCCGTATTTACTATTCAGATATTTTTTATTTTAAAACTGTCATCACTCCAAGCCTCTTCGTTTTATATTCATTGTTAATTTCCATATAATATATCCATTGTTTTTCATATATTTGTTCTTAATAGGCACCTTAAGTGAATTTTGAGGCTCTTAATCCAATGGCAATAGTAGTTATCTTGTCATTCTTGAAGAAAATATGTTTTTATATTTTTTTTAATATAGTCTTTAGGGCTTACAGTATGAGGATGAGGCGGATGGGATGGCCTTGGGGAAATGGAAGCCTGTGCACTCATGGAGCTCCACTTTTGCATCCCTGTGACAGATTGGAGCCAGATTGGGAGATGTTCTGACAAGGGCTAGGAACTTGCAAGGCTGTCCCACTCCTCAAGGTTAGTTATTGAATGTTACACATGACATCTGCCACTCAGCACCAAATGCCACAGGGTTTAGGGCACTTCATCAAGCGCCATGTTTCCCTAATTAATGGAGTTAATGTGTATTTTCTTTTAATTCCATAAGATTTCTTGTATCTTGCAACCCTCAGACAGGTGATTTTATATAATTATTTAGAAAATATATTATCTCTTTATATAAATATAAATGTGAAAATATATTTCTTAACCCCTCCACATGAGAATTAAATACTTACATTGTGACCTAACAGTTAAAGACAGTTTTCTTTCTGTCATTAACGTGGTGGATGTTGAATTATAATGTTGAACTATAATCATCGTTGTGAGAAAAGATACTTAGAAATATAGTTGGTAATCCATGTGCAAGATTGTTCTTTCCTTTCCCCTCCACCCAGATATGAACCATATGCCTCATAACATATGTGATTATTTTTAAGATGGACATAATAAAGGACAATAGTCTCTCCACTTTTAATAATCCCTTCGTCCGATTTAATATCGCAACTATTATTCAAATCAAAGGCAGATTTTGTTTTCATTGTTCTTTTATAATACTCTTATGATTTCTCCCTATCACTTTCAGAAAAGTCCTCTGCCAGTTAAAGCTAAACCCCTCCTCTCCTTCCATTGAGGACAGGGGGTGCGTTAGGTCGAATTAATTTCAGCATTTCCAAATTTCTAATATGGCGAAAGTGTACACGTGTTATTTCAATCTACATCTGTTTCTACATCTTTAGTTCATCTAATCTTGTGTTGCAAAATTTAAAGCCATAGCAAAAGTCTGTTCGCTTCCAGTTTGTGCCTCTAAAATATGAGGTTACTGTGACCCATGAGAAGCGAACAGGATTATTTCATTTGAAAAATGCAGCTGGCACCACTAAGGTCATGGGTTTGATTTCCAGGAAACATAAACTGGTAAAATATGTATAACTTTGCATAAAGACACTGTTCAGAGGTTTGAGTTCCATATGGTTTTAAGTTTTTGAACAAAGAAATGCAAAGAAATGGATTTGATCAAAAAATATAGTAAAACAAAAATATTGTGAAATAGCATTTCAATGTAAAATAATTGTTTTCTGTTTGAATAATTTATTCCTGCGATGACAAACCTGAATTTTCAGCATCAGTCTTCAGTGTCGCATGATCCTTCAGAAATCATTCTAATATGCTGATCTGATGCTTAAGCAACATTCCTTATTATTACCAATTTTAAAAACAGTTGTGCTGCTTAATATTTTGGGAACCGATTACAATTTTTCAGGATTCTCTGATAAATAGAACGTTCAAAATAACAGCACTTACTTGAAATAGAAATCTTTTGTAACATTATAAATGTTTTTACTGACACATTGGAACAATATAATCTGTCCTTGCTGAATAAAATATTTAATTATTTAATATTTTATTAAAAGCCTTACTGACCCCAAACTTTTGAACAATAATGTATGAATGAAAGATTTGTCATCACTTAGATACAGCGGTAAGGATAAGTAAGGAATAATGTGCAGTCAGTGAAAACAAAAATAAAATTGATTTGAATTGATATCATTTTCCAATGTGACACAAGAGCACAGAAATCATTTGCCTGGGTCATGGTCATTATATGAAAATATCCACCTGTATAATTCCACAATTGAACAATCAGAATCAGAATTTAGGTAAAGTGTGCATTGGCTCTTTTTCTCCATGGACAGTGACGGTTGGTTGTCTGGACAGAACAATGTGTCACTGATCACGGCCTCATAATGAGCTCCCATCTCTTAATTGACCTGATTCCTGCTAATTAGCACACTTTAAGGAGGTGGGGAGAATAAAAGAGAAAGAAAGAGAGAGCAAGACAGGAGTGAGGGGGAAAGGAAAGGAGTGGGAGAAAGAATAAGAGAGTGATCACTGTCTAATAGGTTAAATGAGTCAGACAGGCCTGTGATGGCGTGTGAATAGTGTCTTTGTTAGCTAAGCTAACTGAACAAGACACACAAAGGTGGACATCATTACACAAACCCAGCACTCAACTGGTGGTTAGGGGCATCGTGCTTCCTACTGTTAACCTTTATCTTTTCTCTTCTTCTGTCTGACCCTCTTGCTTATCCTCCCCCAATAGTTTTTTTTTGTTTTTGTTTTTTGTCTGAAATTATGAGTCAAGTGTCTGGTAACTAGTAACCAGTAGCTAATGGCAGTGATGTAACTAAACTACATTTATTTTTCCAAAAACAAGCTACTGTGTTTTATTGCATGTGTAGCTTTACAGCCAATCATCTGATAGCTATATGTTTACACTATCATTCAAATTTTTGGGGTCAGTATTTTTAAAGAAAATTAATACTTTTATTAAGCACAGATGCATTAAATTGATCAAAAGTGACAATAAAGACATTTATAGTGTTACAAAAGATTTCTGTTTCAAATAAATTCAAGATTCAATGACTTTCTGTTCTTCAGAAAATCCTGAAAAAAGCACAATTTCCACATAAAAATATTAAATAGCACAGCTGTTTTCAAACCCCCCAATGATTTTTTTAAAAAAATTTTTTTTTTTTAAGAAATGTTTCTTGAGCACCAAATCAGCATATTAGAATTATTTCCGAAGGATCATGTGACACTGAAGACTGGAGTAATGACTGCTGAAAATTCAGCTTTGCCATCATAGTAATAAATAGCATTTTAAATATATATAAAATAGAAAGCAGTTATTTTAAACTAATAATATTTCACAATAGTACTGTTTTCACTGTATTTTTATTGAATAAATGCATGTTTGCTGAGCATAAGAGCTGTCAAAATCATTTAAAAATCTTTCTGACCCCAGACAATACAGGCAGTAAAATACAGACATACTGTAGTGTCAAAATTTATTTGGTTAATATGAATATTTGCAGAAAGAAACTTTCCATTATTGAATGTGTGCATTAATTATATCAGGGTCACAAAGCTTTGCTGATCAAGTGTGACCCAAGCTGTGCAGTTTTAGCGAAAGTGTTGAAGATGGGACACTTGGACCAGAGGATTAAAACTAAGTCTGATTTATGATGTTTTCATATGTTGCAATATAAAAATAAATAAAAAGTATATATTTGTTATATATTGATAATACTGTATATTAAAATAGATATTTAAATTAAAAAAAATTGTATAAATAAGAAAACTTTTTTTTGTGTACATACAATGAAAGGGGCCAATGTTGTTAGGACCCAGGCTTCTGTAAAATATTTTCTTTTTGGAACGACACGAGGGTATTTAAATGATGACTGAATAATCTTGAACCAACCCTTTAAATTCCAAAACTAGCATCTTGCCAGAATCTAGCTTTGTTCGGATGGCACGTGGCTTATTTGCATATAAATGCAAAGGAAGGCTAATAGAGGTTTAACAATATTTATAAAATGCCTTTGACCCTGTGCATCCCCTAGTAATCTGTAATCCTAAACTGTTACGCATAACGGCGAGTGTAGTTACATTGTTTATGCTTTTGACAGATTTGTAACATGTCTTGCGCGCTGCGTGGCGTGGCCTCACTTCAGACGTGAGATTACCACAAGACTATAAAACTCTAAGAATACCAAAAAACCCCAGATTTACAGACATCAGAGATCATTAGTGGTCTTGACTAATTTACAAAACTTTAATCCCACGACTACCCATTGTTTACATCACTGAATTAGGTTAATCTACAAGGAGGACTATTTGCATAAATGTGCATTTTTGAATAATTAGTGGGCCAGAGGCGGTGAATGGGGTGTGATTGGAGGGGGTGACGCGTGGCCAGACTATTGTTGCCCCCTTATCTAGCATAAACAATGGACCAGCTAAACAATTAAAAACAAACTCAGTTGGGTCTGGTGTTTAGGGCATTGTTGAAGATGACCCAGGACATAATCACTGTCTGGATACAGAATTATAGCAATTACTGCTATCATTTACAATGTGCCACGTAAACACTCAAGATTCAAATTATGAAACAGTTCCTTTCCCATCTGCCAAATTGCCTTGTCTTTAAACAATTAAAGCTTTTGTTGATTCTGTTGAAGGATATTTTAATAAATGTAATTTGAAATCATCTTGAATTGTCAACCCAATAATAAAAATTCTGTCAACATTTATTCCAAATCCATAAGGCTTTTTCCTGCTGTGGAATATAAAAGAAGATATTTTGAAGAATATTTTTATTTAATTTTTGTTGGTAACCAAACTTCGTTTCTGCTCCCATTGATGCCCATTTTTTGCTTTGTCCATACAGTGGAAGTCAATGGGAACCAGATTTTTGGTTATCAACATTCTTAAAAATATCTTTTTGCTCAACAGATGAAGGAAAGTCATACAGGTTTGGAACAAAATGATGGTGAGTAAATGATGACAGAATTAAAATTTTTGGTGAACTATCCCATTTAGTTTAGTTTATTCACCCTCATGTTGTTCCAAGCCTGTATATATTTCTTTCTTCTGTGGAAGACAAACTAAAAAGACACTCAAAGGTCTATGACCCTATTGGTAACACTTTAGTTTAGGGACCAATTCTCACTATTAACTAGTTGTTTATTAGCATACATATAACTAGCATATTGGCTGTTTATTAGTACTTATAAAGCACATATTAATGCCTTATTCTGCATGAACATATTTTAGATCCCTCAATCCTATACCTAAACTTACCTAAACAGCGACCTCACTAACTATTAATAAGCAGCAAATTAGGAGTTTTTTGAGGGAAAATTGTAGTAGTTAGAATGAGTCCCCAAACTGAAGTGTGTCCAAACTATTAATGAAACCCCTAAAGTCTGCAACATTTTCTATAACTAGTCACATTGCACTTTACTAACCTACATTCTAGTATTATCCAGCATGGGATAAATGAAAAATCAATTTTAAAGCAGCAGTTTAGCTTAATTTGGAGTGCCTTCTCAAAGGGCAAATTCACATAATATAAGTGATTCATAGCTCTAACTGACTGGCCACTTTCTCTTTGCTTTTGAGTGTAACTGATCAGATGGACCTCTGATATCCCTTCTGTGTTTGTGTGTGTGAATATGAGTGTGTGTGCAGAAGGTTTTTAATTAACCCGGCTCTCTTAGTCCCAGGTGGGCTGTTCCATGCTTTTGTACTTATTCCCCAGGGAGAGAGAAAACCGCGTCCTAACGCCTCACACGCTCTCTGTAGCACACGTCCTCGCACAATGCATCTATTTGAGCGTGTGAGTGGGTGTGTGTTAGTTTTTTGCCTTTATTGCTCTCAGTGGTTGGTAACAGATTCTAAAGATGTTTGTCAGTAGCAAGAAACACATTTAATACTGATCAACAAGTCATAAGGTTTTCAGTACCATACAAATCTGTAATGCATTGATTCACATTTAAAAAGACAGTTTACCCAATAATTTAAATTCTGTCATCATTTACTTACCCTTGTGTTGTTCTAAACTTGCATGACTTTCTTTTCTTTCTTTGCTAAAAATTGTTCCCCCCCCCCCCATACAATTAAAGTCAATAGTGTTTAGTGTTGTTTAAATGTCTTCTTTTGTGTTCCACAGGAGAAAGAAAGTCATACAGGTTTGAAACAACATGAGGGTGAGTAAATGATGACAGAATGCTCCATTTTGGGTTAACTATCTCTCTAAGTAATCCTTTACAAATTTGTTTACTGTTATTAATTATGTGTGAAACAAATTAAAAGAGCATAATCAATTCATTCGAGCATGTTTGAACCTTGCAGGGTTTTGTGGCTCATAACACTGGACTTTTTTCACCCAGAAAACTGGAAAGATCCAATGAAAATAAACATCAGGCGCAGACGAGCAATTATTAGAGTGAATGTAAGGATAGTGAAGCAACAAAAAGCAAACCAATTTCAAAAACAGTGAAAATGAATTACTAAATCTCATAGATTTGTGCATCGACGGATAAGCTGCCAGCGGAGCTAAGAATGCAAAAACCTAATCTCAACATAAATTATTTACCACTCGAGGATGAATGCTTCTCTGGTGTGATTACAATTCACGGCATTAATGTGGCATACGTTCCAAAAAAACGATCAGCAGCTTACAAAATATTACCCCGTCAAAACGCAAATCGTTGCCCTTAGTAAGTTCGAAATTTTGTGCACAAATGCTGTTAAGCCTGTTCTCTTCTAATACAGCAAAATGATTATCTGGCTGGTCTCCCTTTGCATGTTTGAAAGCAGCCGAATGGACATCTGTGTAGCGTCTGGACCACTCCAACACACAATATATATTTTGTTAGCTAGATTTCACAAATACTTTGTAACACCCCAGGACGCCAGAACAAGACCCTGGTTTCATGGTAACCCGATACATATACAACCTTGTGGAATGCGAGCCGACACTCAGCTGCATTCTCCAGAAACAAAGGGTACAAATGCACAGTAGAAATTGAATTTTCTACTAATTAATTAATAGGAAAACCTTACTTTGAATGAACACACATATACTTCAGGCCATTGTGTATATTATTGCTGTGTTGTATTTAATCTGTTGTATTATAGACTATTTTTATTCATGCTTACGATAAACCACTCATTCATATAAGTAACTATTTCATGTCTAGTATCTATGAATTCGCCTTCTTATGATCGAAACAAGTGTGTATATTATATGCTGATACCTATGCAACATATTGATGTTCTAAGAATCGGTACTAATTTGTGCCTCAACACTACAGCGAATTACATATGCAAAATACCATGCTTACAGACAAAGATTCATAAAACTCCCCAGTATTTCCAAGCTCCCGCTTGGAATTTCAGCCTCTCATATTGGACAACCCCATCTTGAGAGGCGTGAATCTCTGAAGGCTTTAAAAGGCCACACTCCATGTGACCCGCCCGTCGGTGGTTGCGCTGTGAGATGCTAAGATGAAGATGTGAGAAACGCTCCAGGATTCCAAAGCTCGTGCCAGGCTCCGGCCTAGTCCTTTCATTCATCAAGTGACTCTGACTCAAAACTGGTTCTTTTCATCAACCAACTTCAGCAAGATCTTGGGGCCTTAAAGATTGCATCAGGAATCTTTTTCAGACATACACAAGTATCAAACTTAGTCGATTTAATAGATGCATTAAGTATCAGTTACACCTTATTACAAAGGTGTGTTTGAACTAAGAAAACTAAGAAGCCTTCAGGCTGTAGATCTGCTGAATACGCAAATGGTTCCATAAATTTCATTCCTTATGCCTCTTTCTTTAGTGCTAAACTTTAACCCTTTCCTATACCCACTGTATGTGTGTGTGTGTGTATGTGTGTGTATGTTAGACCAGTTTATGTGTTTATTTAGTATGTTAGACTAGTTTAAGTGTTAAAACCTTACTTGTATCACACTTGAAGTGTTCATTGTTTACTCATAACCGGAGTCAATAATCATGCAGATTACGTTACAAACTTATAGAATTGTACAGTAGAAAGTTATTTCCTGTAACCAGAAAATTAACGTTCTTAGAATTAACAAGACAGTTGACCCTAAGAGGTCAGCTAAATATCTACAGTGGTCTACATCTGAATAGTATTATAACTAGTTTGGTTAATTATTCATATTCCCATGAGCTGCGTGCTACATAGTGGTGGAGAATGCTGGGCATGTAAAACGAAAGTATGAGTTAACACTGGCAACTGAAAGTGTGTGCTTGATAGACAGGTTAAAATAGGATGTGACTTCAGATGCCCTGTTGTGTCCCTATTTGCTGGTTTTTTTAGATGCAGATAAAGTGGGGGTTTGATTTGGTACTGCTATTATAATTGTGAGAGTTTTTATGTATTTCATGCTTAATGGTATTGGTGTAAGGTTAATCTGATTTTAGCATAGAAACCCTAATTTCAGTATTAAAGCGTAAATCTGTCTTGACAAAGCGTAAGTTTGAATCTCAGCTCAGCGGCATGTCCATACTGTACCATAATGTAATATGCTTTATTGAAGAAATCACAAAATTGCAGTATTTTTTAAATTTTTTCTTTGAAGAAGAAATCTCAGTACATTTATATCAAGGTAGATGTGAGCGCTGTTCCCCTTTCTACAGCATAAAGGCCTTTTAGTTTATAATTAGATTGAAGCAATTTATCTACACTTTGACTGTATATATATATGCCGAGCAACCTGGTGGTCATTACTGGGTTTCACTCGCTGAGTGAAATTAAAGGTGTAATACTGTACTTAGTACTCATATGTGAGGCAAACATAAATACATATATGTTTAAACCGGTTTTAAATTACAGTAAACACGTTTTGTAATTCTATAAACAAGTGCAAGAAGTTTATTGTTACATTAGAGAAGCACCCACGAAAAGCTTAGGTAATGCAACAAGTCTTGAAGGCTGAATGCACCACGTTCTAAAACTGTGGGCAATTTTTTTTTAAAATAGGCAGACACTAAACTGTGTTAATTGTACTGGCATGCATTGGTTACCGTGACAACAACTTGTCACAGGAAGTGCTAACGTCACATAGCACAACACGCCATGTTTGTAAACAAACCATTTGAAGCAGCTAAGCTAACACGACTTAGCATAGTTTCATCTTAACCTAAGCTACCAAATAGCTTTAACAATAAGGGGTTAACACTCTTTAATTGAAGCTCCTAAATACAGCATGTGTGTGCAGTGTGAAGCAATTTGAATTTAAACTAATCCCTCGTTTCTGATTTTTCCATTTCTCTTCCTTCTTTTTCTTCTTTTTCTATGTTTCTCAATCTTCAATTCGTCTCAGCGAATTTAACTATCTAGATGTATCCTTCCTGAATGCTATTGCTTAGTTACTAGTTAATTAAATCTAAATTTAATTAAATCTTAACTGTCTATCGAGGAAAGACTCCTTAAGGTATTGGGGTGCTGTGAGGAACACACTAATCACTAGTGATGCTATTTGTTCCTAATACCAGAATGATTACCTTTTGTTAATAGCAGTCAGCTAATTTTTAATCCATTTACATGTTATGCCCCCTTAATATTCTCTCTGAACCTCAAAAGGAACCAGAGACATTTCTATTTTTGATTTGTTTATTTTCAAGAAAAAAAAATAATAAGCATAATCTGAATAGAAATGCTCTCCTTTTCCTTCTGCTTTTCCCTTTTCTCCTTCATACCTCAGAGATTAAGCCTGTTGGGGAACCGTCAGCAAATTCTGAGTGATAATTTGACAATAATTTGACAGTAGTCTTAAATCATCAATCAAAATCCTGTTTACGTCCTTTTCAGCAAAACATATGCTGACCCAAAACTATTTTAGCATTCACACTCTGTTTTGATCTTGTAGTAGTCTCTAGCCCTTACGCTCAACACGAGTGTGCCAAAATGTTGCAGATGCTCTGACTAACTGCCCAGAATGCAGAACAGCGAGGGCTGGCCAGGCGTCGTGAGGAACACCCCCTTTACCCAGGCCCGACGACCACCTACTGAGCCGAAAGCGGCTGGACGCGGAGAGGGGTGCGCCTCAGACTCAGGACTCGGGCGAGAGTTGTGGCTACAAAAAGCTCGCCAAGGTCATCACCTTCCTGGCCCACAACCTCATGGGTCTGAAACAGGAGGTAAATGATCTCAAGCAACAGATCACAGCGGTAGCCCACAAGGACCCCAGCAAAATGGAGTTACAGGAGGAAATCAATAGATTTAAAAAGGCTCTGACAGCTGATGAACAGCAAGAGCACCTGGAAAAGGAAGCCAGAAAGGACCTGGAAAGGAAACACCCACACAAAATTACTATTAAAGCAGCAAATTCTGAGCTCTTAGACAAAGTTGCCAGAATTGAGACTCTGATCCAGCAGCTGAACAACACTCAAGACAAGCTTGACATATTCCGAAGAGAACTCAGGGGCTCCTAAAGGCTGCGAAAGGAAACGCAGTGGGAAAGACACCCTACTCCTGCATCCTAATTCAGCCGTGCAAACTCCCTCATATGCACCAAGCTACGAAGGGAGGAGCCAACACTTTCTGCTTAACAACTGAAAGAACAGAACTGTAATACTTCCAAGCATCCCTGCAGCAGCGCATGATGTGGCCCCCAGAAACTTTGACAAGCTAGCCAGAAAAATCCCGGCATTCACATTGCTGGGGAAACAATAGTTTCCTACTTTAGGCAGTACGAGCAGTAATTTAGAACGGTGGAGTCGTTTTAAACATTGCTTGCAAGCAGACCCAGTAATCAATCTTATGTGTCTGTCTCATAAGTTAGTAACTTCTTCTCCATGCGCATACCAGTTCCTAATCAAAACCAGATAAAATTATAGTTTAAATGCGACGTCCTACAAGCAGTAAGAAGTTTTCAGAGCTATAATGTGTTTAAATCGTACGATAAAAAAAAACTAACCTGATTTTAGCGAAGAAAACCTAATTTCTGTGTTAGTAGAGCATAAGTCTATTTGCTGACGACGAAATCTCGGGATTAGCAGTTCATATAAATGGTACCAGAATAAATCAGCCTGATCTTGGGCGAAGAAATCCCCTTATTCAGTACTGTGTAGGTGATCTGAGCGATGATCCTCATTTCACTGATTTAAGGCCTTATTATGTGTTATGTATCATTGTATTCATATCGACCCACTCATGTGAAACATTTACGTAACTCTTATACATGCGCGCACCAGGTTCTGAATATAATCAGATAAAACTATAGCTTGAAGGTGCCTTCCCACAGGGATTAGAAAGTTGCATGCTATAATGTTTTTAAATGTACGATAAAGAAAAAAATGATTTAGCGCACAGAAAGAGAAAGAAATCCCAATCTCTGTTGTTAGTGGAGCATAAGTCTATTTTCTGACGACGCAATCTCAGATTAGCAGCTCATATAAATGGTACCAGAATACATCAGTCTGATCTTGGGCGAAGAAATCCCCTTTTTCAGCACTGTGTAGGTGCTCTGAGCGATACTCCTCATTTCATTAAATTAAGGCCTTATTATGTGTTACGTATAACTGTATTTCATTTTGACTCGCTCATGTGAAACATTTACGTAAAATTAATGGTGTTATTCTAGCGTAGCTAACTACGAATCCACCATTGCCTGTGAAGTGAATGTGCTGTTTTGAGTAATGAATGAATTTGTACGGGACATGCATGAGTTTCCCATGCATGCTCACAGCAGTGCAAGTCTGCTCCACCTGCACCTGTTGTGAGCTTGCATTGGTCTCCTAGCAACACGTGACCCCGGAAGTGTGAGCAGACTCTTCCGGTTAATCTGACAACAGCATTCACTTCACAGACCTGTGTGTCAACAAAGAATTGCGTGTAACTAACGCTAACTCTTAAGCTAAGCCCTTTACTTCAACTGCTAGCTGTTAGCATCTGACTAACGCTTAGATAGGCGTGTAAAGTGTAACTTTCTAACCACACCTCTCTCTCCCTCTCTCTCTCCCTCTCTCTCTCCGTCACTCCTGGTGTCACTTCCTGTTGATGCCATCACAGGTCCCTGTGGGACCCACCCACATACTGGGTTTTACTTGTGTTATTGTTTATTTTTGTTTTGACTTTATTCTACCTCTTTTAATTTTATTGCATTTATTTACATGTGTTTAGCACAAATGTACCAATTCAGATAAATTGATTTGTATTAAATTTGAGAATTAATTAAATCAAATTTTTATTTATTTATTGTTGATGTTTTCCCCCATTTTTTTTTTTTTTTTTTTTATTTACTTTCCCTTTTAATTTCTTACAGCTCTTAGGACCCCTTTTTTTTTATTTTATTTATTTAAATTTTTTGTTGTTGTTGTTGTGTTTTACTTTTACCTTATTTAGTTATTTCACCATCACCATCGTCACTTTTTGTATAGGATTACAGTAGTTCCAGCAACTATTGTTTCCTTTACGAGTTGTACAGGTTATTAGTAGCCTAATCCCCGTTTCCTCTCTACTTCTCATCACTCCTCAGTGCCAGGCCTAATACATTGAAGAGCAGCTACCATTGCAACACAATGTAGGCGAACATAAAACTAGAAACAATTCCCACTGTTTCTTTTTCTTTTGACGAGGTATTTGGTGGGTCCCTGCTAGTTTAGCTAAAAGCCTAACCCTAGGGTTATGAAGTCTAATGCAGCATCACACACAAGTGAAACCTACTTAGCCATATCTCTTAGGAAAAAAAAAACTAAATAGGAAAAATCTTCCTTCTTCCTTTTCTTTTCTTATTTTATTTCAGTTTTGTCATAGTGACCAAACCCGTGAACCATCAGTAGTCTAGCCCGGTCATCAGCTGACCCCTGCTACGGCCCCTCAACAAAGTTACTCAAACTCTTCCTTTTGTGTTCTCGAACACAAAAACATAGCACCCTACCTCACGAGCTGCCTCCCACCAGCTAGTCATACCTAACACGGCCTACACAGCCGTTCCCCTTAAAGATAGTTTAACACCTCTGTACGTACATGCATTTGCCTTGTCTCTCTCTCTATCTGGTGTTCCCACAAGAGTGCCAGTATGTCGCAGACATTCCACAAACATCCAGCCCTGCCAACTCACCAGGACCACCTGGAAACCCAGCAAAGCACTGTAATGGACATCCTTCAGCTAAAAGCAGCCAACGACCTGCCATGGCAAAGAAAGGAACAGCGAGACTGCGACATAAGCGGACACTTGACCAGCATCATCCTCTCCTAGGCCCACACCCTCAAGGGCCTCAGACAAGAGGTATATGAGCTGAAACTGCAAGTCACAGAATTCTGCAGAGAAACTGACACCTGCTCAACGAGAGAAACACAGAACGGATGCAAAGAACCTCACAGAAAGGTGCGACAGAAAGAAATCACCAGTCTTCACAGAGGCGCTAACAGCTGCTCAACACCAAGCGCCGCTGGAAAAAAGCCATCACACAGGACTTGAAAAGAGAACTGTTTCACACAAAGTCACGGTTAAAAACAGCATATGTGGAACTAAATGAGAAAGACACAACATCTTAGGCCTTACAAGGCCACCTGCATACAGACAGAGCTGACGTCCAAACCCTGACTCAGCAATTAGAAAGGAGCTTGACTGGGTTCAGAAAGAATTTAAACAGTCCTAACGACTGAGCGCTGGCGCATAGACGTAAGCAAAAGACAGCCGGCTGAATATCGGTCGCCAGCAGTGCAAGCCCTCCACGACTGGGCACAGCTACGAAAGGGGGAAAGGGAGCCAAAGCCTTCTGATTGACACTTCACAAGTCAGCTCCCTGAAAACCTCTGCAGCTGAAACAAAAAAAAAAAAAAATTTTCAGGCGAACCGAAGCAACGCAACGAGGGGAATTCAGTGTCACAAATGAACTGAAATATGCTTGCAGACCACAAGGCGAACAGATAGGGAAAACACGAAACAGAACTTCCCCTGGCCAGCAGGCCCACCCCCTCAGCCAAGAGTTTGAACCTGCGAGGGGGGGGCGAGAGCCACTGTTCACACATCACCAACCAGCAGCCACAAGGGGGTGGGGCAAGGACCGTTCCAGAGGATCACTGCAGACACACACACCGTGTGACCCCCACAGACCCCAACGAGCTGGCCAGAGGCAACACATCTGGCAACCTAAATACTCACAGACCCAGAGTCTGAACACGGACTGAACGCTGCCCCAGACACCAAGCAGGGCCGGCGTGAAACTCCCCATGCTTACTACCACAGACTTTGACAAACTTACTCCAAAGCTCACAATTACCCTGGGATGGCGGAGGACACCAGCTGCAAGAAGTCATCTAGGCATTAGGGCCTGCCGCACAATGCCTAATCAACAGCTGTGTAACCTGACACAGAAGGCCTTTAACAAGCACAAGGCCTCCAATAAAGGTGTTTGTCAAACCCCACTGAATCTGAACTTCACAACTCAGAATCCAAAACGGGCACCAGAAGGCACCCAGCATTGCCACAATGCAAAACCCTCCTACAGAAAGCCCCTATGACAGAAAGGGACAGAGCAGCACCATGGCAACAGACCAGGTTCCAGACCAACCACTGGGAAAAGGCATCCTCATCCTGCAAACACCACGGTATGTCCAACAGCAGTCCACCACAACATCCTCCTCCACACAACGGAGGCTACACAAGGACAGCTGGACACGCCTACTTCTGGGTTACAGGAGCTGCTGACACTCGCAAAAGAGCTCCTTGAACAAAACTCAACTAAGTAGTACTGAGAAGGACAAACCTCTGACACCTTGCCTGCTGCAACACAGCATCAGACACCTCCAAGGGAGGAGCATCCCTTGAAACAGAAGCAGCCAGACAACGTTGGATTAAGCAACGGGCCCACATGCCCAACAGCAAAACCTCCACCAACACAACTCAGGCAAGCTCAAGACGGTGCCACCACAAGAGCCAAGTGACACCGCAAACATTGAATTTCTAGTGACGTTGAGCAAAGCAGAGAGCTAACAACCACCTGCCGCTTTCCTGCCATCATCACTAGGTCAGTCAGAAATTCTCTACACACGATAGAATCTCCATAACAGTTCCCGGCAATCCCTGGAAACACCTGCACTCTCACCAGTGAGAGTCTAACCAAGCTGTCCACATCATGGCGTACCACAGATAGCATCTGGCTAACAACATCAACCAAAAACATATACCCGGATATCACTTCAGGATGACAGTGAAACAGCCGCGCACCTGCTGCATAAGTCGAGGACAACCTGCTACAGCCTACATCACCCAGCACCCCACCTGACAGATCCATCACGGCACCAACAGCCCAACAAAGCCACCACTGGCTCCCAGCCGGAGTGGCAGGTGTGTGTTCGATGTTCTGCACCTTGACATCGCCGGGTTGTTATTCTATGGCCAAAAAACGTTCGAAAGGGGGAGGGAATTTGTAGCGTATGGACCACTCCAAACACAATATATATTTTGTTAGTAGATTTCACCACTACTTGTAACACCCCAGGACGCCAGAACAAGACCCTGGTTTCATGGTAACCCGATACATTTACAACCTTGTGGAATGCGAGCCGACTACTTAGCTGCATTCTCCAGAAACAAAGGGACACAAATGCACAGGAGAAATGGACTTTTCTACTAATTAATTCATAGGAAAACCTTCTTTGAATGAACACCCATTTTCTTCAGGCCATTGTGTATATTATTGCTGTGTTGTATTAATCTGTTGTATTATAGACTATTTTATTCATGCTTACGATTAAACCACTCATTCATATAGAACTATTTCATGTCTAGTATCTATGAATTCGCCTCCTTATGATCGAAACAAGTGTGTATATTATATGCTGATACCTATGCAACATATTGATGTTCTAAGAATCGGTACTAATTTGTGCCTCAACACTCCAGCGAATTACATATGCAAAATACCATGCTTACAGACAAAGAGTCATAAAAATCCCCAGTATTTCCAACCTCCCGCTTGGGATTTCAGCCTTCCTCATTGGACGAACCCATCTTGAGAGGCGTGAATCTCTGCAGGCTTTAAAAGGCCACACTCCATGTGACCCGCCCCTGTCGGTGGCTCAGTGAGATGCTAAGATGAAGATGTAAGAAAACGCTTCAGGATACCAAAGCACTTGTGCCAGGCCTTTCTTCGGCCTAGACCTTTCCATTCATCAAGTGACTCTGACTCAAACTAGCTCTTTCTCATCAACCAACTTCAGCAAGATCTTTGGGCCTTAAGATTGCATCAGGAATTGAGACTTGCAAGTATCAAACTTAGTCGTTTTAATTTATGCATTAAGTATCAGTTACACTTTTTTACAAGGTTTGTTTGAACTAAGAATCTGACGTTTTCCCTCAGGTTTTAGATCTGCTGAATATGCAAAATGGTTCTATAAATGTCATTCCTTATGTCTCTTTGTTTAGTGCTAAACTTTAACCCTTTCCAATACCAACTGTATGCATGTGTGTGTGTATGTTAGACAAGTTTAAGTGTTTATGTAGTATGTTAGACTAGTAAGTGTTTATGTAGTTATAAAAACCTTACTTTTATCACACTTGACGTGTTCATTGTTTAATCATAACCGGAGTCAATAATCATGCAGATTACGTTACAAACTTATAGAATTGTACAGTAAGAAAGTTATTTCCTTTAACAGGAATTAACGTTCTTAGAATTGACAAGACGGTTGACCCTGAGTTGTCAGCTAAATATCTACAGTGGATCTAAAATATGAAAAGTTAATTATAACTAGTTATGGTTAATTAATTATTCATATTTCCCCATGAGCTGAGTCGCTACACTGCATCGTTGTTCAGTATTATTATTATTATTATTATATAAAAGATTATATAGGGTTGGGATGAGGGCATTTCATTTTGCTTACAATTAATATACGCTTTATTTTTGTCGTGGTTTGGGACAAATAGGATGCTGGGTTACAGCTTGTTTGCCATTTCAGGATGAAGCTTAGGTGCAGCTTTCTCCTGACTGAATTTCTTAGACTACTAAGTGATCCACATGGCGCATTTGTGGGACCTTAAACAAGTTGTCTAGAGGGATCATCCAGTGTTGTTGAAAAGCAATGAGGGCCAGAGTGATGGGAAGTTGTTGCACACTGACGATTGGTCAGATTGAGTTTAAGTAGCGGTGTGTCATGTTCTTGTTGATTACAAATCAGCTGGGATCTTAATAGACTGGGTAAAACATCTGGAGATCTGAAGGCCCAGATGTTTGCACAACAAACACATAAAACCTCCGATCCTTGAGCACAGACACACACACAGCTACCCAAGAATCGAGGATTTGGATTTAGATTTAGATTTGAACATCTGCCCAATGTTGTAAAGTGACAAAAAGCATCCTTGACATTATTAGGTTTTTGAGAAATCTTGTTCCTCTAAAGCCATTCAAAGAACGTTTGAAGGTCCTGTGGTCCTTATTCTGGAGTAAACTGAAAAAATGTAGGCTACTTAGACGTTGCTAGTAAATTTCACACAAATTTAAAAAAAAACTGCAAAAACAACATTAAATAATTTTTGCAGTGCATACCAAACATTTGTCCTTGTGGGGGGGAAATCTTTTTTTTTTTTTTTTTTTTTTAACCTCGTTTAACTTCTAAAATCTATTTTTTCCCCATCACATTAAATGTTAAATCTGTATGAAATCCCATTGCTTAATAGCCATTCTGCTGGCAGCTAGTTTCTTAGGTGGGTGGGTGATGAGTGCGCGTGCGGGTGCGGGGCTGCTGCTATTCCCAGTGGCGGGATCCTGCTCAGATTTAGGGCACGTGGCATGTCTTTTAGTCAAACAACCTCCGTGTGCCGCGCGCCACGGCCAGAGAAAATTAGAGCAAAGAGCGATTTTTTGATGTTACGCTCTTTAAGAGATTAATAATCTTGGCGGTGGGGAATCGGCTGGAAATCTTCTCTGGAAAATAATGAGCGGAGAAACATTTACTGATTAGTTTAATCCAGGATTATCCTATCTGATGACACCATGAAACCCAGCCTTGTAATCTGGCCCTTAAAATAACATCATTTATTTCCTTGCTTTACCGCAAGTGCAGTTTAAGTGTGTTGTTCGCTTCAGTTACTAAACGCCACGATTTCTATTGAAGGATCGGTTTTATTTGTCTATTTCCGTTGAATTGTGTTTGATCCGGACTGCCTAAAAACAAAAGCAGGACCAGAAATCAACGGTCAAGTTTTTTGTTTGCTCTGAAAGATGCGTTACTGAAATGGTTTCCGAGTTATTTAACAATAATTGATTTGAATATTTATTCATTTGTTTGTTTTATTTATTTATTTTTGACGGTTTACAAGGCTATTTATTGAGTATTAAACTGCAACCTGTTGGCCAGTATAGGCCTAAGTAGTAGGCTATTAAGGAATCAACCTATAGTTTACAGGCTAAATAAAGCACAAAAAAAGAACAATAATAATTAAGGGCTTGCGTTTAAAAGGAGAAAACAGCTTCAGGAAATAATGCAGTGTTTAACACGCAACACAAGTTTTGTACATTCCATAATGCAATTGTGTGAAATAATGTCTGCAAATAAATAAACAAGAACATTTTGGAATTTTGTTGATTGATTTAAGAAAGAATAAAATTAAATCACATTCGTTCATTATGTGTTCCTAATTTGCTAAGTTACAAACAATATAAACAAAATATTGTTGTTACTGCTTCTGCTGCAATAATGATAATAATAATTATTATTAGCCTATTATTATTGAGAAGAAGATGAATAAGAAAATAAACGTGATGTCCAAAGATTATTCTTCAGCGTGATCACTAATGATCTCTCTCCCTCCTTTTTCTCCTGTATGATCACATTTCATTTTAGTTAACCTTATTTTACATTAGGCTACAGTTATGAGGATTATGTAGAGCAGCTCTCTTAACTGCCAGTTAGAAAGCTGGATGTCGTCCTGGTGGAAACGGGCCCTAAAAGCAGATTTTAGAGTCGAGCTCTTTATATGACAGATTAATGTTGTAAACGAATTTAATGGACTTCGTTTAATTATCTCCTGTAAGACGATTTCTCTAATTGCTTCTTCTTTTTTTTTTTAAGCAGACTGGCTGAGATGTTGCCCGTTTCCCCCCCTGGTTTGAAACACCTGGCCTCTGCTACTGTACATCATGTCGACCTGACAGCATTACAGTAACTTTGACCTCATTTTCCAAAATCTTTTACGCTCAAAGAGCTTCATCTCCCCTCATTGCTGACGTAATAATTCAATGGACGAAATAAAGCATATATGTGAACACGTCAAGAAACTACGTTTTTTATTCCAATATCTTCCAGGAAATTTGGTGGAAGGTGGGAATAGGCTATGATCTAACTAAGGAGACTCTCAAACACTGGTTTGGTGGAGTGAAACTATGCACGAGGACACGTGTCAATCATGTTGCAAATATTAAAAACATAAATGCATTTTATTCATTGTCAAAAGTTGATTAGCTGTTTTCTGGTCTTGAATAATTAAATGCTAGATCGAATACGTTATTGGTTTAAATTTCTCAATGTTAAAACAACATTTAAGTTTAAATATAGCCTACTAAAACAGTCTAATTAAGTCATAACTGAGTAATAAGTTGATAGATGATACATTATAGTTTAGAAGAATTTATAGAATTTATAAAAATGTAGGCAATGTTATCATAAATATAATAATCATACTACTACTACTAGCCTACTACTACGACTACTACTAATTATTATTATTATTATTCACCAACCTAAACTCATGGTCTTTAATGCTGCCGTTGTTGTCGATTTGCATTATGAAAATAACTGGCTCGTTTTAATGCGTTTTTTAAGTGAATAACTTCAAGGAAACTTTAAGGAAATAATTTCTTCAAATAGCAAAGACGGCAAATTGAGAATATCTATCTATATATTATTTTTGACAAGCCAAAGTCCAGTGCTTGCATAATAATAGGGGTTTGTTAATGACAAGTTTAATTATGGTTATATTTAGAGGAGAAATTACGTTTTTATTTATTTATTTATTTTATTACAGAGAATATATTTTCTGTCTCAGTTTTGGCTAATTATTATAGCAAGTAGTAATTCAGACATTATTTAGAATTAGATTACGGCTATCGAATGATAAAGAAATAATCACGAAAGACTAGATAGTAAGTCACTAAAATTTTAAATATTGATCTCGTTCTGGTTTCTCTTTACTAATTAATTTAGCCTATATTCTGACTCCAAATGAAATATCACGCATTAAACATTTTCAATAACCCACAACTCGTCGCGTTACAGTCTGCGGATATGAGTGAAATCTTCCATCTAAAGGGGAAAAAAACTACTTAGGACCAATTCAAATAGAGGAGGAAAATCCTTATCGGATTAAAGGGAAAATTGGTGGCAATTAATCCTTTGTGATTGAAAAAGGGAAACGCCTCTTCATGGTTGACATATCTGACGTTGAATCTGATTGGACAGTGCTGGATTGGACAGACGGATAAATGGTCCCGCCAGAGCACGTAACTGTCCCACCAGCACGACCTCCTCAGAGAGAAAGTGAATTAAACAAACTGCCACCATGACGGGAAGAGAAGAGGCTTTAGACGAAAAACCTAAGGTTAAACTGTATCCCTCATTTGGAATCGACAAATCACGTCTCAATGGATCTGGATTTAGGTCCAAAGGGTTCGCGATCACAGACCTGCTCGGTCTGGAGTCGGATCTCCAGCCGCATCAGTCCGGTTCTGGCGCAGGGGCCAATGGAGAGGGGCAGAGCGCGGCGCTCGGAGGATTTGCTTTCCCGGGAGGCTCTTTGCCGCTCGGCTTGGGTTTTCTCTGCAGTTTGGCGGCTCAACAACCCCCCGGGGCCCCGTGTTTTCTCCCGAGCCACATCCCGCTCCTGCAGTCACGGACAGAGAGCCACTTCATGCAGAATCTAGAACAGCAACGGGACGCCTATTCCGGTACGAATGACTTTATCTGATCATTGAATGAGCGGAAGAGCTGTTCACAGAAGTTGGTGCTGAAACTGATCCTGAAATCGGCGTTTCTCTATTTGCAATGGAAACTTTTAAATTAACGGATAATTTTGTGATTTTATTTACTGATTTGATGGAATCAGAAATAATAGTATAATAGGCTACTCTTATAAATAGTATAAAATTATTATAGTATACGCTTTAGATTCAGTCGTATTATATTTTGACTTGAATAAAACCTGTTAAATTAAAGAACATTTTATGTTACTTGAAAGTGTAAATTTTTAGTCACTTTTTATTCTTTTTATTTCTTACATATTTGTATTTATTAATTTGCATTGTGTTCCCTTGACCCAATTTATGAATTCTATGTTAATCTCTCAAGGATTTTTATTTTTGTTAACTTTTTATTTTTTTTTTTCCATTACAGATGATGATTGTCTTTCCGGGGATCGCAATGATGGCAAAAACTCAGGGAACTCACAAAAGAGGAAGAAGCGAAGGCACAGGTATGTACTGAAATTAAATGTTACGTTAAATGTTTAATCTGTAAGGATTTAGTGATTTGTTTGATCAACCATACATCTCGTTTTCAGGACAGTTTTTACCTCGCATCAGCTCGAGGATCTGGAGAAAGCCTTCCATGAAGCACACTATCCAGATGTTTACGCAAGAGAAATGCTGGCCATGAAGACAGAGCTACCAGAGGACAGAATACAGGTTGGATGATTTTCACAGTTTTTCCCTCTCTTTTTCTTTCTTTCCAACAGCTAATGCCCAGGTTTGTTTTTGTCCAGGTATGGTTTCAGAACCGCCGTGCTAAGTGGAGGAAAAGGGAGAAGTGCTGGGGCCGCAGCAGCGTGATGGCGGAATATGGGCTGTATGGTGCCATGGTCCGTCACTCCATTCCACTTCCAGAATCCATCATCAACTCGGCCAAGAATGGCATGATGGGCTCCTGCGCTCCCTGGCTTCTAGGTGAGCCAGCAGGTGGTTTTGCTATTTAGTACTCAAAGACTCAAATATGTATTTGATCACTTGAATACATAGCTGAGGTGTCTTGTGAATGTCTGTCTGGTGTTGCCCATATTTTACACTTAAAAGTATAGACTTGAATGTTCACGAATTGGGCTGTTTTGTAATCCAGCTATAAACATTCAGCTGTTTAAGGTCAATTTTTAATTGCATCTGCATTTTATTCTTTCAGGAATGCATAAAAAGTCTCTGGAAATTGCAAAAAAGCCTCCTGGCACACCTGAATCAACACACTCTGATTCGTATTCGGAGGAACACAAGGTGAAAGACAGCGACACGACGTGGTCGAGTGGAGCCAATGGAGCAGACGACTCAGAAGACATGGCAATAGATCTGTCCAGCACTTCAAAACAAGAGAGAAAAAGCACTTTGAAAAGATCACCACCTCGCACAGAAGACAGCAGTGATTCTGAGACTGAGAGTTAAATATGCAAATGAATATGGACTATTTTAAAGACCACGTACAGTATAAAGGACTATCGGTTTATACAGTATCTCACCTTTTGACAATGGTTTTGTTCGTCAGCTTTCCTGTGGACTTTTTGTAGTTGTTTATCAAATATTTGAATACTAGAGAATGTTTTATTCTGAATTATTGATCTTTCATGGGTAAAAATGATTAATGTAAAAAGTGTTAAATAATGTTTTATGTTATGTTCATGGGAATTATCCATAAATCTGATTTACAATAAGTTACCCTATTTTTCTTGAACATTTTCTTTATTTTTCTCTGTCAAAAAATCTGCAGGGTGACCACTTGTTCACCACTATTGTGAATGTCATAATATTTCCCTATTGTAATATGGTATGTGTCTGGGGAACAGAAAGGATTCTAAAGCACTTTACCTGCTGTGATGATGAATGTTTTGCATCGATCAGTGTCATCAACAGAGCAATATAATACCAGCAAAAACAAATCCACATCATGACAAAAAAAATAAAACATATTTTACGCTTTTGATTCCTGCCTTCTGTTTCTTTGTTTCAGCACACCAGATCTAAAAAGATGTAATCAAAAATTAACTTGACTTGTCACACAGAAGGAAGATGTTTAAGAAATTGGCTCATTTCATCACTGGTCCCAGTCTTCTTGCTGTAAAAGCCATGAGAACAGTATACAGATATCTTCCAGTATAGATACTGCTGACCTGTTAGATGGTCTGTTAACACTTCTACCATCTGGAAAAAAAGTGTATTTAAGCCAAACAACAACAAGGTTAAGCAGTTTGTTTCCCAGAAACTGTCACACTACTCAACAGCCCAATCATCTTTCATTTATGTCAGCCTGCTTTTATAATCCATGCCCAAATATTCTTATTTAAACAAGCTCAACAAAGGCTCTGCAGATATGCACCATTGCAAGAACATCACCTGCAGATCTACAAAATCATGGTCATTTTTTAAAATTATATTCTAGAGAGTTATTGTTTAGATCTCCATGTTTAAAGTCACATGGTCAAAGGAAACACAGTGTTTTGTTATATTACTATTTTGTTTATCATTATACATTATAAAATCACTTCATTATCCAATTGTTTACTGCAAAGGCTTAGCTCTAATATCATAGCATAATTATCATATTCAATAATTGTACACAAATGTCTTTGTTTTAAAAGCAATTTACAGCTCAGCAAATCTGGAATAATCTATATAAACAGAAATAATTGTAAACAAACAAAAAATGTATTATATTATTATTATTATTACATGTATTATAAAAGTATATAAAAGTATCCACTTATTGGCAAGCGGAAAAGAATTTAATTTTCTAGAATGGGTCAGATTATGATTCATTAGTCGCATAAATAACTGGAGGAAAAAGTGAAAAAAAGAAGAAAAAAAAATTAAACGGTCTGCGCTACAAACCAATGTGTTTATGATTACGATGATAAATTTAAATTATATGATAGCAAGTTAGCAATATAAAACAGCTTAACGGACTGTATTTGTACATAGATTTTATAGATATCTAGTCTATGTTTTTGTACAGTTAAAAGTGAGGTGGATAAAGTTTATATGAAATTTACTGTAATTTGGTAATGGGTATGGTATGTAAACAATTTGATAGTAGGCCCTATATATTGTTTTTTTAAAGGTAATCTCAATAATATGACATTAGGAAAAGCAATTGTTTTGTTAGGGGTTTAAAGAGAATAATAGAAAAACAGATTAACAGAGGAGAGGGGCATGAAAACAGAGATTAAAAACACTTCAGCCTGAGACAAGCTCAGGACTATAGGAATTAAATTATTAAAATATTATCAATCACTGCTGATCCCAATAATCTTTCGTGCCAACTGCCCTTAACAAAATAACAATTATAGATGATGGGTCCTTTTTAAACTATTATGCCCAGGGTTAGACAAAAAGATTATCCTGCCTACTGTTAAAAATGGCCATTAATGAAAAACAAAATTAAATAACCTGATTTTAGGGCATACCAAAGAAGAGTTACATAAACATCTGTAAGCACAGGGTGTGCCTTATGACAGGGTGTGATTGTTTGTTTGTTTGTTTTTTTCCTAACAGTAGCCCCTGTTATGTCTGATAGACCACTGAATGTCGCAATTGGCCAATCAGAGTCAAGCATTCCAGAAATGGAATGGCATAATAAACAAAGTCGCTTAAGGCAAGTCAAGTCACTCGGCGGCCATCTTTGAAACGCCTCTCGGGCATGCAAGTGCAGCTCCTATCTCTTTGAATGGGGAAACATCAAATTCTCCAAAACTGTTCACTAAGCTTACGATTAAATTTCATATTTGAAATCACCAATGAAATCTGACAACAACTGTAACATAAAAGTTGTTTATTTTGCTCAAATGGCGTTAAAAAAGCTTATTTTTCAGGCTAGATCAGACAGTGCTCAATGCACAGTCCTAACCGCAGTCTCAGAGCGTTGACTGTTTCTATAGCAAGCGGGACTTCTAACGGCCGCTGCAGTGACTGCTGACTTTACCGATTAGCCATTGGCTCTTTTGCTCAGAAGGCGGGGCTTCGTTCGATAGAGCGGCCATATTGAGCGTTGCATTTTCCCCCAATCAAAACAGTGTGAGTGACATATCTTGGGTATTCTATAGACTTTGATAATAAATGAACGTTTTAGCATTCCAAGAGATCTACAGAAAACAAAATAATAACAATAAAAAATAAAATCCCATTTCAACATCTGTTCTGGTTATAGGCTTAAAGGGTTAGTTCACCCAAATGACATTCTTCATGAATACTCACCCTCATGTGTTTCAAACCCGTAAGACCTTCATTCATTTGAATTGTTGAATACAGTCGTTATTTTTTTCTTTTGCGCACAAAAAGTATTCTTGTAGCTTCGTAAAATTATGGTTGAACCCATGATGTCACATGGATTATTTTACAGATTCTGTAAGTCTCGGGACTGGTCCATTCAGTTGGGTGCTGTCTATGCAGGGTCGACAGTCTCGATTTCCATCAAAAATATCTAATTTGTGGTTCGAAGATGAAAACGAAGGTCTTACGGGTTTGAAACGACCTGAGGGTGAGTAATTAATGACAGAATTTTCATTTTTGGGTGAACTAACCCTTAACCCCGCCCAAGGCTATTTTCTGATGATTCGGAGTCAAGCACCAGTTGTAAAAATTAGCCCTGTTTGTTGTACTTTCCATGTGTGCACGTGTGTGTGAGAGATTGGCAGAGACCAAAGCTGTGATGTTTATGATAATGATGAAGAGAAAATATTACGTCCACTGCTAATTTGTAAGTAGCTTAGTGGTGCAGAGAGCTCCAAACATGCAGATGTGCATTTGGCACACAGCACAGCAGTCGTTTGGCAAGCCCTGTGGAATCACTGAACAAAGCTGATCTGGTTCAGCGTTTCCCTGGTGAAGTTGACATGATGAAGCAAGACCAGTTGGCATTTTAATGCATAACTAAAGCACATGCTCTAACCATGTTGTAATGGTCGTGGTTTGGCTGCTAAACTTTCTCTAATGTCAGACAGAATCACCTGTGCATAGGCTAGGGCTAGGCTACTCACCTCAGCTGGTAAACAAATACACTAAACCTCTATAGTAATATTGTTTTGTGTTTGCGATCAATGGGGTGACATATAATAGCCTATATCAGGGGTGCCCAAACTCGGTCCTGGAGGGCCGGTGTCCTGCAGAGTTTAGCTCCAACCCAAATTAAATACATCTGAACAAGCTAATCAAGGTCTAAGGATTACTAGAAAGCTACAGGCAGGTGTGTTTGATTAGGGTTGGATCTAAACTCTGCAGGACACTGGCCCTCCAGGACGGAGTTTGGACACCCCTGGCATCATATAACTTATGTCTATTTTTGCTGTCCTGAGTCTAAAAAGGTTCTAAATGCACAATGTCTATAAAGGATCTACAATGCAATAACAGGTGAACGGTTTGATGTGTAGTGCTTCCATCTAGTGGCCATATGAAGAAGGCTGCAAACTGCAATAAATGAAACTCATCGGGCCCTAAACCCTTTGCTTCATAATATGGAAATATGTATACCATAAAAAAATTCTAAATTATATAATATATAAATAATATAATAATATCTAAACATAATATATGTTAAAAACAGAATATGAGGATCATATCTAGGACTACTGTAATTACAAACATACCATAGTAAAATGATATTTTAAATATAATAAAAAATGAAAATTGCTACTGAACTATATAATATATTACTAATGAAAATAAACTTATTTATTATGAATATAACACAAGCAAAAAATTTAAAATATCTGACTCTCCATACAACTGTGGGTGTATACAATATAATAATTATATAATATAAATAGGCTATAATATAAAATAAAAAATATGGAGCAATTAGCCTGTATGAATTATATGTATCACAAGAAAGTATCTCTGAACAGGCGTGATATGAAAGATATGGACACAAAACCACAAACAGGCAGATTATTTTCAGCAAGTAAACATGTAACTCACACACCACAGTGAAGTGAAGCCCACTGCAGATGATGCAGGCAGTAATTCTGTCTGATATGTTGTTTATTGGGATTAGCTCTAATTTGCGATTAGCACACAGAACATCTGCATCCTGCATCAAAAATGAATTACAGTAATCCCTCGCCACTCATCCACTAAACACTCTGCCCTTCCAGTTCCCTTCCTTTCATGCTTAGTACATTTGGGGCTATATTTACATGCATATTTACATTCATTCAGGTTTGGCTCAGCAACCAAATCAGACATCAAGAGACTAGATGGTCAGGACTGCTGAGAGGATTATTGGTGCCCCCCTGCCCAGTCTCCAAGATATTTACACCTCCAGAGTGAGGAAAAGGGAAAACATAATCACTTTGGACCCCTCACACCCAGCACACTTCCTCTTTGAACTGTTCCTTCTGGCCGGCACTTACAAGCACTGAGCACCAAAACTGCCAGGACACAAGACAGACGTGGTTTTTCCCCAGGCCATATCCCACCAGAACAACACATTACAGACATGTACATATGTACATCTGTAAATAACTCATCAAAACTTATCTGTAAATAACACATATACACATTCACAATTCTGTCTATTGACATTTTATTTTTCTCTATATTATTATTGTCAATTCTCTTTATTATTAGTGTTTTTATTACCTTCAATTATATGTATGTCTACACGATGTTTGTACTTTCTGTACTGGAAGCTCCTAACACCAAGACAAATTCCTTGTGTGTGCAAACACACTTGGCAATAAAGCTCTTTCTGATCATTAGTGTATTATTTTCAATTCTGGCTGGAATATACCGGTGCATCTCATAATCGATGCGTGGAAAAGTTCATTTATTTCAGTAATCAACTCAAATTGTGAAACTCGTGTATTAAATAAATTCAATGCACACAGACTGAAGTAGTTTAAGTCTTTGGTTCTTTTAATTGTGATGATTTTGGCTCACATTTAACAAAAACCCACCAATTCACTATCTCAGCAAATTAGAATATGGTTTATGCCAATCAGCTAATCAACTCAAAACAACTGCAAAGTTTTCCTGAGCCTTCAAAATGTTTGGTTCACTAGGCTACACATTCATGGGGAAGACTGCTGATCTGAAAGTTGTCCAGAAGACAATCATTGACACCCTTCAGGAGGGTAAGCCAAACATTCATTGCCAAAGAAGCTGGATATTCACAGAGTGCTGTATCCAAGCATGTTAACAGAAAGTTGAGTGGAAGGAAAAAGTGTGGAAGAAAAAGATGCACAACCAACCGAGAGAACCGCAGCCTTATGAGGATTGTCAAGCAAAATCGATTCAAAATTTGAGTGAACTTCACAAGGAATGGACTGAGGCTGGGTCAAGGCATCAAGAGCCACCACACACAGACCTATCAAGGAATTTGGCTACAGTTGTCGTAATCCTCTTGTTAAGCCACTCCTGAAACCACAGACAGTCAGAGGGTCATACACTCTTAAAAATAAGGTGCTTCACGATGCCATAGAAGAACCTTTTTTTGTCTAAATGGTTCCATAAAGAACCTTTAACATCTGAAGAACTTTCTGTTTCACAAAAGGTTCTTCGTGACGAAAGAAGGTTCTTCAGATTACAAAAAAAGTAAGAAAGAGATGGTTCTTTAAAGAACCAAAAATGGTTCTACTATGGCATCGCTTGAAGAACCTTTTGAAGCCCTTTATTTTCTAAGAGTGTACCTGGGCTAAGGATAAAAAGAACTGGACTTTTGCTCAGTGGTCCAAAGTCCTCTTTCAGATGAGAGAAAGTTTTGTATTTAATTTGGAAACCAAAGTCCTAGAGTCTGGAGGAAGGGTGGAGAAGCTCATAGCCCAAGGTGCTTGAAGTCCAGTGTTAAGTTTCCAAACGTCTGTGATGGTTTGGGGTGCAATGTCATCTTCTGGTGTTGGTCCATTGTGCTTTTTGAAAACCAAAGTCACTGCACCCGTTTTTCAAGAAATTTTGGAGCACTTCATGCTACATTCTGCTGACCAGCTTTTTGAAGATGATGATTTCATTTTCCAACAGGATTTGGCACCTGCACACACTGCCAAAAGCACCAAAAGCTGGTTGTTAAATGATCATGGTGTTGGTGTGCTTGACTTGAGGGTTGTGTCAGGAAGGGCATCCGACGTAAAACTTTTGCCAAATTCATTATGCGAATCACGAACATGACTTCCATACCGGATCGGTCGGGGCTCGGGTTAACAACGACCGCCATCGGTGCCGTTGACCTACAGGGCACTGGTGGAAATTGGGCTTCTGTTGGTCGAAGAAGGAGAGGAGGAAGTTGTGTGAGAGGAGGAAGGTGTGTCCGTAGGCAGAGAGAGAAGAGGAAAGGCAGGAGTTCAGGACTGAAAGTAGGGACTTTGAATGTTGGTACGATGACAGGTAAAGGCACGGAGCTGGTAGATATGATGCAGAGGAGGAAAGTCAACATTATGTGTGTCCAGGAGACCAGGTGGAAAGGGAGCAAGGCTAGAAGCATTGGAGCAGGGTTTAAACTGTTTTATCATGGTGTGGACAGGAAGAGAAATGGAGTAGGAGTAATCCTGAAGGAGGAGTTTGTGAAGAATGTTCTGGAGGTAAAGAGAGTGTCGGATAGGTTGAGGAGTCTGAAGCTGGAAATTGAAGGTGTGATGTTGAATGTTGTTAGTGCTTATGCTCCACAAGTAGGTTGTGAGCAAGAGGAGAAAGACAGATTCTGGAGCGAGCTTGAGGAAGTGATGCAGAGTGTTCCTAGAGGTGAGAGAGTGGTGATAGGGGCAGACTTTAATGGACATGTTGGTGAAGGGAATAGTGGGGATGAGGAAGTGATGGGGAGGTTTGGTCTTCAGGAAAGGAACCCAGAAGGACAGAGGTTGGTAGACTTTGCTAAAAGTATGGAGATGGCTGTGGTGAACACGTACTTTCAGAAGAGGCAGGAACACAGGGTGACATATAAGAGTGGTGGCAGGAGCACACAGGTGGACTATATCTTATGTAGACGCTGTAATCTGATGGAGATTAGCGATTGCAAAATAGTGGTAGGAGAGAGTGTAGCTAGACAGCATAGGATGATGGTGTGTAAGATGACTCTGGTGGTGAGGAAGATGAAGAGAGCAAAGGCAGAGCAGAAGACAAAGTGGTGGAAGTTGGAAAAGGAAGAGTGTTGTGTGGTTTTCAGGGAGGAGTTGAGACAAGTTTTAGGTGGTCAGGAGGTGCTTCCAGATGACTGGACTACTATAGCCAAAGTGATCAGGGAGACAGGTAGGAAGGTGCTAGGTGTGTCATCTGGAAGGAGGAAAGAAGACCAGGAGACTTGGTGGTGGAATGAGGAAGTTCAGGAGAGTATCCAGAGGAAGAGGTTAGCTAGGAAGAAGTGGGACAGTGAGAGGACGGAGGAAAGTAGACAGGAATATAGGGAGATGCAGCGTGAGGTTAAGATAGAGGTGGCAAAGGCCAAACAGAAAGCTTATGAGGACTTGTATGCAAGGTTAGATAGTAAGGAAGGTGAGAGGGATTTGTATCGGTTGACTGCGAGGCCAGAGGGGATAGAGATGTAAAGGATTGGGCAGCAAGTTAGAGTGAGTAAAGATAGAGATGGAAATGTGTTGACAGGTGACAGGAGGGTGAGGGAAAGATGGAAGGAGTACTTTGAGGAACTGATGAATGAGGAAAATGACAGGGAGAGAAGAGTAGTAGAGGCAAATACTATTGAGCAGGAAGTAGAAAGGATTAGCAAGGGTGAAGTTATGAGAGCTTTGAAGAGGATGAAGAGAGGAAAGGCGGTTGGTCCTGATGACATACCAGTGGAGGTATGGAAGTGTCTAGGAGAGATGGCAGTAGAGTTTTTAACTAGGTTGTTCAACGAGGTCTTAGAGAGTGAGAGGATACCTGAGGAATGGAGGAGAAGTGTTCTTGTGCCTATTTTTAAGAACAAGGGAGATGTGCAAAGTTGTGGGAACTACAGAGGTATTAAGCTAATGAACCATACAATGAAGTTGTGGGAAAGAGTAGTGGAAGCAAGGCTAAGTGGAGAAGTGAGCATTTGTGAGCAGCAGTATGGTTTCATACCAAGAAAGAGCACTACAGATGCGTTATTTGCATTGAGAATGTTGATGGAGAAGTACAGAGAGGGTCGGAAAGAGCTGCATTGAGTCTTTGTAGACTTAGAGAAAGCGTATGACAGGGTGCCAAGAGAAGAGCTGTGGTATTGTATGAGGAGGTCTGGAGTGGCAGAGAAGTATGTTAGAGTGGTGCAGGATATGTATGAGAGCAGTAGGACAGTGGTAAGGTGTGCGGTAGGTGAGACAGAGGAGTTCACGGTGAAGGTGGGACTGCACCAAGGATCGACTTTGAGCCCCTTCTTGTTTGCGGTGGTGATGGACAGGCTGACAGATGAGGTCAGACAGGAATCTCCATGGATTATGATGTTTGCGGATGACATTGTGATCTGTAGTGAGAGCAGGGAGCAGGTGGAGGAAAAGCTAGAGAGGTGGAGGTTTGCTCTGGAGAGAAGAGGAATGAAGGTTAGTCACAGCAAGACAGAATACATGTGTGTGAATGAGAGGGATCCAAGTGGAACAGTGAGGTTACAGGGAGAAGAGATAAAGAAGGTGCAGGATTTTAAGTACTTAGGGTCAACAGTCCAGAGCAATGGGGAGTGTGGAAAGAGGTGAAGAAGCGTGTGCAGGCAGGTTGGAATGGGTGGAGAAAAGTGTCAGGTTTGTTGTGTGATAAAAGAGTACCAACAAGAATGAAAGGAAAGGTGTACAGGACAGTAGTGAGACCAGCAATGTTGTATGGTTTGGAGACAGTTGCACTGATGAAAAGACAGGAGGAAGAGTTAGAGGTAGCAGAGCTGAAGATGTTGAGATTCTCTTTGGGAGTGACGAGGATGGATAGGATCAGGAATGAGTACATCAGAGGGACAGCACATGTGAGATGTTTTGGAGACAAAGTTAGAGAGGCCAGGTTGAGATGGTTTGGACATGTTCAGAGGAGGGAGAGTGAATATATCGGGAAAAGGATGCTGAGGTTAGAGCTGCCAGGCAGGAGGCCGAGAGGAAGACCAAAGAGGAGGTTTATGGGTGTAGTGAAGGAAGACATGAAGGTAGTCGGTCTGAGAGAAGAGGATGCAAAAGGGGATAGGGCTAGATGGAGGCAAATGATTCGCTGTGGCAACCCCTGAAGGGAACAGCCGAAAGGAAAATAAGATAGAGAAGTTGGGTGCTTGACTGTCACCACAACTCACCAGCGGACCCATGAGAATCTATTGGGGGGGTACATTTGGGGGGGGTCAAGAGGAAAATAGAAACAAGAGACAAAAACTGCAGATGGCGCTGAAGGCCACTGTCAGAAACGGGTTCATACCACTGAGCAAGTCGCACAAACTGATCACCTCACATGCCAGCGAATGGAGGAACTAATTTAAAGCAAAGGAGGACCCCCCTACACAAGTACGGAGTACATGCTACGTAAATGAACATACTTTCCAGAAGGCCAACAATTCACTAAAAATGTTTTTTATTGGTTTTATGAAGTATTCTAATTTGTTGCGATAGTGAATTGGTGGGTTTTGTTAAATGTGAGACAAAATCAACACAATTAAAAGAACCAAAGACTTAAACTACTTCAGTCGGTGTGTATGGAAGTTATTTAATCCACGAGTTTCACAATTTGAGTTGAATTACTGAAATAAATGAACTTTTACATGACATTCTAATTTATTGAGATGCACCTGTACATACACACACTTAGTGAAGGATTTTATGGATACTTCTTATTAGATGCCAGGACTCCAGTTTCTAATGACCTTATTCCTTTAAGATAAGGGCACGTCCACCTGAATTTCTTAATGAACAGAAGTGTCTGTCTGTGCGTGTTTTCTGTTTAGAAGAGCCTGAAACCATCGAACTTTACTTTTTTTCTTGTCCAGTCACATTGCAGTTCCGGCAAAATCTTTACAGCTAGCTAAATATTGATATTGATACTGATATTCTGTCACTAAATTTATTTTAGGTTTTGGTTTATGCAGATGGTCTTTCGAAAAAGATGTCATTGATGTTAAACATTATTATTACAATGGGTAAATATCATACACATAAAAGCAAGTGGAACAACAGTAAACCCTCTTTAAATCTTTTTAAAAATGAATGCAAAAATTACTTAGAATCTTTAAAACACTTATCCAAAGATAATAAACCCCTTGGTGAATTGTACAAAACCATGTATGAGCATCTTTCCTTTTAAGACTGGTAAGATTTTGTACCTACCTTTTTTCTTCTTCTGGTAACCCTGAATATATATAGATATATATATATGTAATATTTATATAGGTATATGTGTATGTATATGTATGTATGTATATGTATGTATGTATATGTATATCTTGTATATATATGTATAGGTATATATAATATATATGTGTATTATATATATGTTTACCATGATATGTATTTATTGCTAGTATATAATATATCTGTTATATATATTGTTCCAGGTATATATATATATGTGTATGTAATATAATATATGTATACAGGTATATGTATATATATACATGTATATGATAGTGTATATTAGAATAGGTCTATGTGTGTATCATATATATATCTCTGTTATAGTGTGTATATATATAATTTGATAGTGTGTATTCATATATATGTCTATGTGTGTTCTATCTATATCTGTATATGTGTGTGTTACTATATATATATGTGTATATTTTATGTATGGTGTATATCTATATATGATGTGTATATATTAATTATGTGTATAATATGTATGTTAATATTATCTATATATTATAGGATAATATATCTAATGATATATATATGTGTGGGTGTGTGTGGTTTTATGCATGCCCTGGAGCTGTAATTATGAGCAAAGTGTGTCAGTTTCATATGCATATTATTCGTTCCCCCTTGCGTTTGTAAACTGATATTGTGCATAAAAAGAAGCGTCTGTGTGTAATCTATCGCAACCCAAAAAAACTTGAATTGATAATCATAAATTCTATTTAAGTACTAGTAATCCTAAATAAAATCTAACTAATGCATCATTGACACTCCCAGACCCGACCCGGCCCACACCAGTGCTTTATTTTGCTATTTGAGTACAGGTCTATGACAGGTTACAAAGACTTTTATTTTGAAATAATGTACCCTCATGTCCGCCCTTACATTGTTGTTCTCTTCACATCCTCAGGCGGAGAAAAGAAGCGGAGATCTGATGGCTTTGAAAAGGATCCAGAAGGTAATATTTTTTTATTTCTAAACAGAATAAATGTCTTGAAAGTAGAATAGCATTACGGCGATCCAAAAGATCTACATATGGCTGATAAAGTGGGCCATCTCTCGGTCCACTACTATACAAAGTCGGGAAGGTTAGAAGAAGTTATTTCGGCGATGAACAAGAAGTGATGTCGAGAACAAAAGCGGACTGAAGTATTACAGGGACATCACAAATATTACATTATACTTGTAATAGTTATGCCATTGCATTGATTTAGATTGTCGTCGAATGTTTTAGCAGCTGTAGTTAAAAAGGTTATCCTTCTAACCCGTGTCTTTATAAAATACTTCCAATAGCACAAATAATAATGTCCCAGAACTTGAGTATAGTTTGTTGTTGTTAGTGCTGTGTATGTGTGTGTGTGTGTGTGTGTGTGTGTGTGTGTGTGGTCTGTTGTAATGTATGTATGTGTATGTGCTAAATTTATATATATAATAAATATCGATATATAGAGATATATACTATAATATCTATTATGGTGTGGTTATTGAGATTTTAAAGTAAAAAAAAAATAATATATATTATTTTCGTTAATTAAAATAAGGCTCAATGAAATGTAGATAGGAAATAAAAAATGTAATGTTGCCTAAATAAATATTCAAAGTAAATAAAATAAATAAGTAAAAAAATATTTAAAAACAGAAATATTTAAAAACAGCAACCAATAAAGATGACAAAAAGCATGTAACAATGTTTACTAAACAGGTATAACTGGAACATTTAAAAATGAAAACAATAAGCTATTAATAAATACTATAAAACACGTTCTTTATGACAAAACCTTGCATTTATAAGTCACAGGTTTCAGCTCATAAATTTTTTATAAAATATCAAAACTTGATATATTGTTTTTTCACTCGGAATTGTCAGCAACATGCAAGTCTGTTTTTGAAGCATAGAAATGTACATGTGCATTTATACTGTATTTGTAGGAGCTACAGGACTTGCAACGGGATCCACCCTCGCAGTGCTCAGCTGGACCACTCGGAGAAGACTGTAAGTGTGTCTACTAACTGTGTACTTAATACTGACCTTTAATATTTTAACAGGATGGTTTACTCAACATATTATATTTACAATTTCAGTGTTTCACTGGCAGGCGACAATAATGGGCCCAGTAAGTACACATGAATAATTCCAGGTTAATTTTCTGAAATAAGTTATTGGCTCAGTAAAACAAAGGAACTGGCTCCTGTCATCCACAAACACTCTCTTTTTATCTCCCCTAGAGTGATAGTCCATATCAGGGAGGGGTTTTCTTCCTCACAATCCATTTCCCGACTGATTATCCCTTTAAACCACCAAAGGTGAGTGGAGAATTACATCTGTTCTTACCCTTTCCATAAATTATTTGTTATTATTATAGATATTTGACACCATGTTGCTGATAGGTTGCCTTCACAACAAAAATCTACCACCCGAATATCAACAGTAATGGAAGCATCTGTTTGGACATTCTGCGCTCCCAGTGGTCACCCGCCCTCACGGTATCCAAAGGTTAGAGAGCACAAATATGGTTTAGCATTATGGCACATGAAGTGACTTTTTTAAATTCAATATGGTACTTTTATAAACACCACTAAAATGATTCAGCTGTTTTCTATTGCTGTTTTTTCAGTTTTATTATCCATATGCTCCCTCCTTTGTGACCCGAATCCAGATGACCCTTTAGTTCCAGATATTGCACATATCTACAAATCGGACAAAGATAAGTAAGTGACCTTATGTAAATGTCTCTCTTACACTCTTTTATTTGTAAAATAGCTATATCTGTCGGAACCTCTTGGCAGTCGGGTTTACAAACGCGCATTTCGCAATATTTTTGTACATTTCTCTATTTTATTACTATCAAGCAATATGTAAAATGTTTGAGAACCAAATGAATCTGAATCCTTCATTTTTCAAAGTGTCTATTCTTGTCTTTTAGGTATAACAGACTGGCAAGGGAATGGACTCAGAAGTATGCAATGTAACTGGATGGCAAGCTTTTGAAATGGTTGCACATGGACACTATTACTGCACACGACTCTGCAACGCACCTGTACAGAGATAAGACGTTTACCAACAGATGAACCTCCCCCAACACAAACACACACACACACACACACACACACACAACACACCAACACATATACATATATACACGCACAAATTCACAGAAAAACTTCAGGAGACTGAGCAATTGTCCCTGTTCACAGAGGCATCCTGGAACAACCTGTCAGTTAACACATAACAAAAAATATTGTTTATTTTCCAATGAATTAGTTACATTATAGTAATTTTATTGTATAGAAATAAATACAATACTTGATCATTTTTATTGTTTTTGCATTAAAAGGTGTTATTATAAAATGTGTCTCACTGCAGTTGTTTTATGATATTGTTTGAGAATTATATGTTTTCCATATCTGTGTGATTTTGGAATTAGTTGGCATTAGAGATGAAACTACTCGCTGTGCTCACATTTAACCCTTGTGCGCTCCTCATTTGGGAGTCACACTCATGGTCTTTGTGGTCAAAAGTGACCGGACACCTGAAATGTAACTTTTTTTTTCCTTCAGTAAAATCAATCTAATATATTTTTGTTCAATAATATTTTTTTCTTTTGTAATCTGAGAGAATTTCATGGTACTAATTAATATTTATGCAATAATTATGATACATTTTTCTCATTGAAAATAGTACAAACATTTTTTTTCTTTTTACAATCAATGCAGTATTTCAGATTAAAATAGAGACTAGGCCTTTAAAATCCAATTTTTGAAGGCAGAATAGCACCTCCTGGTGAGAGCAAAAAAGAAAAACCTGTAATTTCGTGTGTAACCACTAGGTTCCTATATAGGAACATAGGCATAAATAAAAAAATGTATGTCTATGTATAGGACGCTATCTGCTTGTTAAGTCTGACATCACGTGTCACCGCTTCCGTGTTCAAAAGCTCTATCAGATACCACGAGAAAACAACAAAAGGTGCTAATATACTCACAATGTGATATAATGCTACAAAAAAAATTATAATCCTAACCTTTGACTCCATACCGAAATCCCAGATAGCTAGACAATGAAAATATAAATAAATAAATATACAAATTATTTTTGTTTGGGACGCTGTGAGCATGAAGACTGTAGTGTAGACCGTAAGTTTGAAAAAGTTTAGCTTAAATGTTTAATATGAATAAACGGCTGCTGAGATAGTATTCTCAAGTGAAGCGCGTTGAGGATTGACCGGAAACAGCGCTTCTTACGTCCCACTTAACAACCGAGAGGCTTGTGAATTCCCTTGCTGTTTTTAGACATACTTGTTTACTTTTATTATGTTGTGGATTTAAATGTATATTAAGGCATTCTCAAAGACTACTTTCTTTTTAAGTGTAGGTTTTTGCATTATTATTATTACTACATTCAAACCTGAACACAGAAAGCATGTGTTACACAAAACATGAAAAATCTCTAAGAAAATGTAAAAAAACTAACAGGAGATGCGGTACCGAGCTAATCCTTCTGGGTCTGATCTGTTTTAAACTCTTTTTCAGTCTCTGATCATTGTCTGTATGGTTATAGCCATACCAATTCATTTGAGTGTGTATAATTCTGGATGTGTGTGTCTGTGAGTGTGTGTGTGTGAGAGTGGATGTATCCGTTTTACACTCTTGATGTTTTAGAATGTAACCCCTTCCTTGCTGTCCACTTTTTTACTGCATTGTAGTTGAATTATTGATTTTGTTTTACATAGTTGCAGTGTTACAGTCACACCAGTTCATAGGTGTGTGTGTGTGTGTCCGCGCGTGTGGGAGGGGTGGGTGAGTTTGCACTCTAGATGTTTTAGTTTCACCCCTTCATTGCTGTGCAATTTTTTCTGCATTGTGGAGGATTTGTTGATTGTACACATAAAAATGTTCTGTATTTTCGATTTCCCCTCCCCCCCATTTCACATTCCTTTCCTATGGTCGGTCATTTTTGACCGAAAGAGACCCTGAGAGTGACATTTTTTACGACCCCCCCCCCAAACTTCCAGCTTTGTAGAATAATGCCTCAAATTTGTCCTTGTGTTCACTTACCAAGTGTCATAAAAGTCACCAAGTTTCGTACCATTCTGGTGAAGCTACGATTTTTTAAAATTCAAAATGTAAAATTCTCCGGTCGGAAGTGACCGAAGACCGCACAAGGGTTAATTCTGCGTCGCAGCTTTGTGCCACTAGATGGCGATATTCATCCGTTTTATCCCCACCATAAGGTTTTTAGTACTAGTACTCAACACTGGCATTTAATACTTTGACAGGACGGTCTGCTCAGTATATTATATTTGCACTTTAAGTGTTTCACTGGCAAGCGACAATAATGGGCAAAGTAAGTACACATGAATAATTCCAGGTTGATGTTTATTTTATGAAATTAGTTATTGGCTCAATAAGACAAAGGAATTAGCTTCTGTTATACACAAATTCTCTCTTCCCATCTCCCCCCAACTTCAGTAAGGTCAGTAAAATTAAATATTTGGTTTAAAATACACGTGAAAATTTCCTACAAATGTAAACATCTTTGTCCATGTTCATACATTTGGAAAGAACTTGTTTTCGACAAAAAGGTTGATTTGTTGACTAAAAATGTCAAGTAATGTCCTTATGAAATAAACAGTTTATCTTACAGAAAAAGATCCAAAAAAAGAAGCAGTGGTTTATTTCTATCTATCTATCTATCTATCTATCTATCTATCTATCTATCTATCTATCTATCTATCTATCTGTATGTATGTAGGCCTATGTATGTATGTATGTATGTATGTATGTATGCATGTTTTCCTAGAGAGTTGCAGTAACTGGACATTTTTAACTGTAAGGTCAAAAAGTCAAGTTTTTTTTAAATAAAGAAATAAATACATTTAAATAAAATACTTTTAATTCCGGAGTTGAAAACGTGCATCATAGAAACAAAGAAAATGCGCATGCAAGTCGTTTTGTAAGTAACTCATTTCAAAGTGTTTTATTTTGCGCGCGTGCAGGGTAAGCTGGATATGATGATGAGAAAGTTTTGGGAGGAGAGTGGGCGGTGATCCTCCTGACACGTGAAAGCTCCCGCAGGACCATAATCCGTCCATGCATCCATGTCCTCCAACTATAGTGTGTTCTGGTCCTGGAGCCAGAGGAAAAGTGGAGGGGTGAGGAATCTAGGGGCAGATTGATTTTCTCGGGGGCAGTAACTGGCCAGAGTGGCTTTAAGGGACTTCAAAGGCAGGATTGGAAAAACTTGCCTGGAAATCGGAATGTTTTTCTCCTAATGTTGACTTGCCGTTTGCCTCTTTCACATATAAACCCCGTTTAGTAAGTTTGAAACACTTTAAGGCGCAAAATGGCTGAGCCGCTGAGTTTCATGCATCATGATCAGGGCTCCAGCAGCGAGCGGAGTGACGACTCACCGTCTGCCGTGTCTGAGGATGACTCTAGCGGCCACTGCGGCCACATCTCCCCGCTTGACCCAGACTGGACCGAGGAAAGGTTTCGAGTTGACCGCAAGAAACTAGAAACTATGTTACTGGGTATGTTAACATTTTCTTAAACATTTTCATAAAGAACTGGGAACACAATTTGATATCTTGAAAATACTTTTAGCTAACCTCGCAGTGTTGCTTGGCGTCGAGAAGCATAAATAGTTCTGTCTAAAAATATCACAATGTTTCCTCGAAGTCCATCTTGAAAGAGATGTGTTGAGGACACTGCTTGTTGTGTAGGACATGAAAACCAGCACTGGGATGTTATTTAGTAGCCAAGTTCTACAGATATTCACATGAACTAGCAACAATTTTGGGTAACTTTGCACTGAATCTAATAATAAGCTTAGGATGATGCATTGACTCTGTATATGATATATATTTAAGCTTCTTATGTTCATTTGGTACTAATATGTGGATGTTAGACGTTCATAACACACCATAGTTAAGAAAGAAGTTTATTATTGGAGTGTCATAAAAGTCTTACATTAATACTTGCCCAATTCCAATCATTTCAATGCATTCAGCAGGATCACGATAAAATGTCAAATGTAAGTTATGAATATGAGATCAATATTACTGATCCATCAAAAGCATCACTGTCACAGTTACACACATACTGGTTTCACTATACCAGTGAGAAAATCTCATAGATGCTGTGGTTTTTATACAGAGGTGATCAAGTTTGCGCTACCTTAAATTTAAAGGGATAGTTCACGCAAAAATGAAAATTCTGGCATCATTTACTCATCCTCGTCATACCAGAACTGTATGAATTTCTCCTGTGAAACACAAAATAGATTTTAAAAAAACAAACAGCTTTGGTTACTGTTGACTTATGTTGTATGGAAAAAAAACTCAACTCAACTCGACTCAATTTTTATTTATAAAGCACTTTCAAAACCATTAAAATGGACCAAAGTGCTGTCCATGAGTAAAAATAATACTAAAATACATGCAAACATAAAATAACAACAACACATAACATCAAGAAAAACATGCAGCCAATCCCTCACAATTCTCCGACCTAATTAAACGCCGAAAAAGACAAAAAACAAATACAAAACACACTTGATACATTTCTTAAAATATGTTCTTTTATGTTCCACATAAAAAAAGTCATACAGGTTTGGAATGACATGAGGGTTAATAAATGAAGACTTTTCATTTTTGGTTGATCTGTCCCTCATAAAAACCTGTTTATTTCTTTAGATTTTGAAGCAATCACTATATTTCACTATATTTGTAAGACTATTGTTAAATATTTGGGCCACACACTATAGCCAAACTTGTGCATTCATACAAACACATACTTTTGAATTTATTCTAGTGAGGAACTCTCATAGACACAGTGTTTTTTCATACTAGGATAATGATATTTACTATTCTAACCCTAAACCAAACCTTCATGCAAACCTGTTGACATTACATTTGTAAAATATAATTTAGCTGATGTATGAGCATTTCAAATCATAAGGACCACTTCACAAGTTGGCTTTCACCATGTTTAACTAAATTTTCACAAATTTGGCCCTCACAAGTGCAGCCAAACCTGTACACAAACACACACAGACATTTTTCAAGCAACATCATCTGGTTAAAGCTTATAATTCAACACTTGCATCATATTTTACAGTCAGTCTGTCAGCAATGGACAGTTTACTTTACTGCAGAATAATGTTCAGTTCGTTTTGTTTTTCTTTTGTTGTAACTTCAGCAGAGGAGAATTTTAAACAAGTTTATGTATTACAAGTTGAGTTCAATGGTTTGGTATTGGCATATTCTAAACATGTACAAAATGTTTGGTCTTTTATAGCAGGCCCTCTAGTTTAAGTCTGTGCCTTTGTTACCATACCTTCAAAGCAACCAAACTCAAGATAGTTATATAGACATAAATGGTATATACATGTATATGCATTCCTTTGTGAGTATTTTATTGAATAAATAAATGATGACAGAGTTTTCATTTTTGGATAAAATATCACTCACAAAAACTGTTTATGTCTGTAGATTCGAAGTAAAACAACCACTTAAAATGCCCTCACGAGTCAAAAATGTCACTGTATTTGTGCAAATATTTCCAAATCTTTCATCACAGGTATATCCAAACCTGTACATTAATACAAACACAGACTTTTGAAGTTATGTAAGTAAGGACGTGTCATAAACGCAGTGTTTTTTTGTACTAGATAATGATATCTATTATATTCTAGTATTTTGTTGCATTTTACATAGATATGCATTGTAAAAATTAAAAAAAACTGAGACCCTCAGTCCCCTTCCACCACCTTTGTCTTCATGTGTGCGATTGCATGAGTGAATGCTTCCTTGATATTTGGACCCCAAGGTCAAAGGTCAGTTCAGCATGAGAGAGCTTAAGAGCACCAGGAAAACTCTCATAACCAGGCTACCACATTTTCAAGACGAAGACAACACCTTTCACATCACACACACTCATATACTTACTCTACAATCATTGTTGTAGTGATGTGGGCATTTTTTCCCACACCTATGATTCAGTGACTCGTAATCATCTCTTTGCTCCGGATGACGTGCAACATCTGGAGGTGTTCTGAACGGCTGTTGTTTCGATTGGTCGGATGCAGCAGTAGGCGTGATCATAAATCCAGCGACGTGTGTTTTTTGTGTGAAGGATTATTGTGTGGCACAATTTTGCTCCCCTTTTCCAGGAAATGGGAGAGAGAGCGAGAGAAACGAGACCGTGAGAGTTACAATTAAAATCATTTTTTTTAAATAACTTTGAAGAACGTGGTGAGGGAGAGACAGAGGGTAGACCCACTCTTGTACTTTTCCCCTTCGGCCAGACCACGACTAAATCAGCTAATTTTTATAGGTTTATTCAGAAAGACTAATGGAGAAAAGTGGATCACCTATGATTCATGTTCACGTAAGGGAATCTGAGTGGCTTTAGGGTTTCATTGGAAAAGCACTTTTACATAGAAGTAATTACTAAAACAAGTGACGATTTGGAGGGAAAGGCTTGCAGACACACTGTAATACTGCATTGTCTCTCTTGCACTATCTGTCTCTTTCACTAACTTTTATGGGAATAGTTTGTATATTAGGATTCAGTTTTTTCTTGACGCCAGTGGCTGTTACATCAGATGTCTGGTTTTGATTAAAAACAAAGGAATGTGTGCTGGCCTGACCTTATATTCCGTGCGATAAAGAATTCTAAAAAGAATGCGGTATTTGTTTAGCAGAGTTTATTCCAGCACTTTATGGAAATCATATGTCCTCGCAGTGGCTTTTTGATCAAGATGTGTGTTTTTATAGGTTTTTCTCTGTTGCAGCAGGATGTGAAACTACATATTAAAGTGCCCCTATTATGCCATTTTTAAAGGGGTCATATGATGCTTTTTACAGATCATATTTGTGATTGGGGTAACAGAATATGTTGGCATGCTTTAATGTTCAAAAAACACTATTTTCAAATACTGTACGTTATTGTAGGTCATCTAGGCCCCGCCTCTCTCAAACGCGTGGTTTTCAACAAAGTCCCCTACTTTGACAAGCCCAGTCTGCTTGATTGGCCAGCTGACCCAGTGCATTGTGATTGGCCGAACACCACAAGCATTTGTCGGAAATGTAACGGCCCTTACCATTATCGCAAGCTTCAGCTTTCAAAGTAAATATCAAGACAGTTAATAATGTCGTTAGTTTTACCATCAGTTCAAGCCCGAAAGGGCAACAGAGTCGCGGGACAGACACAGTGATGAATATGTGTTAGCAGTACACAAGCCACGTTTAAGACAGCTGATGGTGCTATGATTTCGACAGGCAGTTTCTTTCGCTGCTCCGTGATGGGACCCTGTTCCCCTCACACACACACACACGACGTGTTACTCTGCGCTGCGCAAAACTCCGCATTTGAACAGTGAATAGCAAATACTAAATAATAACAAAAAATATACTTGCAGGAGTCGCGATTCAGAGCGAAGATTGTCATAGGCAAAGTCGGAATTGACCATTATTTTTTTTAGAAATAGACTTGTGCACAGCCTGCTTTGTACTCTTCTAGGTTAAAAAACTGTTGTCCATAAAATGCGTTACACAAATTTGAATATCTGGTTTGTGCTGTTCTGTTGTAAATAAATCGTGACCAATGATTCCTAATTGCATCTGCTTCCGGAAAGCCAAATAAAGTGCTTTGCTTTCGCACTGAAACACACAGCGTATCCCTGGCATGGCTGCATCGACACTACTGCGTTCCTGAAACCACGCCTTATTTCTTTGCATGAACATTTGGGCAGCATTATGCAAATATTTCCACATAGTGACGTAGACATGGGGGCGTGTTAGAACGAGCCGTTTAGGTAGGCGTGGTTGACTCTTAAATTTATAAAGAATATCTCTTTGGATTTGAGACTTAGTCTTTGCAACTTTAAGATCTTCTTTATGCACCAAGAGCTTGTAAAAAAAGAGAAAGGAAAACTTGAAATCGCATCATATGACCCTTTGAAGGTTGCTAATATGTTTACGAGTCGCCTAAAAACAGTTAGCATGCAATGCAAGGGCAAAAAACACATTAGTTTCTCAAAAAATTTCTTTAAGTTGCCTCATTTCTAAAGATTCGGTATACGCTGTGCGAAGCAGGTCAAAGATATCAGTCTCTAAACCCTTTTCCGGAGCCCTCATGATGTGATTGGTCAGAGGCGCAAGTCCTTGGTGATATGAGCAGAGCCGGTAGTCGAGATTGGTCTGGATTGGTCTACTGTGTTACAGCGCGTGTCGGAAAGGAAACGACCATTGCCATGCGGAATAATGACACCATGGAGACTGTCAATACATAGAACAGACTGGTATCGAGTGTACCTTACCCAATTCGAGCTGGAGTCTTGATGATTGAACGGTTCGAACTGGCTGATAGCCAAAGAGACGGTTCAAGCCACGAATGGTAGCAGGACGGTTCTCAGTGGTAAGTGTCAAGTGGTAACAGTTTGTGAATTTAAGATGTGTTTGGAGAAAGTACACACTTGCCACGGGTTTCCTCTGCAGTGAATGGTTCCACACGAAGCGAGAGAGTGTCCAAACAGTCTGTATTAAAATAATCCAATACGTATCACAAACAATAATTTGTTGTTGAAGGCGAATAAAAACCTGCTTTTGTAAGAAACAAGTCCATCATTAAGACATTTTTTTCCTTCAAACTGTTGATTCTGGCTAAATTGCTATTGCTTTCTCCAGTAAAAAGTTGTCTAATCTGAATCAGGGGAGAAATATGCACAGATCAAGCACTGTTTACAAGCAAAAACGATCCAAAACAGTTGTAAACAAATGTGTTGGTGGATTTTAAAGTGAGAGGACAACAGAAGCTAGACTCTTTTACCAGAGGAAATGTTATTATTGATTGTGGACCAATCTTATTTTGTCCAGAAGTCACAGTTTAATATTAAAACACCTTAGCGATGGATTTGTTTCTTATAAACACACAGCTTTTCACTTCACAAGACATGAATTGATGGACTGGAGTTGTGTGGAGTACTTGTGGATTATTGTGATGTTTTATCAGCTATTTTAACATAATTCTGACGGCACCCATTCACTGCAGAGGATCTTCTGGTGAGCAAGTGATGTAATGATAAATTTCTCCAAATCTCTTACAATTATGGACATAAACTCCTCTAAAACTTGGATGACCTGAGGATGAGTAATTTTTCCACTTAATCCTTAATTTTTTGTGTGTGAACGCGTGTGTGGGTCAGGCTTGTACCACCAAATTGTGCTGTGCGTTTTATCTTATGCGTGCAGAGTGTTTTCTGACGTGGGTTTTATTTATTGAGTCTAATTTAGTCTGGTTGCGTGTTCACTGCATGATTCTTAACGTGCTGCATGTGTATGGGTTGGTGAGTGAAGCAACAGGAAGTGCGTTGTGTTTTGGGAATGTGCTCATGGCTCAGTACGCTGTTGCCAGGGAAACACAGGTCTTTTGCCTTGAATTTTGATTTTTTATGTGCATACATGTACAGTTTGAATATTAAAGGCACGTGTGTGTCTTAATTTAGAAATTTAAGCAATAAATCAATATATCAGATATTGATGTTTATTTATGAATTATAAATCACACGTTGTAGTATTAAAATTAACTTTGAAGTAGTGTTGTCTTGGTTACAAGAGTTTTATGGTTTGACAGATGCAACAACAGTATGCTGATTTTTTATTTATTTTTGGCAGTTTCAACTGGCAGGCCATTTTTGCTAGTGCTATAAATGCCTACACTGCCAATATTGGTGCAGTTTTCTTCCAAGTAGACTTCTGTTTGTATGTTTACAAATATAAATCTGTCTTGGGTTTAATACATCAGGTTTTACGTTGTTTTTTATGAAATGCTTCAGACTTGGGTAATAAATCTTAAAGAACTGATCTATTGGATTACTAAGATGAGTGTTTGGCAGAAATGCTCCAAATGTTGGGAGAGTTTTAGTTTGGCTGGAAACTCATCTGTGTTCATAACCTGTCAGACAGGGATAAAGTTCCTAATCGTCATGGAGAGATGAGATGTTCACATTATTTAATTCACATTACAGACAAATCCTTTTCACTCAGTACCTTTGGAGAGGTATTGAGTGTGTTTTCAGCACATCTGTATTTTATAATCCCAAATAGTTCTGCAGTTCATATTGCCTGATTATTGCCCCATTTTTCCATCGTATGTTAAATAGTTTCACAGACTTGTGCCGACCTTTTAGTGGTGGTAAGCATTGTTTCTGAGAGGCATTCGGACCTAAGTGTTAGTTTCCCATGACCAGATGCTTCACTTGAGCTTTATATTTTGAGTTTCCTTTCATACAGACTGCTTGCTTTCAGAAGTTGCAAAAGAAAATGTTACAGGAGATTGTACAACCAGTCTGCAATGGATGTGTCGGCGGCATGTGTGTGTATTCTCAAGTTATGACATTGCACATAAACTGTCTGAGAAGATAAAAGCTCTGAATCATTTGCACAAGTGGCTGAGTACTTTAGTTTGGGCATTGACTGGGTCGCGCTTCTATGTAGCGTGATTTTTGTTTCCTGTCGTAAGAGCTTGATGTAACCAATCAGAATACACTACCATGAACTACCAAAAGTTTGGGTAAGATTTTTGAAAGAAGTCTCTTACGCTCACAAAGCATTTATTTGATCAAAAACACAGTAAAAAAAAAAAAAGTAATTTTGTGAAAAATAACTATTTAAAAAATAACTGATTTTAATTTTCATATATTTTAAAATGCCAATGTATCCATGAGTAGGTCCAAACTGCATAGAGCTATACTTTTCAAGTTTCACAGTGATGACTTCAGGAAATTCATTATATATGCTGATTTGGTGATGAAGGATTTTTTTTTTAAGTCAGTGTTAAAAACCTTTGTGTTTGTGTGGAAGCCATGAATACCTTTTTAAAGATCCTTTGATAAATATAAAATGTCAAAAGAGCAGCATTTTAGTAAAATTATATGTCTTTACAGTATAATTTACTTGCTGAACAGAATTATTAATTTCTGCCAAAAGAAAAAATCTTACTGACCCCAAACTTTTGAACTGTAATGTAGGTTGTGACATCACTTCAGAACAGATGGCTTCAAATCTTAATTGTGAAGAATAAGATTTGAATCCAGATGCTGGTCATGAGTAAGTTTCTCTGATGTCTCGCCCACTCACTGAGCTCTGGAGTTGAAGGGAAGTTCCAGGATTATCCAGGAGAAATGCACTCAAATTATACAGTTTTGTTCTTACACTCGCTTATTCATCACATTCCTAACACACACATAGTTTACAGGAGCTGTGCTATAATCAAACACTGCTCTGGACGTGTGTGTGAAGCTGTATCTTTCAGAAACTCAAAAGCTGTGGAGTTTTTCTGACCCACGTCCTAAATAGAGCACAGGAAAGGCCTGAAATCAACACACACACACACTGCATTTAACATTCTGTCTGGTTTGAGGCTTGCTATTTTCATATTTGTCTGAGCCTGAGTATGTACATGTTTTCCATTGGATGTGTTTCAGTTCAGTTGTCAGAAGAAGAGGATCAAGAGTGTTTTGAAGTAACATTTTTGAAGTTAACATGGAATTATAAGCATTTATGTGCTAGTGTGCGAGTAGTGGGGACAGGTTTAGTTCAGAGGTGTTAATCTGTTGCATGCTGTACTCATTACAGATGAATGAACACATGTGTATCCGTGCTACAGAGATACGACATCATCCAAACATCTCACGAAACTGTTGATTCAATTTACAGCATCTGATAGGAGAGATGTGAAGTGAGCTTTCACTGATTTCACAACTTCAGAGAGTGAACTCAGTCTTCCTCTGTCCTCACTTCACCCAAAATCAGACTTGTGTGAGCTACAGTGATGTGAATGGCGCTTTTAAAGTTTTAAAGTGTGATTGATTGTGATTGAAAGTGTGAAGTGGTTTTCTGACTAAAAATCTATCTATCTATCTATCTATTGAGATTTTTATTGTTAAATAACAAAATCATCGAAATACATATTAAACTGTACAGACATGTCTCAGATTTTAGTATAACAGGGTTGCAAAAATTGCAACCAAAAAAAAAGGTCTGTTTTAAGAATTGTATTTATTTATTTATCGTAAACTCTTGTGCTGTACCTAGAAAATGACTTGTTTATTAAAACCAGGTACAATCAAAGTGTTTCTGCTTAAAATTAAGTGGAATCAATAAATGAAAGTATTTTAATGGATTTTGTTTTGGGAACGCAAAGATTGAAACCACTTCTCTGTCTCTCACTGTTGTTTCCATCCCTCGCTCTTCTCCACCACATGCCAGACACTGTTGAGAAATTGTGAGGATACCATTTCTTTTTTTCCCCAAATAAATCTGTAAATTTCATCATTGCCATCTAAATTCCTGCATTGCTCCATTGACTGGTCTGTGCAATGATGTGAAGTGAAGGAGGGTTCAAATCAAACCAAACTTTGGTGTAATGAGATGGGCACTTCTTGTAATTGTAGCTCTTCCTCTCCTTGTTTGGATCTGGAAATGTAGTGAATTTCATGGAGAGATGGGTGGATGTGCTTTTTTGTGATTTTAGGGTCATTAAGAGGTTTAGATGACAAGATTGTCCCATTTCCAAACCGTTTATTTCCTCCCATTCTGGGGTTTGTTGTTCTGACCTTTATGAAATCCATATTTCAACTTTAAAAGTAAAGCAGAAGCAGGAGTGCAGGAGAGGGCTTGGCGCTATTAGATGAATCGCCCTCTATGTAGACACATATGTTGTGAGAATGTTTCATTTTGTGATAGGACAATCTCAACCAAACATCTGGAGACCCAGCGTCCCACCAAAGCAAACAAATTCTGAGATTTTCCTGTGAACCCAATGTTTTCATCACACCTGACTGGGAGTCTTTGCACGTTTTCCTTTTTCAACATCACACTTTAATTACATATTTGAGTGATCTGAAGTCTGATAACAGCTGGGAAAATGATGTAGAGTTTAAATGGCCTTTTCTAGTGTCAAAGAGCAGGTTTGACACATGCTGTACATGTATAAGCCATATGCAAGGCAAGCATCATACCCTGTGTGGGATTCTGTGAGTGTGTTTATTAAGATTTATGAACTGTTTTTTTTGTCATCTATAACTAAGTGCATGAGTCTGAGCTTGCATACAGCTGCTTGCGTGTGTAATAGACAAGCATGTGCGTGACATATGAAATACATTTAGTTTCTGCAGGTTGTGAGAATGCTGCCTGATTCTTATATGCCTGATTCTTTTTTTTTTTTTTATAATTTTCAAAGTTTTTAAATTCCTTGTTTTATTGTTGTGATTACTGTTTTTATTTTATTTTATGTAAAGCACTTTGAATTACCATTTTGTATGAAATGTGCTATACAAATAAACTTGCCTTGCCTTGCCTTGCCTATGTGTGTTTTGTGGTTGTCTTTAAATACATCTTGAATATGTGAGTCTGGCATTAAATCTTTAATATTGTCCCTGACAGCAACCTTAAAATGTTATTCATTCAAATATAGCATGGCTTCTCATACCTTATTGCTTAAATATCGTTTAGGAAGTTAAACATGTTAGTGAACAGAAATAATTGTAAAATAAAAGTGTCTCTTGCTAATGGTAATGTAAATGTCTCTCTCTTTTTCTCACATAGCGGCCAGTGAGGGGAGGATAAATGGAGGAGAGGATTTTTTTCAGAAGGTAAGAATTTATTTACTTTATATATTTATTTATTTATTGACATTGGGGGGTCAGTAAGATTTCACTTTTTTGAACGAAATTAATACTTTGATTAGCAATCATTTATTAAAATATTTAAAATATGTGTAATAAAGTGCAGTGAAGACATCTATAAACTGTGACACTGAAGACTGGAGTATAATTCAGCTTTGCCAGAAATAAATTACATTTGGAAAAAGGTTATAATAGGAAAGAACATTACGTTAAATTGTAATACTATTTATAATATTACTGTTTTTACTGGATTTTTTTGATCAAATAAATGCATCCTTGGTGAGCGTAAGAGACATCTTTCAAACACATTTGAAAATCTTACTAACCCTAAAATTATAAACAGTAGTTTGTGATGTTCCACTTTACCTGTGTATATATATTGTTTGGTGCACCAGCACTTTAAGCTTCACTGTATTATGTTTAAATGATTAGAACTTGATTGTTATGAGCAATTTTAGCATTAGTTTCAAAGCAGGATGGAAGTAGATCTCCCATTTCCAGCATCACACACTATAGCTATTGAACACACAAACTCTATCACAACTATCATTCATATTCCAGTAGCATGCTGGTCTTTCCAGCGTTTTGTGTGTGTGTGTGTGAGAGTTTGTGATGAGGCTTCTTCAAACACAGTAAATCTGACCAAAGATGCTCGATGGAGGAGCCAATTCAGAAGTGTGATTGATTTGATCCAAACAATTATCCCTGCTTAGGTTTCTAATAAACGGAGATAACAAGGGCCAATGAAATTGTCAAAATATTATTGGTTTGGCTCAGATGATTGTGGTTTGTGTATAGTCTATGAACAGCGCTTCTCTAGTTGCAGTATTGATATGATCACTGTTTTCTGTCCTCACTTGCACTATTGCTGTCTTTCCATGCTTGATCTAGAAGGCATTTGTGGTTATCTTTTTTAGTGAATGCCAGTTCTCAGGCAGTTCAGAGTGGTACATTTAGACATTTTTATGCATCTCAATATATTTTCTTGTATTCATCTTTGTTAGAGATTCAATTACAGCAGATTTGATGATTCAGCCCTTCATGTATGATATATAAACAATACAAATGCAGAGTTCTCTGTCTTAGTTGTTTGCAGCTGTTTGCAGATTATTTGGTTTGTATGTGACTTTTTTTGTAGTGGACGTGAATGGTATGAAAGGGAGCAGTAGTAGCAACAGATCTTTTCTTCTCATAAATTATGAAGAAAAAAAATAAACTAAAAATTGAGTCCAAAAAAGTAACACATCCATTGGGTGCAAAAGATCTAATATTTAGGAAATAAAAAAAAAAAAAAAAGCTATAAATACTATATTATCTAGAAAATACGAATAATAACCAATTAGAAAATAGATAAAGAATTAAGAAAATTTTCATTTCATGCCAACATTAAGTGGGTAAGAACTAGACTTTCTGTGTCTCATCTACATTTGCCTATATGATTGTGATGTCTTTTCCTTTTTTTTTGTAATTTTGTTCTGTCTAACACGGTCTATGATTTGGTCTTCTGAGAATCACCCACTAGTCAAGTCAAGTCACCTTTATTAGTATAGCGATTTATACAATACTGATTGTGTCAAAGCAACTTTACAGCATTAAACAGGAAAATAGTGTCAATTATGCAAAATGACAATAGTAAACACTAATTTTTCAGTGAAGAGAGTTCATCATTGAATTCAGTGATGTCGTCATCCAGCTTAGTTCAGTTTAAATAATATCTTTGCAATCGTGTCAACGATATCGCTGGAAATGAAGGGTCCCCAACTAAGCAAGCCAAAGGCGAAAGTAGCAAGGAACCAAAACTCCATCGGTGACAGAAATGGAGAAAAAAACCTTAGGAGAAACCAGGCTCAGTCGGGGGCCAGTTCTCCTCTGACCAGACGAAACCAGCAATTCAATTCCAGGCTGCAGCAAAGTCAAATTGTGCAAATCTGGTTCCTGTGGTCTTGTCCCGGTGGTTGTTTGAGACAAGGTCTTTACAGGGGATCTGTATCTGGGTCTCGTCTAGTTGTCCTGGTCTCCGCTGTCTTCAGGGCTGTGGAGGTCCTTTCTAGGTGCTGATCCACCTTCTGGTCTGGATACGTACTGGATCCGGTTGACTGCAGTGACCGTCTGATCTGGATACAGTCTGGATCTGGTGGCTACGGTGACCTCCGAATAAGAGAGAAACAGACTAATATTAGCGTAGACGCCATTCTTCTAACGATGTAGCAAGTAAATCGGGTGTTATGAGAAGTGTTCCCAGTTCCTTTTGACCTAATTAATGCAGCCTAAAAAACCTTTAACGGATTTGAATATTAGAAAGGTGTTAGTGTGTTATGTGTAAGCCAGGATAAAGAGATGGGTCTTTAATTAGATTTAAACTGCATCATCTGAGGTCCTCTGAGGGGTTGGAATCATCTCTTCTTAGGTGTTCTGGATTTAGACTGAAGCTTGTGTAAATCCTAGTACATCCCGTGGCAAAAAACAGAGAAATAAATACAAACATAATTAGTGTAGCTGCTGTTCCAACCAAGAAAAATTGATTTGTTTAACCCAAACTAAAAAATAATAATTTGATCAGATATAACTGCAGTAAAAAAATTATGAGATGCATTATTTGAATGATTGGACAAATAGATGTGTCTTTATTCTAGATTTAAACAGAAAGAGTGTGTCTGAACCCCGAACGTTATCAGGAAGGCTATTCTAGAGTTTGGGAGCCAAATGCAAAAAAAGCTCTACCTCCTTTAGTGGACTTTGCTATCCTAGGTAGTACCAAAAGTCCAGAATTTTGCGACCACAGGGAGAGTGATGGATTGTAGCGTGGTAGAAGAATAGTTAGGTACGCAGGAGCTAAACCATTAAGGGCCTTATAGGCAAGTAATAATATTTTTGTAACTGATACGGAACTTAATAGGTAGACAGTGCAGAGACTGTAAAATTGGAGTAAAATGATCATATTTTCTTGACCTGGAAAAGACTCTAGCCACTGCATTTTGGACTAAATGTAGATTGTTTATTGAAAATGCAGGACATCCACCTAGCAGTGCATTACAATAGTCAAGTCTAGAAGTCATGAATGCATGAACTAACTTTTCTGCATCAGAAACAGATAACATGTTTCGTAACTTGGCAATGTTCTAAGATGGAAGAATGCTGTTTTTTGTAACATGGGAAATATGATTTAAGTTGCTATTTAATATAACACCCAGATTTATGACTGTAGAGGAAGTAACAGTACATACGTCTAATTGCAAATTGTAATCCACGAGATTCGACGTACTGTCTTTTGGTCCAATAAGTAAAATCT